>CATOHG010000005.1:600000-1187500 GCA_951800055.1 Cenopis cana
ATAAATAAATAAATAAATAAAATAAATAAATATTTGTGGACAATCTTACACAAATCAAACCTAGTCCCAAACTAAGCAAAGCTTGTACTATGGGTACTAAGCGACGATATACATACTTATATAGATAAATAAATACTTAAATACATAGAAAACATCCAAGACCCAAGAACAAATATTCCTGCTCATCACACAAATAAATGCCCCGGCCGGGATTCGAACCCAGGACCTCCAGCTTCGTAGGCAGGGTCACTACCAACTAAGCTAAAGCGGTCGTCAAAATCTAAAAATTATTGCGCAACAGGTATTATAAATTGTTTAGGTACTCATTCATGATCTTTCAGATAGGTCCTGGTTTAAATGAAATTATAGAAGAATACGCTGAAGGTTTGGACGGGCTCACGCCAAGTTTAACTTCACCGATAAACTCCGGAGTCTCATCACCAATCAACTCTACTGGAGTGTCTTCACCAAGTTCATCAATTTCAAGCTCGCAAGAATTTAACGTAAGTGTTCCTTTTCTACAGAAAAGCACCTAGACCTTAAAACTATACCTGAGTCCCGCCTCGTCATCGTTTCTACTAACTACTACTTCTGCCACATTGCTACTTAATAATAAATATCACATTTGTACTTTCCAGAACAAATGCCAGGACTTAATTTCACTACTCAAAAGTACACAAGATGGCAAACTGCTTCTTACACAGCGTCTAAACCCTTTGGGGGATCAACTACGAAGAACTTTAACCAGAGAGGTTGCGACAGAAATAGTAAAACATGATCCGAAAGCACCAATAACAAATAACATATACCTACATGCGTTTAGGGCATGCAACCGGGATCCCGGGATCCCGAAATCCCGGTAATACCGACATGATTTTCTCGGTATTTCAATACCGGTATTCCAAGGACTAATACCGAAATACCGGAATTCAGTTATTTTTGTTCTTTTAAAATTCGTAAAATTGAAACACGTAGTTTATTTTCGATAAAATGAACAATCGCAGTTAATATGAAATTACTTGTTTAATATTGTATTTCGCCATTTTAAGGCTATTGGTAGTGCTAGTTCGACATGGATCGAATGCGCATCAGGCGGCTGCAGTGCGTCGGGCTCGGGCTATCCACCCGAACAGCCGACCGACTACTTGACATGAGCATGACCCGATCATGGACGAGTTCAACCGAAGGGTGATAACGATAAACTTTACTGCGATCGTAATTTACCTGCTTGGAACTTTTTTTTATTTCTCTTTCATACTCAGTCAGTGTCACTTACAGGATGGCCCAAAAATACGTTGACACGGAATTTTTAGGATAGTTTTTATTACGACACGGCTACCCGACTTTTATAAAAAAACGTTAAAAATACTATCATTTAACTAAACAAAACACTAGTTATATGCAAAATATTCCCCTTTGGCTTTGATACACAATTGCAAACGTAAGTTAAACTGACGACCAAAATGCCGCACGTATTAAAACGTCCTTTTTGGAAAGGTCTGCATTTCTATGTTTAGTGGTTACAGGCCCTTCTCTCCAAGTTAGACTAAAAATTATAATCCATTGGATTAAGATTAGGCGAGGCAATTTTCATGATAGCTCTAAAATTTGCCCATATTCATAAGCTGATAAAAGTAGCTGGCTACCTTACACAACTGACCTTAATCGATTATACATAATATTTGGTCAATCTTAAAGACAAGGGCTTTTGCGTCACTAAACTTAGAAATGTACATTGCTCTGAAAGTAATACTTGCCAAAAAATTGGCAAGATAACGTATAAGGACGTGCGGCATTTTGCTAGTCAGTTTAACTTACGTTTCCAATTGTGTATCAAAGCCAAAGGGGAATATTTTGCAGAAAACTAGTGTTTTGTTTAGTTTATTAATAGTATGTTAACGCTTTTTTATAAAAGTCGTGTAGTCGTGTCGTAAAAATAAATATCCAAAAAATTCCGTGTCAACGTATTTTTGGGCCACCCTGTAATGGTATAATACCAGTTAGTTGTCTTCTATGGTTCGGCGGATGTTTTTGAAGTTATGGTGATGTGTAAGTGTAAATTAATAATAATAATAATAATATATCTTTATTTCAGGCAAGTACCCATATCACATTTACATTTACATACACAATTTAAAACTATAAAATAAAAGTACAATAGGCATATTAAAATGGAACACTAAATTAAAATTATTTTCGGTTCGCCTCCTGGTGCAGGGATAGCCAGAATCTGCATATAGGGCTATTTAGGTCTTGACTTATCACGGCAAGGATCGAGTTCCCAGAGTCCCGCAACCTACTCCAGAATGACGCCACCCGTGACCGGATAACGGCAAAGAAATCGGGGACACGAGCTTCAGCAAACATGCTCGACGCACTACACCATCTGGGCAATTTCATTAGGATTCTGAAGGCGTCATTATATTGAACTCTTAAGGTGTTAATTGCTTTCCTAGTGAAATTGGTCCAGAGCTGTCCAGTGTAGAAGTTCTGACAATATGCCCTAAAAAGTGTCACCTTGACCTCGTCAGAGCATTTGCCGAACTTGCGCGCGAGCATGTTGCACCGCACCGATAAGGCCCTTCTTTCCCTCTCGATATCTTTGTCGTCCTTCAAGTTTTCGGTCAGGACGTGCCCGAGATATTTAAACTGCTGCACCCTACGAACAGGCAACCCATTCAAGAATACATCTAATACTCTCTCCGGACCCTTTCCAGCCTTGAATACAAGGACTTCCGTTTTGGACGCATTGTACTTCATTCCATGAGAAATCGCGTATTTCTCACAGAAATGAAGCAACCGTCTTAACCCCTCGGCTGAAGGGCTAAGGAGCACCATATCATCCGCATAGCTTAAGCTATTTACGCACACGCCACCTATGTGGCATCCGACCTTAGTGCTCCTCAGCCCCTCAATCAGATCGTTTACGTACAGGTTGAAAAGGTCCGGAGAGGTAATTCCACCCTGGCGTACACCGCATTCTAACCTGTACTCGTTAGACGTCGTGTCACCCCATTTTACGTAATTGGTTTGGTTTTCGTACCAGAATCTCAACAGATCCACTACTTCTAGCTTATCCCACAGGAGTCCATAATTGACTAGGTCAAAAGCCTTACTGAGATCAAGGAAACATGCATACACTGATGTTTCCCGGTTAGTGTAGTAGTTAACCGTATGCTTTTGACTCAGTATGGCCGAGTCTGTTGAGAGTCCAGGACGAAAACCAAACTGGGCGTCATCTATTTTACAACCCGCCTGTATCATAGGTTGCAGCAGCCTCTCGAACACCTTACCGATTACTGTGCCTAAAGATATAGGTCGGTAGTTGGAGGCAGACCCAAGATCACCCGTCTTGTTCTTGATGATTGGCACTACAACTGTTTTCATAAGTGCAGTAGGTATATAATTATACCTAATACACATATTAAACAGGTTGCATAACTTTAAGGTAATCAGCGGGCCAGCATGGAGAATGTGCTCAATGCTCAATCCATCATAGCCAGGGGACTTGCCTTTTGTCATAGCTTTTAAAGCACGAACAATATCTTCAATATTAAATTGCTTAATGTCAGTCATATTTTTATATTGACATTTATTGCTATGTTTGGGCACACTCTCCACAGGCAGCGGGTCTACCTTAAATCTACCAGCAAACATATCCGCAATAGCCTTACCGTCCTGTAAGCCCTCCACTGAAACAGGAAGTTTTTTGCAGTAATTTAGTTTTTTAACATGTTTCCAAAATTGTACGAGATTTTTCTCTGCTTTATGTGTAGCTAATATACTAAGTTTTATTCTTTCTTCGTTGTTTTGACACCATTTTAATTTATTTTTGAATGTTTTTCTGTCAGACGTCATTTTTTCAAAGACTGGTCCAGTGGAGGGCTTACCGGCAGCAACCCAACACTGGAAACTGACCCTGGCCGTCTGGTGGCTATCTTGAACATGAAAATTCCACCCTACTACCCTATTATTCTGGCTTCTGCTCCCAAGATGCGACCGTGCACTCAGCGCGGCACCGTTCTGTAAAGTACTGATAATATTATTATAATATTGCGTTATATAAGTATAATGTCTACTTCTGTCACACATTCCACTCATACATCGTTCACATATAAAATCATCTTTCATGCTACTTAATTTGATATCACAGTATTCGGCATATTTTTTAATTTGACTAGGGTTACGTGTTCCCCATAACACATTATTTTGCGTATACATATTACAGTCACTGGCAGTGGTTGGATCACTGGACACCAAACCTATATCACTTTTTATTATCAGCGGAAAATGATCTGACCATAGGACATCATTATTCACTGATATTGACTCAATTGTGTTCCATCCCGCACCTGTTACCAGGCAGTGATCCAACCACCTGCGGCATCCGTGTGCCTCGCTGAGGTAGGTATAAATATCTGCGTCGCGTCCTAATAGTTTAATATCCGCGCACTCCCACTTATGCTCCTCACAAAATTGTAAGAGCTCACGCCCAAATCTAGCCGAGGGGTGTGCGTTAAAGTCCCCTAGAACATATGCGATTTGAATATCACTGTCGTCAACTATTGCACAGATCTTGGCGAGACAGTCCGTAAACTCAACGAGGTTATCAGGTTCATCCGTCGGTAAATATACACTTAACACTATAAAGGAACGCTCTCCTTGCATTACTTTTATTCCCGCAATTCTATCACAGCTGCAATCAATAACAGTCACTGCCGGAAATAGGGATTTACGCCACAATTTGCCCAGGCCGCCGTAAGGCCTACCGCGTAGCGCGCCGACCGACGTGTCCACAGAGGTAGTCGCTATTCCCTCGAAGTCTTTGTGAATGTGATGTATCAGATCCAGGTCATGCTGAAGAAGCCAAGTCTCTTGCAGCGTCAGAATATCAACCGCATTACATAATTCTTTAACATGTTGTAAGGATCTTTTAATCGACTTACAATTGAAAGACGCCAATGTTATGTTATAATTGTTTGTTGTGTATCAATCCATAATCTAGTTTTTGTTCATCTTATACTCATACTGACGGTCTCGAAATATGCGGTATTTTACTCCGAGCGGCCAGAAGTCGTTGCTAAGTACGCACTGTAGTGCGCGACGGGGTACTACTACTTTATAGGAGAGAAAATTGGTATCATACTTCTGGGATAACTTTTGAACCTGCAAGCATTCAATACCTTTCTCACCTACGTGTTCAGATATATCACTTTCTGTGATAGACTTTTTTAAGCGCGATACATATACCGAAGACACTAATTCCGCAGCCACTAATTTGCTCGAATTCGACGTGCCGCACATATTTGTAATTCGCTTCTTTCTTTTCTTGCGGGTCACAGAAATATATTCACCACCGTCGTCGTCTTTATGCTTTATGGCTTCAGGAACGATATTCGCTTGCACTTTTACCGCTGTCTTAATCACCGCATCCCGATAAGACGGCGAGCGGGCCGGTTCCCCTTGCGATAACGCAGGTGGCCGCTCAGCTGACCTTGACGATTAAGCGATTACCTACTTTATTTTGCTTTGATTAGTAGCTACTTAAAATATTTTAGGTTTATTTTTGCTCTGGTTAATTCTATTATGTGAGCAATGCTGCCAAATAACTATTTTAATTTAATTGGAAGTAAGATTGTTGATTATTAAACGAATTATCAAAAAAACAAAGGTTTTAATGAAAAAATCCCCAAAAAACACCAAAATACCGAAACATCGGTATTAATACCGAAATCCCGGGATTGAGATTTGAATACCGAAACTCAATCCCGGTATTGAGTATGGTCCGGTATTGTATGCTCTACATGCGTTGGATTCGAGAAATTGGTAAGTTTTATCTTTTTCTTTTATAAGGTAACTCCCTGTTTAGGGGCCCATTGATAATTATAGTACAGTCGATATGTTACTTCGGCTCGTTTCATAAAACACACTCGTGTTTTAATGCCCCTCATTATGTACCAGTTGCATAAACTACTATTATTTCATTCTATGGAATCTAAGAGTGCACCATCTAAGTAGGTATAATAATCTTTCACCGGCTTCCCTCATTGAAGTCGGTTTTTTTTTTTTTTTCTAAAAAAATTATTAAGTATAGAAATAAACACGATTGTTGACGGCACGCCGCCGCCACAGCGGCAATCACTCACTGGAATAGTCATAATCATCAGCGGCATCAATTACAATAGGATAGTCAAGATTTTGTTTCAACTAAGTTTTTTGCAGAATACATTTTTTTTCCCTGACCTTACCATGAGCTTCCCTGACCTTACCATGAGCTTCCCTGACCCCTTTAAGCTTCCCTGACTTTCCAGAAAGTGGACACCCTGTTTGAGTCTAAGTCATACTGAAATTTGAAGACATTTTTATACCATGTTTGTTCTACTGTTCTGTTACAGAACGAGTATTCCCGGCAGAAAATAGCTCTATTTATTACAATAAAGGACCTGCGGTGTTCGGGCGAGCCCACGGTCGGCTGTTTGACGCTGTAACGAATTTGAAGGCCAAGTATCGCCGAAATAAAATATACCAGCCAAGGGCGCGTCGTTCCCTAGAGAAAACGTCATCGTCGTCGCCAACAACAGCATCAGTGCACGCTACAAGTAACAAAAGGAAAGCGCTAGTTAGAGACAACCCTGAAACTGACACTACCTCTGACAGCGAAGCGGAGCGAGATTCTAACAACACTATAGAAGAATACTTCGAGTGGCTCCGTTCGTCTGCAGACAATTATACTCTCTGTGATGAAAAGTGGGCCGTAACAAGAAAACGGCGCCAGCAGTCTGTGTTGTCAGAAGACGCATATCCATACCTCCAGGAATTTCCCTGCTTAAAACGATCTTGGGGATATTCTTTGGTAAGTTTACCAAAATAATTTATTTATTTATCGTATGGCAGTCTGCAAAATAATATTAAAACTTTGCATCTCATTTTGTAAAAGTACCTAACACAACCATTTCCGAGCATGTTTCAGAAAATATCTTATGAGCCTCACTCTAGATACTTAGTATTAGTAGGGTAAAAGACCGGAACCCCAATTACAGTTTGAGCTACGGCTGGTAGCTAGTCAATCATTCAAGTCAATCATTGGTGAGATATTAGCCGCCAAAATTGTCCAAAATGTGTTCCCCCCTCCTCTAATTTCCAAACTATGAAGAATAAAATTCTGAAAAAAATTGAGGTCGTGTACAATAAATACTTTCAACGAATTTTGGTTTGAACTAGATGGGATAAGGGTTTTTGAGTTTTCACTGAAAACCTGCCTTGCCCAAACAAAAGGACTTGAGTGCCGTGACTTCCCTATGAAGATACGACCTTTTTTGATTCAAGGTATTAAATAATGTTTTTGAATGAATGAATCGTTTCTTTGTGTTAAAAAGGGTAAAATTTGTTGTTACATATTGTTTTCCATCCTTATTTTGCCATGATACAGGGCGTACAAATTCTTAATTAGTCTATTGTCCTAAATTTATGTCTAATATAAAATCGTTACTTACAAAATTATTAATAACAAATAAATAATTACATAATTCAGTAATAAAATTATACATTAGCATTACCACATACATTACAATTTATCTAACATTGGTTCATAATAATATACTTAAAAGTGGACTGCTAGGTGTCGGTACGGAACCCTTCGTTGTGCGTGATCCGACACGCACTTGGCCGGTTTTTAGTGTTTCAAATATGTATAAAAAATAGGGAAATAACATGTAAAACTTGCTTAATACAAACATATCTACTGTTTGAAGATGTGCAAACACTGAGAATTTATTTCAAATTTTGTTTTCCAGCTTGTTGCAGACTTTCACGAATTTCCATTATTGAAAAAGAAGTTAATATCATTATTTGAAAAAGTTTCAAACAAAAGTAAATTTGTGAAGTAACTTAAGGAGCTTTCAAAAAGTGAGTGTTTTTATCTCAAACTATGACTAGCTTATCGCCTTCTTCGTGATTGATCTCTCTCTTAATACTCCACGACTTATGGGAACTGGATAGCCACCATACACTTACTGCAGTCTGTGGGATGCATGTCTTATAATGTATATTTCTTTTATTATAGATCCCGATCAAGAAACAAGCAATCTAGCTGCACTTCTTATGATCCCGCATCTTCTAGGACCGGTTCAAATCAGGAAGACGAAATGTTCTACGGCCGAAGTACGTGAAAGTTTCATTAAGCACATTGATGAAGAAAGATTGCTGAACGAAGAACGACAGAAACGACACGATAAGAATAAATCCCTCGGTATCACTGTTCAGCCCTATGTCGTAGTCGCAGGACCACTGCAAAATATCTGATGGGATTAAATAAACAAATCAGTATTATGAAAATGTTATTTATTTTAACTTAGGATTCACCGCTACACACTACATCGCACAGTGTTCCAAAAACGCTTGAGACCGGACATTTTTTGTTGACCCTAGAAATCGATGTAATTCAATGTCCTTATTAAAAGTGTAGAAGTGACCCCCTGTCAATTCTTTGTAGATTCGAAGAAAAAAAATAATAAAGTTGGCTAATTCAGGTAGGTACAAAAACGGAAAAATTCCTAATTTTCTGTTTTTGTAAATTTTTGGAATGGCATTCATTTATCATGTGATAATGCAAAGAATTGCGCGTTCTTTGGGCTATTAAATGTGCACTAATAGTAGACTGAGTGAAAGAAAACTATGAAAAACTCGTTTTACGATTTATTTTATTTTTATCTTATACGTGCCGTTTACGACATTTTTTGTTATTCCGGGCGATTGCTACTATGTATGTCTATCACCATTAATAAAAACAGTTCCAAATCTCGTGGAACTTCCGAGAAATTGAATTTTAACTGTTACGTCAACAGCGCCTGATGGTCGTGCATAGCAAACATCGAAACCACTATTTCTTATTTTGGCAGCAGGCACTTATTTAAAACAAGTAAAGGCTTATTTCGACATTTAACAATACAATTTTGGAAAACTATAGTCGAAAACGCTATTCAAGACCAACAGGTGTTGCCACTAAAATAAAACATGTTTAAGGTTGTATATAATTAGTCATTCCTATGAAAGGCTACGTGTGGCGCGGGAAGGGGTTCACCCTCGTTAGGCATTTGCTGGAAGCCCGCGTCAATACACGTCAATACTTGTTTAATAAAATCGGAGGTTTAAAACTACCTATAAATATTATTAGTGCGGTCTTTAAAAAAATGGAAATGTACCACCGTAAACATGTTTTATTTAAGTGGCAACACCTGTTTCTCTTGAATAGCGTTTAGTTTTACATACTACATATTCCGACTCAGTTGAGGACAAACTGACAGACATTTGTTTCTTTGAGCTCCATGAAATTAAACAATTAGAATATTTAAACAGATAGCCTGTAGTAGACTTTCTATCTTTGAGATCGCCCCCCCCCCCCCAGTCTGCATCACAATATCCCTCTAAGACATCATTTTCACACTTATATATCAACTTATAATCTAGAGTGTATTTAACATACCTCAGCACTCGTTTTAATGCTGCCAATAATATGTCATTTGCAAATGTTTGGTACCTGCTCAACAAGGAGACAGCAAAACACAAGTCAGGCCTGGTACCAGACACAGCATACATAAGACACCCAATAATTTGTCTGCAAGACTTTTCAATCTGTTTATCTACGGTGACATTATCATTTTCAAATATTTTACAATTAATATTCAGATCAATTGGTGTCAACATAGGCTTACAGTTTTCCATTTTAAACCTCTTGAGCACATTTTCTAAATAAGTTCGTTGGCTCAGTTCAGTCACTCCTGTCTCTATATTTTGTTTTATATTTATGCCCAAAAAATCCGTCACTAAACCAAGATCCTTCATTTTAAATTCTTTGTTCAACTTTTCTTTCAGCTGAACTACAACATTTTCATTTGAGCCGAAGATTAAAAGATCATCCACATACAGTAACAAATAAGTTTGATCATTTTCATTACACTTTGTATAGAGACAAGAGTCACAGTTTGATCGAATAAAACCTTCTTTAACCATAACAGAAGTAAATTTGTCATTCCAACACTTTGGTGAACATTTGAGCCCATAGAGTGACTTATTTAATTTTACAATATTATTATTGCCTGGATAGGCTCCTTCAGGCAGCCTAATGTAAACATTTTCCTTTATATTTCCATACAAGAATGCCCCTGTCACATCCATTTGAACAATAGGTAACCCTAGTTTAGTAGCAATCACCACAAAAAGTCTTAGAGTTGACAACTTTGCAACTGGAGCATAAATGTCATTTAAGTTTATATCATCACACTGTTCAAAACCCCTGGCAACCAGCCTGGCTTTGTATTGGGGAACATCACTATTACCTCTTTTAATTTTAAAAACCCACTTACTACTGATCACATGTTCACTCACTGGTTCGTTGATTGTATTCCAAGTATTGTTATCTTCTAGTGTCTTCATTTCTCGCTTTATAGCTTCAGTCCACTTGTCAGCATCGGGTCGGGTCATAGCCTCTTCGTATGTTGTGGGGTCATTTTCCATAGACTGGATACTCTGACAGTTGTAGAGAACAGGTGGTTTCCTCACACGCTTGTTGCGTTCTCGCTGAGGTGTTGCAAACACATCACTTGACTCATATGAGCTATTAACCTCATCGCTGGATGGGTTATATTCACTTCCAGATTTCTCAGCTGTCAAGGTCACTGTACTTTCATCCATATCTGACACTTTAATTTCCGAATCGTTGCAGGTCTCTTCAGTTTCACTATTGTCTTCTTCCGTGTAATTCCATTCTATTTCATGTTGGCTGTCACTATTTGTTTGTTAATTTTCTAAGAAAACTGTGTCTCGCTTTGTTTCCACACTCTTCCTATGTGAAAAATATATTCTATAGCCCTTTACAGTCTCACCATAACCAGCCATCAGTCCTTTCTCACCCTTTTTATCCCACTTCTTCCTCTTCTCTTTCGGAATATGTGTATACACTGGAGTACCAAAGGGTTTCAACTGATGTATGTCAAAGGTTTTCCCTGACCAAACTTCGTAAGGTGTTTTCTCATTGTCTATGCTTTTTGCCGTTCTATTTAACACAAAGACTGCTGTGGCTACAGCCTCTGCCCATAGTTCTTTTGATAAGTTCTTGGCACTTAACATTGTTCTTGCAGCTTCAACAAGAGTGCGATTTTCTCGCTCTGCTTTGCCGTTCTGCTCTGCAGTATACGGTACACTTGTCTGATGCACTATTCCGCGTTTGGAGAACATGTCCGCGACTTCTTTATTTACGAATTCCAATCCATTGTCGCTTCGGAAAACACGTACTCTATTGCCAGTCACGTTTTCCGCCTTATTTATGAAATCTTCAATACAATTCTTTGCTTCATGTTTATTTTTAATGAAGTAAACGGTCCTGTACTTTGAGAAGTCGTCCTTCATTATCACAAAATATCTTGAGCCGCTGATCGACGCCACTTCCATTGGCCCGCAGGTATCCGCGTGTATTAATTTACCTCTCAGTCTCATTTTTATTCATTAACTCACCTCACAGTCTCGCCGCGCGCGCGCTACCGACTGGTCGTGACCTGTGTATGCGTGTGCGAAAAATATTCATTCACTATGGTTAAATGCGCGAAATGTTCCAAATTGGTCAACAACAAGACTCCAGGAGTGCAGTGTAATAAGTGCAACAAGTGGTACCACGCTTCCTGCGCATCCTTGTCAACAGAACTACTTTGTACATTGTCGACAACGGACTCAGTAGACTGGAAATGTCGTAATTGTACACCTACAAATGGGTCAAAGAAGAAGCGAGTTTCGGTAATTCTTCCAGAAACGACGAGGAGGAATCCGACATGGATCATACACCACAAATGGAGTCGGATAAAGTGCTTTTAGAAATGCGCCACGAAATTCGACAGTTACGACAAACCGTTAAAGAAATAATCCAAAATGAACTCCAATCTACCCTCAATTTTTTTTCCGACAAAATTGACGAATATGAGCGTAAATTTAGAGACCACGAAACAAGGTTTAAGCTAATGGAGAACCAATATAAGGATATAACCAATACGTGCAAAAATCTAATACTTAAGAACGAAGTTCTGGAGCAAAAACTACATAAAAGTGAACAGGCGCAGGTGTGCAATGACATCGAAATATGTGGGATAAGCGAAATGGAGAATGAAGATACCAAGAAAATTGCTACATCTATTTGCCAGCTCCTCAAACAGGACCCAACCGATATAATCAGAGCCACCAGGAAAAAGAAGCCCATTCGAACTGGCACCGCGCAGGCCGAGCGCGCTATAATGGATTCGCCCATCACGGTCTCATTGCGCGAAGGGAGGCGCGATACATGGTGTAATGCAGCAAGAGCAAGGTCATCAGAAATAACAGCCAAGGACATAGGTGGAGCGGGCAACCAAAAGATATACCTACGCGAAGCACTAACACCAACGACGTCATACCTACTGTGGAAAGCGAAAACAAGCCTCAAGGTTAAATCATTGTGCAAATATGTATGGTGCAGGAATGGACAGATCATGGTACGTAAAAATGACGGAGACAAAAAGGTGTACTACATTCGGGCCGAAAAAGATATCGAGCGAATAGGCAAGGAACTCCAAAAAACATAGGCATGTACAAACTCTTTACTGGATATACATACCTACCACACTCCCTAAAGTGCAAGTCAACATGACAAATACTAATTAAACCCACATACTATGGACACATACAACCCAAACACTTTAGAGACAATCCACGATACGTGGAATGATTTCATGGCGGAGATATGCACGGAACAAAACCAATTTATTTTATTACACGTAAACATCCGCTCCATGATCAAAAACCATGCTCAATTAGAATATACTATCGCTCGCAGCCCACAAAAATACATCTTATAATAATAACAGAAGTCAACGTTACAGAAGAAATCGCTTGCTTGTTTGAAATAAGGCATTATGTTATGTACACAGAACTACGAAAAAATAGAAGAGGAGGAGGCATCATTATATACGCTCATAAAATTATCACGTTCATGAAATTACCAGTGATAACAGTGAATTTCGAGTGTCTTTTTGGTGAAATTGAAATATCTAATGGCATAAAAATCAACTTGTGTTCAGTTTATAGACCGCCTAACCTAAGTAAGTCTCTTTTTGTGAGTGAACTATCACAGGTTTTATCAGCATCCCCGACCCATTCAAACTGCATATTAGTAGGTGACATTAATATAGACATTGCGTGCACAAACAATATAGTAAGATCGTATCTAGATAGCCTGTACGAACTGGGATTCGAATGTTGTATATCAAAGTTCACAAGAGTGGACTCTAATATAAATGGCACATCTAAATCTTGTATTGATCACTTATTTATTCGTGACGCTCGGGGTCGAAGTCCGCCTGGGCATTCCGTGCACTCAGCTATTGTGCTCGAGGCACCGGCCGACCATTACATAATAGGGCTCGCTCTTATCAGTGCGGCACGTGCGGAGAACAACACGATAGTAAACAAGTTGGACAACGACAAAATTAAACTACAATTAAGTCAAATCGACTGGAGCCCGGCACTTCGATCCAGCGACCCGAATGAGATTATTGATTTTATCATAAACAAATTCCAGTCAATCTACAATAATTGTACCTATAAGTCAAAAATACATACATGCAATAAACCGGAAAGTGGATGGCTAACTAAGAAACTAATAAATATGTGCAACAAAAAAAAAGAACTTTTAAGTATATTTTTAAAAGATACAACCAACAAACAGAACGAATTAATATATAAAAAACCGGCCAAGTGCGTGTCGGGCCACGCGCAAGGTAGGGTTCCGTAGTCGTCCACCCGTTACATTATTTGGACTAAAAAGTTTGCAAACTTATATTTACTATGTTTTTGAAAGAATTAACAACATTATCTTAATTCTTAGGTATCAATGGAAATTGTACGTAAGTTTGCTTTCGCAAAGTATATTTCTGAAGTTCGACTATTACTCGTTAACTAGTAATGTCTACTTAGCTGTGATAGTTTTCCTTTTAAATTCATCGTATATACTACTACCATGATTTTTTTCACATGCCTAGTAGCCACCGTTTAGCTGGCAGGGGGGGGGGGACACTTGACCATAGCAAAAATTATCACTTCAAAGCTTAATATCACGCTAACCAATTCTTTAATCAAAAAATGCTTTTAGAAACCTTATAATATTTTTAAAAGAGCTATCCAACGATACCCCACACGATGTGGTTTGGCAGAAAAAAAAATTGCACCACCACTTTGCATGTAGGGGAGGTACCCCAAAAAAAATTTTTTTTAAAGATTTTATTCTACCGTTTTGTCGGCGTCATTGATATGTATACTCATGCCAAATTACAGCTTTCTAGTACTAACGGTTACTGAGAAAAACGGGGGTCGGACGGACGGACGGACGGACATGGCGAAACTATAAGGGTTCCTTGTTTACTACGGAACCCTAAAAACATAGAAATAGAACGAACAGGAAAATAAGTAATGCTAGAAATAACTACACAAAAAGGGAAATATGTAATAATTTCAAAAACCATAAAAAAAATGTGGGAAATTATTAACAGATTGACTGGAAAAATTGTTAAAGCGGTCGATGATGTGCTTATTAAATCGTTTAGACTAAAAGCAAAACAATTATCTAATAAATTTGCAACTGACTTTGATAACAACGTTAAAAATTTAGTAAATTCGTGCAATGAGCCATTACTTGATGAAAATAGCTACAAAAACATCCCTAGCTTATCAATTCGTTTAAAAAAAATTAATGAGGAGATCTTGCATAAAATTATACTAAGTATTGATGACAAGAAAAGTCCAGGATACGATAAAATACGAGCAAAAGACATCAAATACATTGCCGAACCAATAACACCGGTCCTCGTTCACCTCATTAATCTTTGTATCACATTATCTAAATATCCCGATAAACTCAAAATAGGACTTGTAAGACCCATACATAAAAAAGGGAGCTATTCAGACACAAATAACTATAGACCGATAACGATTCTCTCGTGTATAAGTAGATAAAATCATAGAAAAATACATTGGAAACTCGATAAATACATTCCTATCAAGTAATGGCATCATAAACGAAAAACAGTTTGGTTTTCAAAAACATAAAAGCACATCTCAACTTCTATCATTGTTTACTGACGAAATCAATAATCACCTAGATAAAAAACGTCATGTACTTGCAGTTATGATAGATTTTAGCAAAGCATTCGACACTTTGAATCATAACACGCTATATGAAAAGTTGAAACAAAATGGTATACAGGGACCTGTGCTGGAACTCATGAAAAACTATCATACACATAGATATAACGCGGTCAGCATAGCGGGCGAACAAAGTGACCTGACGCCCGCAATGTGCGGTACAGCACAAGGATCAATCCTGGCGCCGACCGAGTACTTACTATACGTTAATGATATGTGTAGGATATTCCGGCATAGCTCTGTATATCAATTTGCGGACGACACATGTATCATAACAGCCCATAAGGACATAGAGACAGCGCAAGGTATAATGCAGACTGAGTTTGACCTTTTGTGCAAATGGGCCCACGATCTAGGCCTATCATTAAACTACTCTAAAACTAAATTAATGCACATACACTCACCGTATAAAAAAATTAACTTTACCCCTACGATCGTGGCCCACGAGCACAAGTGCCTGCACTTGCCTAACGCGTCGTGTAAATGTAACCCTCTTGAAATAGTAAAAAATCATACATACCTGGGACTAAAAATAGACTACAAGTTCAACTGGGGTCCCCACGTTAACCAAGTGTGTAACAAGCTCAGGTCTATATTGTCAAAACTATGTATACTTAAACATAAGGTTCCATACACTACACTGTTGTGGGTAGGCCTACAAATACTTAATAAAACAGTTGCCATTCAACCCTCTTTCATTTAACACAACATGGTGGCAGCGGTGTTATTTTAAATCGAGTTTGTAGGCAATTTGGTGTGCAATCACGGTTAAAACAGTTTAATTGTGTGTCGTATAATATCGAAGTGATATTAAAGTGATATTTTAACATGGAGCACGCAAGACCGCCAACAGAACTCAGTTTGGATGGCAGCCCCGTCAGCCGGGCTGACGCATGGCGTAAATGGAAAACACAGTTCGATTTATTTCTAAAAGCATCGGGGGTGCATAAAGAAGACTCGGCTGTGCAGTCTAGTTTACTCATTAACCTTATCGGACCGGACGGTTTTGATGTTTATCAAACATTTAAGTTCGACAAAGACAGTGATAAGGAAGATGTCAAGTCACTAATAAAAAAGTTTGACGAATATTTTGGAGTCAAGTCTAACATAACATTGGCGAGATATACTTTTTTCACTCGCGATCAGGGATCCGGGGAAACGATCGGCCAATATGTAGTGGCGCTGAAATTGCTAAGCAAAAAATGTGAATTTGGAAATTTAGAGGAATCTCTGATACGCGATCGCATCGTTTGCGGCATCAACAATGGGGTGGTGCGCGATCGACTGTTGAGAATCGACGACCTCAACCTGGATAAGGCTATTAAAATTTGTGAAGCCGACGAGGTTTCAGTAGACGGCAATCGGTGTTTAGAGTCCCGCGGGGCGGGATCTGCGCGGGTGGATGCCGTGCGCGCGCGCGGCGTTCCCGGGCAGCGCGGCAGGGGACGGCGCGGGCGCGGCCGGGCCTGGGGCCCGCCGCCGCGCGCGGTCGGAGCGGCCGCGCGCCCGCCGCCGGCGGCGCAGGGGCGTGCGCAGTGCCACGGTTGCGGTATGCAGTGTTTACCGGGAACGTGTCCCGCTATGAATGTGCAGTGCTACGTGTGTCAAAATTACGGTCATTATGCGAGGTTGTGTAACACGCCACAAAATGTCAAAAAAATGTACGACATCGAAATTTGTGACGACGAGGCAGCCGCCGAGGACGATTGTGAGTTATTTTATGTTTCTGTGGTACAAAACGCTCCGCTCGGAGGACGGTCCGTTGATGACGAGTGGTACGAGACCTTGACTTGCAAGGGTGGTTCGGAACGTTTCAAATTGGACACGGGGGCTGACATTAACGTACTGTCCTACGAGCGGTTTAATAAACTAGGTTATGATGATTCCGTTATACAGCAAAAACATAACATGAAGTTACAATCATATAGCGGGGACGTAATACCCATTAAAGGAATATGTTACATGAATTGGAGCCATAAATCTTATCAATATCGTCTTAAATTCGCTATAGCGAATATAAAGTGTGAAAGCGTACTGGGCAAGCAGGCATGTACTCAGTTAGGATTAATTCATCGGGTTCACAGTGTCAATTTAAAAGATTACAGCGATTTATTTGAGGGCCTGGGGTGTCTACCGGGCGAGTACAGCATTGTTATCGACCCGAGCGTACCGCCGGTGGTGAGCGCGCCGCGCAAGGTGCCGCTCGCGCTGCGCGATAAGTTGCTTGACGAGTTAAACAGAATGACAGAGTTAGGTGTCATAACAAAGGTGACTCATCCTACCTCGTGGGTTAATTCTATTGTATTGGCAGCTAAGAAAAATGGTGATATTAGAATATGCCTCGATCCGCGTCCACTAAATTTAGCTATTCGCCGCGCTCATTATCAATTGCCAACCATAAGTGAACTAGCTTCAAAATTACATGGGGCCTGTTATTTTTCGGTGTTAGACGCCAATTCTGGATTTTGGGCAATACAATTAGATGACGCCAGTTCAGATTTGTGTACCTTTAGCACGCCATTCGGAAGGTACAAATTTAAAAGGTTACCCTTTGGCTTAAATTGCGCTCCAGAGGTTTATCATGCCAAAATAAAGCAGTTACTTGAAAACCTGGACGGGGTAGACTCATTTATTGATGATATCATATGTTGGGGCCGAACAAAAGAGGAACATGACAAAAGATTAGTAGCGTTATTAGAAAAGGCAAGGAGTATTCATTTAAAGTTTAACCAGAGTAAATGTAAAATATGTGTCGAGGAAGTAACGTACTTAGGTCACGTGTTTAATAAAAATGGCATGAAACCCGATACCACGAAAGTAAAGGCAATTATAGAAATGCCGCCTCCCAGTGACAGAAAGGCACTCGAGCGTTTTTTGGGCGCAACTAATTATTTGTCTAAATTTATACCGAATTATTCGGATTACACAAACGTGTTAACGGGTTTACTCAAAAAAGAGGTCGCCTGGGTCTGGGATGCGGTACATCAGGACGCGTTAGACAAATTGAAAAAACTGCTTAGTGAAAGTCCGGTGTTAGCGCTGTACGACGTGCGGCAGCCGGTAGTAGTGTCGGTGGACGCCAGCAGTGTGGCGCTGGGCGCCGTGCTGCTGCAGGGCGGGTGGCCCGTCGAGTACGCGTCGCGCATGCTCACCGACACGCAGGTGAGGTACGCTCAGGTGGAAAAAGAGATGCTGGCAATAGTGTTCGCTTGTGAAAAGTTTCGACAGTACATTTACGGCAAAGAAAATGTAATTGTTGAAACTGATCACAAGCCGCTGGAAAGTTTATTCAAAAAACCATTAGTCAGTCCCAGTACGCTTGCAACGAATGTTACTTCGTGTGCAAGGCTTAGGTCTGTCGGTTGTTTACAAACCCGGTAAATATATGTACTTGGCGGACACTTTGTCACGCGCATCTCTGCCAGAGAAATATGACGAAAATATTAGCAACGGAATCACGTACCAGGTAAATTTATTGATGAGTCATGTGAATATGTCGAAAAACAAGTTAAATACTGTAAGAATGGAAACATTAAAAGATAAGGTGTTCATACAGTTGTCAAACTATATTGTTAATGGCTGGCCAAATAATAAATACGAGGTATCGGAAGATGTAAAATGCTACTGGTCAATGAAAGATGAGCTGTGTATAATAGATGATATAATATTTAAAAATTATTTGGTCTTAATTCCGAGTTCTATGAGAGGTGAAATGCTTAAAATCATTCACGATGGTCATCTTGGCATTGATCGCTGTAAGAAACGAGCAAGGCAAGTGCTGTTTTGGCCGAGTATTAATAAAGAAATTGAGATGTATGTGAAACATTGCTCAACTTGCCAAGAATTGTCAAACGCACCGAGTAGGGAACCACTATTGCCATTTGAGATACCGCAGTTACCCTGGTGCCAAGTAGGAACAGATATCTTTGAATATTATGTTATGTTTTTGCTGTATAACGGAATCATCATAACCTAGTTTATTAAACCGCTCGTAGGACAGTACGTTAATGTCAGCCCCCGTGTCCAATTTGAAACGTTCCGAACCACCCTTGCAAGTCAAGGTCTCGTACCACTCGTCATCAACGGACCGTCCTCCGAGCGGAGCGTTTTGTACCACAGAAACATAAAATAACTCACAATCGTCCTCGGCGGCTGCCTCGTCGTCACAAATTTCGATGTCGTACATTTTTTTGACATTTTGTGGCGTGTTACACAACCTCGCATAATGACCGTAATTTTGACACACGTAGCACTGCACATTCATAGCGGGACACGTTCCCGGTAAACACTGCATACCGCAACCGTGGCACTGCGCACGCCCCTGCGCCGCCGGCGGCGGGCGCGCGGCCGCTCCGACCGCGCGCGGCGGCGGGCCCCAGGCCCGGCCGCGCCCGCGCCGTCCCCTGCCGCGCTGCCCGGGAACGCCGCGCGCGCGCACGGCATCCACCCGCGCAGATCCCGCCCCGCGGGACTCTAAACACCGATTGCCGTCTACTGAAACCTCGTCGGCTTCACAAATTTTAATAGCCTTATCCAGGTTGAGGTCGTCGATTCTCAACAGTCGATCGCGCACCACCCCATTGTTGATGCCGCAAACGATGCGATCGCGTATCAGAGATTCCTCTAAATTTCCAAATTCACATTTTTTGCTTAGCAATTTCAGCGCCACTACATATTGGCCGATCGTTTCCCCGGATCCCTGATCGCGAGTGAAAAAAGTATATCTCGCCAATGTTATGTTAGACTTGACTCCAAAATATTCGTCAAACTTTTTTTATTAGTGACTTGACATCTTCCTTATCACTGTCTTTGTCGAACTTAAATGTTTGATAAACATCAAAACCGTCCGGTCCGATAAGGTTAATGAGTAAACTAGACTGCACAGCCGAGTCTTCTTTATGCACCCCCGATGCTTTTAGAAATAAATCGAACTGTGTTTTCCATTTACGCCATGCGTCAGCCCGGCTGATGGGGCTGCCATCCAAACTGAGTTCTGTTGGCGGTCTTGCGTGCTCCATGTTAAAATATCACTTTAATATCACTTCGATATTATACGACACACAATTAAACTGTTTTAACCGTGATTGCACACCAAATTGCCTACAAACTCGATTTAAAATAACACCGCTGCCACCATGTTGTGTTAAATGAAAGAGGGTTGAATGGCAACTGTTTTATTAAGTATTTGTAGGCCTACCCACAACAGTGTAGTGTATGGAACCTTATGTTTAAGTATACATAGTTTTGACAATATAGACCTGAGCTTGTTACACACTTGGTCAACGTGGGGACCCCAGTTGAACTTGTAGTCTATTTTTAGTCCCAGGTATGTATGATTTTTTACTATTTCAAGAGGGTTACATTTACACGACGCGTTAGGCAAGTGCAGGCACTTGTGCTCGTGGGCCACGATCGTAGGGGTAAAGTTAATTTTTTTATACGGTGAGTGTATGTGCATTAATTTAGTTTTAGAGTAGTTTAATGATAGGCCTAGATCGTGGGCCCATTTGCACAAAAGGTCAAACTCAGTCTGCATTATACCTTGCGCTGTCTCTATGTCCTTATGGGCTGTTATGATACATGTGTCGTCCGCAAATTGATATACAGAGCTATGCCGGAATATCCTACACATATCATTAACGTATAGTAAGTACTCGGTCGGCGCCAGGATTGATCCTTGTGCTGTACCGCACATTGCGGGCGTCAGGTCACTTTGTTCGCCCGCTATGCTGACCGCGTTATATCTATGTGTATGATAGTTTTTCATGAGTTCCAGCACAGGTCCCTGTATACCATTTTGTTTCAACTTTTCATATAGCGTGTTATGATTCAAAGTGTCGAATGCTTTGCTAAAATCTATCATAACTGCAAGTACATGACGTTTTTTATCTAGGTGATTATTGATTTCGTCAGTAAACAATGATAGAAGTTGAGATGTGCTTTTATGTTTTTGAAAACCAAACTGTTTTTCGTTTATGATGCCATTACTTGATAGGAATGTATTTATCGAGTTTCCAATGTATTTTTCTATGATTTTATCTACTTATACACGAGAGAATCGTTATCGGTCTATAGTTATTTGTGTCTGAATAGCTCCCTTTTTTATGTATGGGTCTTACAAGTCCTATTTTGAGTTTATCGGGATATTTAGATAATGTGATACAAAGATTAATGAGGTGAACGAGGACCGGTGTTATTGGTTCGGCAATGTATTTGATGTCTTTTGCTCGTATTTTATCGTATCCTGGACTTTTCTTGTCATCAATACTTAGTATAATTTTATGCAAGATCTCCTCATTAATTTTTTTTAAACGAATTGATAAGCTAGGGATGTTTTTGTAGCTATTTTCATCAAGTAATGGCTCATTGCACGAATTTACTAAATTTTTAACGTTGTTATCAAAGTCAGTTGCAAATTTATTAGATAATTGTTTTGCTTTTAGTCTAAACGATTAAATAAGCACATCATCGACCGCTTTAACAATTTTTCCAGTCAATCTGTTAATAATTTCCCACATTTTTTTTATGGTTTTTGAAATTATTACATATTTCCCTTTTTGTGTAGTTATTTCTAGCATTACTTATTTTCCTGTTCGTTCTATTTCTATGTTTTTAGGGTTCCGTAGTAAACAAGGAACCCTTATAGTTTCGCCATGTCCGTCCGTCCGTCCGTCCGTCCGTCCGTCCGACCCCCGTTTTTCTCAGTAACCGTTAGTACTAGAAAGCTGTAATTTGGCATGAGTATACATATCAATGACGCCGACAAAACGGTAGAATAAAATCTTTAAAAAAAATTTTTTTTGGGGTACCTCCCCTACATGCAAAGTGGTGGTGCAATTTTTTTTTCTGCCAAACCACATCGTGTGGGGTATCGTTGGATAGCTCTTTTAAAAATATTATAAGGTTTCTAAAAGCATTTTTTGATTAAAGAATTGGTTAGCGTGATATTAAGCTTTGAAGTGATAATTTTTGCTATGGTCAAGTGTCCCCCCCCCCTGCCAGCTAAACGGTGGCTACTAGGCATGTGAAAAAAATCATGGTAGTAGTATATACGATGAATTTAAAAGGAAAACTATCACAGCTAAGTAGACATTACTAGTTAACGAGTAATAGTCGAACTTCAGAAATATACTTTGCGAAAGCAAACTTACGTACAATTTCCATTGATACCTAAGATAATGTTGTTAATTCTTTCAAAAACATAGTAAATATAAGTTTGCAAACTTTTTAGTCCAAATAATGTAACGGGTGGACGACTACGGAACCCTACCTTGCGCGTGGCCCGACACGCACTTGGCCGGTTTTTTATATATTAATTCGTTCTGTTTGTTGGTTGTATCTTTTAAAAATATACTTAAAAGTTCTTTTTTTTTGTTGCACATATTTATTAGTTTCTTAGTTAGCCATCCACTTTCCGGTTTATTGCATGTATGTATTTTTGACTTATAGGTACAATTATTGTAGATTGACTGGAATTTGTTTATGATAAAATCAATAATCTCATTCGGGTCGCTGGATCGAAGTGCCGGGCTCCAGTCGATTTGACTTAATTGTAGTTTAATTTTGTCGTTGTCCAACTTGTTTACTATCGTGTTGTTCTCCGCACGTGCCGCACTGATAAGAGCGAGCCCTATTATGTAATGGTCGGCCGGTGCCTCGAGCACAATAGCTGAGTGCACGGAATGCCCAGGCGGACTTCGACCCCGAGCGTCACGAATAAATAAGTGATCAATACAAGATTTAGATGTGCCATTTATATTAGAGTCCACTCTTGTGAACTTTGATATACAACATTCGAATCCCAGTTCGTACAGGCTATCTAGATACGATCTTACTATATTGTTTGTGCACGCAATGTCTATATTAATGTCACCTACTAATATGCAGTTTGAATGGGTCGGGGATGCTGATAAAACCTGTGATAGTTCACTCACAAAAAGAGACTTACTTAGGTTAGGCGGTCTATAAACTGAACACAAGTTGATTTTTATGCCATTAGATATTTCAATTTCACCAAAAAGACACTCGAAATTCACTGTTATCACTGGTAATTTCATGAACGTGATAATTTTATGAGCGTATATAATGATGCCTCCTCCTCTTCTATTTTTTCGTAGTTCTGTGTACATAACATAATGCCTTATTTCAAACAAGCAAGCGATTTCTTCTGTAACGTTGACTTCTGTTATTATTATAAGATGTATTTTTTGTGGGCTGCGAGCGATAGTATATTCTAATTGAGCATGGTTTTTGATCATGGAGCGGATGTTTACGTGTAATAAAATAAATTGGTTTTGTTCCGTGCATATCTCCGCCATGAAATCATTCCACGTATCGTGGATTGTCTCTAAAGTGTTTGGGTTGTATGTGTCCATAGTATGTGGGTTTAATTAGTATTTGTCATGTTGACTTGCACTTTAGGGAGTGTGGTAGGTATGTATATCCAGTAAAGAGTTTGTACATGCCTATGTTTTTTGGAGTTCCTTGCCTATTCGCTCGATATCTTTTTCGGCCCGAATGTAGTACACCTTTTTGTCTCCGTCATTTTTACGTACCATGATCTGTCCATTCCTGCACCATACATATTTGCACAATGATTTAACCTTGAGGCTTGTTTTCGCTTTCCACAGTAGGTATGACGTCGTTGGTGTTAGTGCTTCGCGTAGGTATATCTTTTGGTTGCCCGCTCCACCTATGTCCTTGGCTGTTATTTCTGATGACCTTGCTCTTGCTGCATTACACCATGTATCGCGCCTCCCTTCGCGCAATGAGACCGTGATGGGCGAATCCATTATAGCGCGCTCGGCCTGCGCGGTGCCAGTTCGAATGGGCTTCTTTTTCCTGGTGGCTCTGATTATATCGGTTGGGTCCTGTTTGAGGAGCTGGCAAATAGATGTAGCAATTTTCTTGGTATCTTCATTCTCCATTTCGCTTATCCCACATATTTCGATGTCATTGCACACCTGCGCCTGTTCACTTTTATGTAGTTTTTGCTCCAGAACTTCGTTCTTAAGTATTAGATTTTTGCACGTATTGGTTATATCCTTATATTGGTTCTCCATTAGCTTAAACCTTGTTTCGTGGTCTCTAAATTTACGCTCATATTCGTCAATTTTGTCGGAAAAAAAATTGAGGGTAGATTGGAGTTCATTTTGGATTATTTCTTTAACGGTTTGTCGTAACTGTCGAATTTCGTGGCGCATTTCTAAAAGCACTTTATCCGACTCCATTTGTGGTGTATGATCCATGTCGGATTCCTCCTCGTCGTTTCTGGAAGAATTACCGAAACTCGCTTCTTCTTTGACCCATTTGTAGGTGTACAATTACGACATTTCCAGTCTACTGAGTCCGTTGTCGACAATGTACAAAGTAGTTCTGTTGACAAGGATGCGCAGGAAGCGTGGTACCACTTGTTGCACTTATTACACTGCACTCCTGGAGTCTTGTTGTTGACCAATTTGGAACATTTCGCGCATTTAACCATAGTGAATGAATATTTTTCGCACACGCATACACAGGTCACGACCAGTCGGTAGCGCGCGCGCGGCGAGACTGTGAGGTGAGTTAATGAATAAAAATGAGACTGAGAGGTAAATTAATACACGCGGATACCTGCGGGCCAATGGAAGTGGAGTCTCTCCTTCGCCTTCTGGACGCCACCTTCTGGAGACTCTTTCAAGGGTATTTGCCGCCCATTGGAAACCTCCAGCTGTTAATAACGTAACTGAACACGTAGATCTTGTTGGAGATAAATTACCAATAATAATATTATTATTATGTATTTAGAATCTAAATATTGAGTAGGTAAAATATGTTAGGAAAGCTATTGTAAATGTATGGAAATTTGGTAGAAATAATTCTACTTAGTAGAAAAATACGTGGTAGATTTGGTAGGAAAAATTAGTAGGTATTTTAGGGTCTTAGGACAAATAGTGAAGAGTTCAAGTCTGATTCGTTTCACATAAAAGAATCGAGGTTATTCGGTACACAACGTAGTTTATCACTAGACGATCACATGGCCAAATCAAATTAAGTTATTTTCATCGGGTTTTATTTAAACTATGGGGTATAATGTTAGAGAGGGGTAGAGAGGGGGGGAGCTACATTTTGGCAAGCCGTGACAAGGATGGGAGCCCTAGGGCTCTGTATGTTTTAAAATAGGTTATGGTTGCCTTTTGGCAACATTTTGTTGTCGTGAAACGGTGTGTGATCGAATTTGGACTTGGACCCTTCGCTTATAAAATTGTACACGAAAAATATTATAGTTTATTATTACAAGCAAGTCAAATAACCAGTATGTCGTTAAAGTAAGTAAAGTAAGTAGTAGTGGACGTCCGTAGGCTGCGGTGATGATTTATTACTGGTTCATTTATAAAATAACAAGAATTGTAAGTAAAGTATGTGATAGCGGGCGTCCGGTGGTCGCTGTCGGGCGGGCCGTGTGTTCTTTGCCGCTGACGCAGTGTAGGATCAATTTGAAGACTGCTGTATGTTATAAACAGCATCTGGAACAGATAAGTAAATGCGTTAACGTTAGTGACAGGTTTACATACTGCTAGATTACATTTTCATGGGTAAAAGACTGGTTAAAGCTGTCATAGTTTACTGCATTAGGGGGCGATCATTCGATCGATTGTGTATCATAATCTATAGATACAGGGGGCGTTCCGTTATAATATGATCATCATCATTTGTGGTTTGTATCATGAGAGTCTAGTGATTCGGGGGGCGTAGTTGTTATAGCATGATCAGCGTCATCATCATTATCATAATAGAAGATCTGTAAGCTTATGAGTTATGAAATGGTGCAAGTCATTTGCATATAGTAACTAATGGTAGAAAGTCATCATTGTAAATAAAAAAATAAACATCATATCATATATACTTCAGTCATAAAGTCCAATTTCATCAAAGGAACCCGACGGAGAGTGATCAAACTAAAATTGAAATTTCACTAAAATCGAACTAGGTAAAGTTGTTTTGATCTATAACTTAATATTTAGACCTCACATTGGTTAGGTTATCTACTTACATATTGGGTCATTCATATTTTGTGATGAAACAGGTAGCTGTTAATATTTTTGTAGTCGAGTCAGCGGACAAAGTCAGGTTTTTCTCAGCATGTTGTTAGCAGATTATCATGTCATCGGTTTAATGAGTAGATCATTACTATATGCATATTTTATCACCATGGTCCTGAAATAAAAACAATAGAAATTATATGTTTTGATGTGGAATAGTACATTTATTTATTCTGAAGAACAGAGGTATAAAGAATTACAGTAAATTTTTAAGTACTGAACTACTGACTTTTTGCAATGATATCAATAACTAGTCATAATCTAGAAATAAAATAGGACATGGTTAGGGGAAAATTTCATCATCATCTTGTGGTTCTCATACAATTTGACAGATGAGAAAGCATATATTCATTTATAGATGGATTTCTGAAATTTAGCATACAGTCATTAAGACTGAAATTGGTCAAGGCCTCATCATCATGTGGTAATTTGTACATATAAACTTTTGAAAGAAAGAAAGAATTCAGCTTCTTCCACAAACAAAGAAAGCTTTTTCATGACATTACCAGTCTATTTACAACTAGTACAACTACGTAGTATTATTTACATTGAATTGTATTTCGTAGCGATGATTTATTTATATCAAATGGTATTTTTCATTGTACATAGGTACATCAACTCTCCGTTTACATAAAAGTTTCGACTTTTCAAGTAGGCTCGTATAGACTAAGTATAGAAATTGTTCATCAAAGTATGAATGTGTGTTTTTGTTTTAATCAATAGAAGAGACAGAAAACATAACAATAACTTACCAGTTATAAACCAGGTTCAAATTTCATCAAAATCACATAAATACGAAACCGTGTTCTTTGTTCCAAAACACTGCGTAGATTTCTTTTCTTCCATTCCAATTTCATGTATCACATTAACGTAGCAAATATTTTCGTGAGCACTCTATTTTCATTGCTAAAACTTTCATTAGGATGATCTACTCATTAAACCGATGACATGATAATCTGCTAACAACATGCTGAGAAAAACCTGACTTTGTCCGCTGACTCGACTACAAAAATATTAACAGCTACCTGTTTCATCACAAAATATGAATGACCCAATATGTAAGTAGATAACCTAACCAATGTGAGGTCTAAATATTAAGTTATAGATCAAAACAACTTTACCTAGTTCGATTTTAGTGAAATTTCAATTTTAGTTTGATCACTCTCCGTCGGGTTCCTTTGATGAAATTCCGGAATATATCTATTTATGCTATTTTCTTAATTTTTACTGTCTAGAATGTTTCTATTAGCTCCTATAAATATAGATAATATTGTTATCCTCTTATAATGCTAATATTTAAACTTTTCAATTTTCAGTAGAGAACGATGAACAAAAGTTGTTGACTGCCGGAAGAATAGCAAAACTTCTCATTTTCTACCTTCAATCACCATGGGTGACTCCTAATGTAAGTACATAAAATTAACCTATATGCTGACTAAATTTCATAACATACAGATGTATAGTAGTATATTTTTGATGAAAACAAATTTCAATGTAAGCGTTCCGTCAACAGTTTGAAATTTCAAAACTATGCCATTTTCTTAATTTTTCCTGCCTAGCATATTTCTATTTATTCTTAAAAATGCAAACAATAAATGTTATTCTTATTTGATGTTAATTTCTCTACTTTTCAATTTTCAGAAGACAGTGGTGAACCACACGGGTCAGTAACTGCCAGATGATGAGCGGCAATCTTCTGCAGTACTTCCTAAGGTAATTATTTTAATTGATATCTATACTGTATGTAGCACTAAT
The DNA here is from genome assembly GCA_951800055.1 of Cenopis cana. Classification (NCBI taxonomy): domain Eukaryota; kingdom Metazoa; phylum Arthropoda; class Insecta; order Lepidoptera; family Tortricidae; genus Cenopis; species Cenopis cana. The sequence continues at coordinate 628,053 of CATOHG010000005.1, forward strand.
ATTTTTATAATAGAGATGCCCATATTACTTAAAAAACTAGTGCCTACGCCAAACCTCGGAACCAGACAATGGACCCAGGCATCCTAGTACACAACAATAGATACTGAAACTATACTAAAATTATGATGATGATGTCAGAATAACATAAAACTAGTGCCTACGCCAAGTCATGGGATCAAATACTAAGCCCCGGCTTTCCTAAGTATGCAAACGCATTAGTACTACGCTACGATTATTATGATGATGATTTCCTTCATACTACGTCGATGGCAAACAAACGCACAGCCAGCCTAGCTGATAATGTCCATACACTTAAGACAACATGCATATCTCTTTGATGCTTTCTATAGTGGTCTTTACTTTATGACTGAAGTATATATGATATGATGTTTATTTTTTTATTTACAATGATGACTTTCTACCATTAGTTACTATATGCAAATGACTTGCACCATTTCATAACTCATAAGCTTACAGATCTTCTATTATGATAATGATGATGACGCTGATCATGCTATAACAACTACGCCCCCCGAATCACTAGACTCTCATGATACAAACCACAAATGATGATGATCATATTATAACGGAACGCCCCCTGTATCTATAGATTATGATACACAATCGATCGAATGATCGCCCCCTAATGCAGTAAACTATGACAGCTTTAACCAGTCTTTTACCCACGAAAATGTAATCTAGCAGTATGTAAACCTGTCACTAACGTTAACGCATTTACTTATCTGTTCCAGATGCTGTTTATAACATACAGCAGTCTTCAAATTGATCCTACACTGCGTCAGCGGCAAAGAACACACGGCCCGCCCGACAGCGACCACCGGACGCCCGCTATTACATACTTTACTTACAATTCTTGTTATTTTATAAATGAACCAGTAATAAATCATCACCGCAGCCTACGGACGTCCACTACTACTTACTTTACTTACTTTAACGACATACTGGTTATTTGACTTGCTTGTAATAATAAACTATAATATTTTTCGTGTACAATTTTATAAGCGAAGGGTCCAAGTCCAAATTCGATCACACACCGTTTCACGACAACAAAATGTTGCCAAAAGGCAACCATAACCTATTTTAAAACATACAGAGCCCTAGGGCTCCCATCCTTGTCACGGCTTGCCAAAATGTAGCTCCCCCCCTCTCTACCCCTCTCTAACATTATACCCCATAGTTTAAATAAAACCCGATGAAAATAACTTAATTTGATTTGGCCATGTGATCGTCTAGTGATAAACTACGTTGTGTACCGAATAACCTCGATTCTTTTATGTGAAACGAATCAGACTTGAACTCTTCACTATTTGTCCTAAGACCCTAAAATACCTACTAATTTTTCCTACCAAATCTACCACGTATTTTTCTACTAAGTAGAATTATTTCTACCAAATTTCCATACATTTACAATAGCTTTCCTAACATATTTTACCTACTCAATATTTAGATTCTAAATACATAATAATAATATTATTATTGGTAATTTATCTCCAACAAGATCTACGTGTTCAGTTACGTTATTAACAGCTGGAGGTTTCCAATGGGCGGCAAATACCCTTGAAAGCCTTACTTTTTTCCCCTAAGTCAAAATCATCCTACTACCATACATATGCAGTAGAAAATAGAATCGTTGATACCCAATTTTAAGCTACAGCTAAAAAGGATAATTTTGACTGTTGTATGGTATGTCTTTCATATCTCATACAATGCTGTTAACACGCCAAGATGGAGATGGAACGTAACCTATACCATAACTAGACATATTAATGAAGATAAATCCATACTAATGAAAATAAATTCATTAATAAATCTTTAGATGAGAAGCATCTTTAACTACCAGTTCCCTCTACCCTAAACACTTCCCAATGTTTCCTAACCATTTACAAAAGTATATCTCTACTCTTTCCCAGCAATGAGTATTCTTTCACTCATGATATTGGAAAATAATACTTGTAGTCTGCTCCGCCTGCTACTTTCAGAGTTAGTTCCATCTTTCTGAACCAGCCCTGCTATCCTAATCATGATTGGAAGAATTGGACCTTTACAATACATAATACCTATAAAAATCTATGAAACCCAGTATTTTTAGTACCTTTTTAAAGAAATTATTAGATACCTCTTATTTATTACACAATACACTTATAATCGCGTGAATACCTAATACCTAAACCTAGATCCCTAAACCCTCTTTCCTAACGTCCTAATCCTACACATGACTTTAATCCTAATCTACTTACATCTCCATATAGCTCTAATTCCTACTCTAGTGTATGCATACCTCAACCGTGAGGTATTTACCATAGTGTTATGTAGTGAGGCCCTACTTTTACCTATATACCTAAACAGTTCCCTACTAGAACGTTCAAGTGGCTAGCTTGAGAAAATCAACCTAAAGCCTGTGTATTGTGTCATATCACAACTGACCGAAGTCTAAAGGGATCTGTGACATGAAACGCCCTAACAGATAATGGAATATATAAATATACATAATAAAGACCGAATTCCATATACCAGTGAGCCCTCTCAAGCGAAGAACCCTTCTATACCTCCTTCAATCGCGGAGGTCATGATTAGACTACACCAGTTGGACAATGGAACTCGCTAAGGGTAAAATACGTCCCATGTTGATAAATAGGAACGCCCAGACCCCCTAAACAGTCTGGTAATCTAAATGACTCTGGAATAAGCTTGTTTGACAAACCGTTAGGTTAAACGTATTCCATCAGAATAAACTGTATGTCTGGAATGTGATCTGGCTCTCTTAAAATAAATAGCAATAAATTTTAATCCGTAAAATAATAATGAAATTGAAAATAAAGAAGATTCCCTCACTATGCGGAACATTTCCACATAACAACGGAATCTCAAACAAAAATGACGAGAAACCCACCAAAAATAATCTATAGAACCAGAGTCACAAACAGTCGAACAATAATAATCCGTCCGCTCCGCGCGCCCGGCTATTTATAACTACGAATTGTCCTCGCAGTCCCTAACGGCCCTGACGCCCCTGACGCCCCTGCTTTCCCCGCCGCCCCTGCTGGTCTCGCCTCAAACAAAACTACTCCGCGCGTGCTTACGTTTACGGTCGCAATTTATTATGCTCTCACGACATAGGCTCTTATTGAAATATGTTGTAGCCGCGCCGGCGCCGACCATTTTTGTGATTATTAATAGATTTTGCGTCGTAATTTGTAAAGCGTTTATTTAATTGTGTACATAACTTTGATTAGTTTTTAATGAAATACTTAAGGTAAAATTACCGATCTTTGTTTAGCATTCGGTAAAGGAAAGGCGTTCATTGTAAGCGTCTAGTTACACTGTGTGTTACGCCTTCACGCTTAAACCGCTTAACCGAAGTAGATGCAATTTGGAATGGCTATAGTTTGAGTCCCAAACAAGGACGTAGGATACTTTTATCATCCCTGAAGGGGGTGAAAGTTAGTATGGAAGAGCAATAGCTAGGTAAGCGTCTGAAAAAAAAGAATACAATAACCTCACGATAACCAAGTTCTACGCAGACGAAGTCGCAGACAAAAACTAGTATAATATAACAATAATAGGTATTTTTATATTATATTAAACAAACACATTTATAGTATATTAAATAGATCTAAATAATTCTGCTTTTATCAATGATTTGAACTACTAACTATCGATTAGGATTATTAAGCGATTGCAAAGTAGAATTAATAAAAAGTAAAAATACAATGGAATACTATTTATTATACATTGATTTAATACATAATAAACGATGTTAGTCACACAATTCATTCTTTTTGGTATTTTCTTTCAATATATTCAATATGTGTACACTATTCCTTACAATTTCCAGTTAGTCACATGAGATTCCGCTTAGTCACTGTCACAAGATTTGGAGTGTTTAAAATAATTATTTCTGGCTGCTGTAGTGCAACAATTCGCATTTTTAAGCGTTTACATTACTAAATGAATATTGATTAATGTATTAAAGTTTTCTTTTTATCGATTAGTACTATTTTAACACCAACAAATACATGTTTTAGCAGTCATTTAGATGCGATTGTGACTAACTGGACATTCATTTTATCCTCCAAGCTTATTTTTTCCATTAATTCTATAAATTAAGCCCGTTTTAAATGGTTTATTGTCTTTATTTCAAATGTGTAAACTGAAACTGGTCCAAAAAACACTACAATCAATTTATAATGAATTTTATAATTGTGACTATCCGGAACTAGTTCCACCGTAATCTGAAGTTAAAATGCCGATATTTTCTATATTTATTAATATTTTCATGCCATTTTCGCAAATAATACACTATAACTTATGTGGAATCGAATAAGCAAAGAAATTTCAAAATTGGTGTTAAGAAAAAAAGTCGTTCTCCGGTTCGTCACGTGTACACTTTTTTTGAAAAACGCCCAGACTTTGCAATTTCTTAGAAAAATCTTAGAAAATGTATAAAAATCAATGAATGCAGTTTTGTTTCTTTTGAAAAATAAAATAATGTTTCCCTTAAGTAAAATGAGATATCTCAAGGATTTAAGGTAGTTTCCCTCCAGGGTCCATATTTTTTTCCACCCTGTATAAATTACAGTATGACTTTGGTAAAATGAAAATCGGCAGCGTATTTTAACACTCGTGTCATTTGTTCACTTTTTTAAAAACTACATAATTACTATATTAGTAAGAACATTAAAAAAACATGACATAGACAGCTAACTTTATAATTTTACTTGTAGACCAACGTAAAAATGTATTTATACAAAAAACTGCAAATATCACGTCAGGTGTTTAAAAACAATACGATATAATTTGCCTTGGGAACTTTTTAGGGAGACACCTCCATTAATTACAGAATGTTTTTTTTACGAGTTATCGACTTAGGGTTTTTCTGGCGTTACTACAGGACCATACTGTTTGGTGGCCTCCTAGGCAAATTTTTAATTAAGTTATAGCAGAGTATGTCTTGTAGGTAACTACCATTAAATTATTTTATTTATATAATAAAGTATATATTTAACTCAGGTGTACCTATATTTTCAGACCTATAGGTAGGTAGGTACTCTAGGTAGGTAGAGTTAGTTTTAGGTTAGCGTTCGTAGTGAACGAGCTTTAAGTTTACCGTAGGCCTAAATACGTTGGTTTCCAGCGCTGGCCACGCGGTCTCCAATGACGCCAAGGTACCCTTACTAGTGATTCTATGGTCAGGAATCCTAGTCATATTTGTACTTACCTATAATGCGCAAGGGTCATATTTTTATATCTAAGTTACCTAAGCATGTATAACTAAATAGGTAGACTCTAAACTAACCTAACATGAAAATATATTCTTCTATAGAACTTAAGTAATACATACCAGTTTATGTAGGTATCCTAGGCTTGATTTAAAGCTGTCCCATTCGGCGAGAATATCACATATATTGTATTTGTCTCTCTTGTTGGTGACCCAGGTATGATTTATAAGTTTATGACTTTTATTATCTGCATAACACTTTAAGTTTACTCTGAAGTTACCCAACCTATACCTATTTTTCGACAACTGCGCGACGATGTTCAGTGCAAAGTACGTAAACCTCAAAGGGAACTAGAAGTTTTATGCAGAGTTTTACGTGTAAATAAAGGTATGGGAATGTAATAAAAAGCAGTATTACTCAATTATGTCAGTATCTTTAATTCTGTATTGACTCGTACATAACTTTGAATCTCTACAGCATTTTGCATTGTATTATTGTAAGTTTTTATTCATTTTTCAGGGGGCCAATTCTCGGGTTCGATCGAGATGATCTCTATTCGAGATTCATACAAATCACTACCATTCCATACAATCTCACGATAGATTATGCATCTCGTTAGGACCGAGAATTGTCCCCCTGAATTGAATTGATAAACGTTTCAACAAAAAAAGAATGTTACACATGAAAGGAAAGTATGTAAATAATTATTAAGTTCCATCAATAAATAATGTTTAATTTGTAACACTTGTGTATGTTTCTTAACAGTTCCTCAACAATAACAACTGTTGTTCAGCTGCAGTTGCTGCTACTGTTGGGCAACAGTAACAGCTACTGTTCGGTATGTAGTTGCATCTGTTTCACTACAGTAAGAGTTTAGTGGAATAGTAGATCTCACTCATTGGCTTCAGTTGCTACTACTGTTTGGAAACAGTAGCAGCTACTGTTCGGTACATTGTTGCTACTATTTCACAACAGTAGATCTTACTGATTAGTTGCGGTTGCTACTACTGTTTGGGAACAGTACCAGCTACTGTTAGGTATGTACTTGCTACTATTCCACTACAGTAGCTCTTACTGCAGTGGCACAGTAGCAAATACATACCTAACAGTAGTAGGTACTGTTCCCAAACAATAGTAGCAATTGTAGCCAATCAGTAAGATCTACTGTTGTTAAACAGTAGCAACTAAGTACCGAACAGTAGCTGCTACTATTCCCAAACAGTAGCAGCAACTGTAGCCAATCAGTAAGATCTACTGTTGTGTAACAGTAGCAACTACATACCCAACAGTAGCTGCTACTGTCCCCAAACAGTAGCAGCAACTGTAGCTAATCAGTAAGATCTACTGTTGTAGAACAGTAGCAACTACGTACCGAACAGTAGTTGCTACTGTTGCCAAACAGTAGCAGCAACTGTAGCCAATCAGTAAGATTAACTGTTGTGGAACAGTAGCAACTACGTACCGAACAGTAGCTGCTACTGTTCCCAAACAGTAGTAGCATCTGTATTGAATTAGTAAGATCTACTGTTGTGGAACAGTAGCAACTACGTACCGAACAGTCGCTGCTACTGTTCTCAAACAGTAGCAGCAACTGTAGCCAATCAGTAAGATCTACTGTTGTGGAACAGTAGCAACTACGTATCGAACAGTAGCTGCTACTGTTCCCAAACAGTAGTAGCAACTGTATTCAATCAGTAAGATCTACTGTTGTGAAACAGTAGCAACTACGTACCGAACAGTCGCTCGCTGCTACTGTTCCCAAACAGTAGTAGCAACTGTAGCCAATCAGTAAAATCTACTGTTTTGGAACAGTAGCAGCTACTGTTCAGTACGTAGTTGCTACTGTTCCCAAACAGTAGCAGGAACTGTAGCTAATCAGTATGATCTACTGCTGTGGAACAGTAGCAACTACGTACCCAACAGTAGTTGCTACTGTTCCCAAACAGTAGCAGCAACTGTAGCCAATCAGTAAGATCTACTGTTGTGGAACAGTAGCAACTACGTACTGAAACAGTAGCTGCTACTGTTCCCAAACAGTAGTAGCAACTGTATTCAATCAGTAAGATCTACTGTTGTGGAACAGTAGCAACTACGTACCGAACAGTAGCTGCTACTGTTCCCAAACAATAGCAGCAACTGTAGCCAATCAGTAAGCTCTACTGTTATGGAACAGTAGCAATTAATGTTTCTCTTAACTGTTTTCTTTAACTGTTATCCTCAACTGTTTTCTTTAACTGTTTCCTTAACTGTTATCTTTAACTGTTTTCCTCAACTGTTTTCTTTAACTGTTTTCCTTTACTGATTTATTCAGTTAAATCCACTGTCTTTAGTTACTGTTTCCATTAACCGTTTTCCTTATCTGTTTCCTTTAACTGTTTTCCCTTACTGATTTATTCAGTTAAATTCACTGTTTCAATTAACTGTTTTAAGTTACTGTTTCCATCAACTGTTTTCTGTAACTGTATTGCTTCAACTGTTTTATTTTTTACTGTTTCTCTTAACTGACTTATTCAGTAAAATCAACTGTTTTACCCTTACTGTTTTATTACAGTTAAAGTAACTGATTTTCACAGTTGGCTCCATTTTAACTGTATTTTTCAGTTAGGCTTACTGAAATTTCAGTAGTATTCACTGATTATTTTTTTCAGTGCAGTTGCATTAAATGCACTGTATGCACAGACATGCTCATCCTACTCGTACCATCCCTAACTGTTAGATACGTTGTTTTGGAAACAGCCCTGGGTATCTATTTTTTCATACCTTGCTAATAGACCTCCACAAGACACTTCTGAGAAGTATCACCTTAATCCTTATTTTAATGGATAAACAGATACCTTCGATCAATTTACTTTCATTTATGATAAATAGAAGTATGGTAGATGTGTGGGAGGTTTATGATCATGATTTTATTAAGACAGCAGTCTTCAGTAATTTTAAAATTCGTTTACTTTTAAAATTGGATTACTTAGTAATCTATATCTTATTATATTAACACGTGAGAGTAATATATCAATAATAGTATTTTTTCTAAAAACCGGCCAAGTGCGTGTCGGATCACGCACAACGAAGGGTTCCGTACCGACACCTATTAGTCCACATTTAAAACCACTTTTTGGAGTTTACTCCTTAAGAAACGATTTGCATATATAGGCCCGGGGCCCGGGGTATGAAATTTATGGGGTATGAAATCTGAGTAGAAACGTTATAGGCGGAGAGCGGACCGCAAATTTTGTAACCTACTTGATACCACGATGAAATGCACAATGGTGACCCATAAAAGTGATGCTGAGTCCGAATCCAATGGTCTGCCAAGGCGGAACTTGCCGAAAGTAACAAAAAAACGGTCACTTCCGGTGCGAAAAAAGGGGTGTCATTTAACCCATTTGACACCGAAATAATAGTTACGGCAACAGTTAAAAATTTACATGTAGATACAGAAAAGCGAAGTCTGCCAGTATTTTTCTTGCCGGAAGTGCCTGGCAGACGCTCTCAAATGGGGCCACCGGGACCCCTAATTTAACCCATCTGATACCACCACGAGACCAATTCCAATCGGTAGGTATGAACCGTCCTTTCAAGAATATACAAGTCTGCCAAGCCTTATCCTGCCGAAACACCTTGACAGACGTCATTGAAAACCCCCATTCGGAGCGCTCGTGGCCCGGCGGCGCCTGCGTGCAGCAAGCGTTATGTAAAGTTAAGCAACGTGGGCCGCGGTCAGTACATGGATGGGTGACCGCTTTGAGTGGTTACTAACTGAGCGCTCCCGTGCTTTGGAAGGCACGTTAAGCCGTCGATCCCGGCTGCTGTCTATGGCAGCAGTCGTTAAGCCAAGTTGGAGGCCTTCGGGCGGCTTGAAAACTTCTAACAGTCAAGTTGCCCACTCACTTGACAAAGGGGGGTCGAAGTTGCACTACGTCCGTAGGGAAAGTACCCACCGCTACCCTACACGTGACCCCTGGGTGGTTATAAAAGTGCAACAAAAACTGGCAACCGTACTGTCTTCTCGAAGATCTCACGGTTCGAAATAAATGCCATACGATAAATAAATAAAAATTGAAAACCCCATCTACCGCGCTGCCCTCTTGAGTTCACTTTCTACGTATATTTAGTAAAAAGATCATGTTTGGTATCATTTTCGTATAATTCTAGGACGAGGAATTCATTTCCAGAATATTTTTTTCACGCGTCCGTAGAAACGGTAAGGGGTGTATGGTAGGTCACCTCCCCGTGTGCGGCGGGATGGCCAGTCCATGCGGATACGTCCAATTGGAACGGCAATCTCCTACCGCCGGTACACACTGGGCAACGATGAGTCACTCCCCCTCCGGGGGGTTTGCTCGTCGTTGGCTAAGAACCTTCCCAACCGCCGGAGTTCTGTCCGAAGAGGCTGCGCCAGCGACCTTGCAGCAGCTACAGAGCAGCAGCAAAAATGCCTGGTAGGTCCTGACCTGTGGGTGTGTCAGACCGGCCCTCTGTAATGGAGTTGTCTTGAGCCCACCTGCGTAGTTTTGCCGTACGCAGTTGAGCGCCGAACGGGGGGATAATGGAAGCCTGGGAGGTTGAGTCTACCATTGGGTCGGGTTGTAGTTACCCATGGAGACAACACGCCTTCTTCGGACCGGCATTCCAACAAAACGGCAGCCTCAGGAAATAGCCAGCCTGAGGTATTCGGCAGAGGCACCCCTTAAGGGTCGCTGGCAAGGGTTGCGGGGTTATGGGGTGCGCAGTCGGCGGAGCGCGGAACCCACGACGAGTACGGGTCAAAATCTCGACCCGACAATCGTGGACTTCTTCGCACCGTGCGGACTCGCTGCATCACTGATCCCGGGCCCTATACTCTCTGTGGTAGGTCCTGGTGCTCGAATGAGCATCCCCATCTGCGGGCTCCCAGGAGGGTGGGACGCCTCGGAGAATGAAGTAAATCAAATCAACACTATGGCTAACAAGAGTTCCAAAAAGAAAACCCGCAAACAGGTCGCTGCTTCCACGGAAGCGCCCTGTAGCCAAACTCAAACCAACAGGCCGGTCGCTGCTTCTCAGGAAGCGCCCAGTCAACCAACAACCGCCTCTCCTCCCAACCCGCCCAGGGTTGGTGAACAAGATTGGCAGGTAGTCAAACACAAGCGCACTCCCTCGGACGTGCGCAAAAGAGATAAACGCACGGCCAAACGTGCAACCCAACGTGCCCAGACAGGTGGGGGAAGGAGGCAACCACCCGCCGCAAGGCAGGAGGTCGCCGAAGGGACGGCAACGACCCCCGGGGCCCCAGTGCACGCGAAGCAGACGAACCGCCCCGGCGAAGCAGCGCGTCGAAAAGGCAACCCACACCGGTCAAGGGCGCAAAAACTATCGCGGCGGCAGAGGCAAGAAGGGGAGACCAACACCTGGCAACCAGGATAAACCCCCCCAAACGCTCTCGCCCGGACGACACGCTAACGCCTCCTACTAAGGAGGCGAAACGCATCAAGGCCTCCACTTCGGGTTGTACGGTGAAGGATGCTGTCACTTTCGCTGACTCGGTGGTCCTCAATGACCTCTTTGTCGCAGTGATGGTTTCACCGACCTCACACCTGACCAAGTAGAAGGCATCAAAAGCACCCTGGAAACCAGCATTGTGGAGATCGCTGATATCCCGTGTGCTTCCAACGTAGTCCCGTACTGGCCATCCTTTCGTGGAAAACCTTTCCACAGTGAAGGAAGAAGAAGAAGAAAAACATTTATTCGTGGCACAAAATACAGTACAAATATAAACATAACACCACAATACAGAACATAGCCACGAAATGGCTCCAAATCAGCATAGTGCTAGCCATTGGCTAGCGCTGGTGGAAGGAGTCCTTAAGCTCCAGTGCGAGGACAAGAAGGACGTGGAGTGGCTCAAGGACACAGTAGCCACTTTTGTGTCACCAATTCCCGACACCAGGTTGGTTGTGAAGCGGCAGAAGGATATCCCCAGAAGGATGAAGTCCGCTGTCCTGCTACCACATTGTACGGACGACATCAAGACGATCCAGACCGTCTTGACAGGTCAGAACAAGTGGTATCAGGTCAGTAAATGGTCGCTTTACAATGTCGAGCACCATGAAGGGGAAACACCTGGTACCTTCTTGGTGCTTGGCATCCCAGTCGACCAAGTTCCCGGGATCCTAGCGAGGGGGCGCAGGCTTTGCTATAAGCTTGGCAACGCCTACATCCGTTTCTTCGGCAGCACGGGGAAACTGCAAGACACGCCGCCAGACCCTGCTGAGACTGCGACAGCACCCACGATCCCCGGAGCACCCTCCGCTGAAACGCAGAGCGAGAGCACCGGACCAGATCAGGGAGCTGGCGCGTCGATGCCTACCGCCAGCCGACCAAGCTCCGCCGCAATGCAGAGCGTGGCTGGCGAACCAAAGATCACCCAACACTCCTCCGCCGAAATGCAGAGGCAGGATGGGATGCCAGCTTGCTCGCTGACTACCACTCCAATGGACACCGGCAACGGAGACCTGGAGGAGGATGTCGCGCAGCTGACGGATCTTGACATCCCGCTGGAAACGGATGAGGAAGTGAGCAGTCCCATTCGCTCCTCCTCACCTCACTAACGTAACACAAACCAACCTCCAGCATAAACAAGCCGCGACGGCCACCTTGCGAAGGGTGCTGGAGGTAAACAACAAGACCGTCGCCCTTATCCAGGAGCCGTGGATAAGGAACGGCAGAATCTGCGGTCTCAACAACATCGGAGGTAATATATTCCTCGATACCACCGTAACTAATCCACGCACTTGCATCTATGTACCTAAACTAATCAACGCAGTTTTAATGAATGAGTTCTGTTCCAGAGACTTGACTACGGTCAGGCTCCAGACCAACTGCCCTAGCATCCCAGAGGTCATCATTGCGTCTGCCTATCTGCCAGGCGACGCGGACGTGCCGACGGTTGAGCTGGGAAACCTCATCACACACTGCGAGAACAACAGGCTTGAGCTCATCGTCTCGGCGGACGCTAACGTGCACCACCCTCTGTGGGGCTGCGGATCTTCCAATAGACGAGGTGGGAACTTCGTTAACTATCTATTTTCTACCAATCTTAGGCTTATAAACAGGGGCTCCGAACCTACTTTTGTCACCTCCAGATATCCAACCAAAACCATAATAAAAACCAATATAAACCATAATAGACATCACACTCGCTACGGAAAGGGTCTCGGACAAAATCTCCGAGGGGCATGTGTCCAACGACCTGTCATGCTCTGGCCACAGATGGGTGAGATATAAACTAAACGTAGACTCTCAAAAACCAGAACTTTGGCGCAATCCGAGAAGAACGGACCGCGCCAAATACACCAATCTGGTGTCTGGTAGTCAGACCCTTACCCATATCCCGACAGGATATGTGGAGCCGGCCTGCATAGAGAGGCACGTGAATAACCTAACGGAAACGTTAATAACGGCATTCCACGATAGCTGTCCACTAACATCGCCCTCGACGAGACCCACCAACCGCAGCTGCTGGTGGGGAAAAGAACTCGAGAACCTGCGACGGAAATTACGCAAACTGTTTAACAGAGCGAAGAACACAAGGAAGGTAACAGACTGGGATGCTTACAAAACAGCCCAAGCTCTGTATAAAAAACATATCCGCGAGAGGAAACGTGAATGCTGGAGAACCTTCTGTACCAATATTGAAACCAACACTCAAGCAGCTAGGGTAAAAAACATCCTGTCCAGCGAATCGAACCGCAACCTAGGCTCCTTGAGAAAACCTGATAACAGCTACACAGCCACCTCCGGTGAAATGTGCGAGCTGTTACTCAACACACACTTCCCAGAATGCTCCGTCACAGACAACACGACATGGGAGGAGGCTGATCAACGGGGATTTTACGATCCATCCGTTGAAGCCACTAACACTGCTCATAGAACAATAACCTTAGAAAAGGTAATATGGGCAATCAACAGCTTCTCATCATTTAAAGCGGCTGGCTTAGATGGCATTTTTCCGGGACTTCTACAATGGTGCAAAAACACGGTCGCCCCGCACCTAGTTAGAATCTACCGAGCATGCCTCGAGCACCGCTACGTTCCCTTAAAATGGAGAGAAGTTAAAGTGGTATTCATACCCAAACCAGGTAAGAGCGATTATACGCAGCCCAAAGCATATAGGCCAATAAGCCTCACTTCTTTCGTTCTGGAGAGACTATGCGATCGGGATCTCAGAGATAGGGCACTTGTGCGAAACCCACACGCCTATAGTGCGGGTAAATCAACTGAATCAGCGCTCCACAGTGTCATCTCGCCAATAGAGGATGCACTATCAACACAATCATCTGCTCTTGCGGCCTTCATAGATATTGAAGGGGCTTTCGACAAGACGCAATTTAACAGCATTAGTCAAGCACTGCTCAGCCATGGCGCTGATCGAACCACAGCTGCACTGGATCGACTGCATGCTGAGGAAAAGAGCAGTGCAAGTAACAGTCAATGGCACCACACGGGCTATTGTGTCTAGAGGCTGCCCACAGGGAGGAGTAATTTCACCACTCCTGTGGAATCTCGTAGTGGATGACCTGATCAGGTCTCTCAACGAGGCTGGCTTCTACACTGTTGGCTATGCAGACGATGTAACAATCCTCGTAAGGGGAAAGTTTGAGAGAACCCTATGCGAGCTTATGCAAAGGGCACTCAAAATCGTCGAACGATGGTGTTCTGAAAATGGATTGTCGGTGAACCCATCAAAAACCGAACTAGTTCTGTTCACAAAGAAGCGGATTGTAAACGACCTCCGCTTACCAAAACTCCAAGGCACTACACTAGTCCTTGCAAAAGAGGTAAAATACCTAGGTGTAATCTTGGATGATAAACTGCTAATGGAGTAAACACCTAAGCAACAAAATAGAGAAAGCCTGTATCATATTCTGGCAGTGTAAAAGACTAGGTACTCGGGAGAACCTGGGGCCTTCACCCCAGGATCACCATGTGGCTTTACACTGCAGTGATACGGCCTATCAACACCTACGGTGCTGTAGTCTGGTGGCAAAGAACCAGACTAACCACAGCCAAAAATAAACTGCAGCAATTCCAAAGGCTAGCTTGTACAGCAATAAGGGGCTGCATGAAAACCACACCAACAGCGGCACTGGATGTACTGCTGGGGCTGCCGCCTCTCGATTTGTTTATCCAGCAGGAGGCGGCCTCGGCGGCCATCAGATTAAAATCACTCAACCTCTGGGGTGTAGCCAACGGGACCCATGCCGAAATCCTCAAGGAAGCTATCACCTACCAACCATTGATAGCCGCTCCTAACGACAAGGTACCCAAACAACACATCTTCAACAAAAGCTATACTATTAGGTTGGTTGAAGAACAAAACGACAGGTCCGGAGTACAAGAACTGCGCATATATACCGATGGCTCAAAAATGAAGACAGGATCGGGCGCAGGAGTGTACTCGCCTGAGATAAACATTAATATATCAATAGCCTTAGGCGAACATAGTTCCATATACCAATGTGAATGCGTCGCCATTATACAAGCTGCCAACGCAGTAGCTAGGCGGAGTATCAAAGACCAGAAGATACGCATAGTGTCCGACAGCGCTGCAGTACTACAAGCCTTAGACAACAACCTAATCCAGTCTGGGCTCATACTAGAGTGCCACCAAGCCCTGGAAGTGATAGGGGAGGATGAATACTGTCACCCTACAATGGATAAAAGGGCCTATAGCGGCTCTCTAGGAAACGACGTAGCTGACGAGCTGGCTAGAAGAGGATCAAGCCGACCCACGGTTGGCCCTAATCTGATACTTCCACTACCTTTTAACCAGCTAAGGTCATGGCTACGCCTCAAATCATCAAAACAACACACCGATCAATGGACAAATACCAGTACGTGCAGACAATCCCGGGACACGGTACCGTACCCGGATGCACGACTCACCAGACGACTGCTCTCCCTGAACAGATCGTCACTACGAATAATCGTAGGGATGATCACTGGACATTGTCCGCTAAACAAACATTTATATGTTCTAGGTACGACCGATAGCCCCCTATGCAGGGGATGGCTGTCGGCCGATGAAACAGCCCCCCACGTCATCCTGGAATGCGTAGGTGTAGCTGCACAACGGACTCAAATCCTCAACGCACCGAGGTCACTCCGCGAAGCCTGTGGTGATACCAGGAGGATCCTGCGCTTCTGGTCGGAATTAGGCTGGCTAAACCCCTAGCTAGCAAACCACGCACAATGGTCCGACATACACGGACTGAGTGCGGAAAAAGGAGTCCATAACCATAACCTACCGATTTGGAATTGGTCTCGTGGTGGTATCAGATGGGTTAAATTAGGGGTCCCGGTGGCCCCATTTGAGAGCGTCTGCCAGGCACTTCCGGGAAGAAAAATACTGGCAGACTTCGCTTTTCTGTATCTACATGTAAATTTTTAACTGTTGCCATAACTATTATTTCGGTATAATGACACCCCTTTTTTCGCACCGGAAGTGACCGTTTTTTTGTTACTTTCGGCAAGTTCCGCCATGGCAGACCATTATTAGATTCGGACTCAGCATCACTTTTATGGGTCACCATTGTGCATTTCATCGTGGTATCAAGTAGGTTAGAAAATTTGCGGTCCGCTCTCCACCCTATGGTCTATTATGAAGTTTGCAACTGTCAGTGTCAAAGTGCTGTCATGTCATAGCTAGAAAACAACTAAATACGTAATATTGTATTGAAACGAGACTATTTTGTTATTTAATTACAAAATTACGCTGTGTTCCAAAATGTTCGGAAATTGGAGTGCCACACTTTCCGAAAGACGCTAAAAATTCACAAAGAAGAAATGCCCCTAAAGAGGTTTTTCCAGGGGTGAGCACCAATAAATGAACAAATTTTACCACCAAATGAAACCACACAAGACATCTCTCATGAGGTTGAAATAGCTATGTGAGCCTGTGACAGAAGATCCGACTAACGAGAGAGTGACATCAAAGGAAGCCTAAATTTGTGGAACCCAAATATGCGATTAACCACTTTCAGTTGCAGCTTATATAAAGCATAAAAACACTAAAATTTCTGGTTGGAGCTACACCAGGTGGTCTATTGACTTACTGCTCAGGAGCATTTGTTGGATCAGCCAGTGATCGACAGATAGTAGAACAGAGTAATCTGTTACAAATATGTGACAAAGGGGACAGTATTAATTATATATAATAAAAAGTTAGCAAGTCAGAGAGTTCACATAGAGACTAATAGAGAGGCTCATAGGATTAACAAAAAACATACAGTAGAATCTGGATACAGCGACCATCAAGGGACCGGTGATATTATGTCGCACTAACAGGACGTCGTACAAAACGGACTGATTTTCTTTGAAAATGTTTGGTATGAATCCTAACTTCGGTGATTTAGCAGTTGTTAAAAGCGGTCAAATGTTATAAGTGGATTCTACTATACAAAATATTAACCAGTGAATTCAACAAATTTTATGCGCTATTAGCGGGGAAGAAATAATAAAGAAAAAGAAGTCTTATTTATTTGGTTTTATTTATTAATTTTCATCATCATATTAAATAAGTATCAATTAATTGGTAACATACAGTACAGGTATATAAGTACAGATATATAAGAATCATACTAAAATTAGTGCCATTCAGCAGCAGTGTCATGATGTTGATATTCAGGGCAACCAGGAAACAATAAAAAATTATAGCATACAGTAACAATTAGAGATTTAGCATACAGTGTTATAGAATTGGTGAGAAATGTGTACATAAGTGTCTGTATGAACAGAGTACAATTTCTAAAGTCATAAGTACAGATTTGAAGTTGGACTGACATATACTTAGTGGCATTCTCATTTATTCATTTTCATTTTATGATAGCTTTTTCATTTTCATTTTCACCAATACATATATGGTAGGCCAGTCATAGCATAGTAGAAACAGACCATAAGCTATTAAGAGGAGGGGTAGGGCAAGCTCTCTCCATACAAACTTTGTGCAGGATTTACTTCGTTTGTGTTTGCATTAAAGTTATGATTTTTGGTCAGTATGCTTATTTTTCTGATAGCTATTTCGTGTTGTAATTTTTTTTTTTTTCTCAATTTTGATTTTTTTTTAAATATTTGAAAATTTTCACATCACGATCTTCGCATATCTAATATTAACGACCAAAAAAAATATTATATTTGTTAGTGCCAAAACCGACGAATAAAACGTGCACAAAGTTTGTATGGGGAAGGCCTTGCCGTACCCTGCGCCTTAATTACTCTGTTCAATTAAAAAGGCATTGAATGATGTTCCTGCTTGGCTACAGAGATCTTATCTCAGATTATCAAATATTGTCAAGACGGTTGGCCAGAACACAGAAAGTCTGTTGGTCAATCAATAAAGCCTTACTTTTCATTAAAGGACAAACTAAGTGTGATTGACAACACTACACTACTATGTCTGACAAAATAGTAATTCCCGAGTCTTTAAGAGAATATGTACCTACTGAAATTAACACCAAAGTATTAATAGCTGTATACGCTTGGCAAAGTCCACTGTCTACTGGCCGAAAATTATTAATAAAATATAGAGAAATTTGTCAACCAATGCCATGTTTTCCTGAGATACAGAAGATGTAATAGTAAAGAGCCAATTCTACATCATTAATATAAACTAATACCCTTTGGCTGATATTGTATTGTTTTTATGTAAAATTGTATGTTTATTTTATGTATGTTTATTATAATTTATTTTTTATTAGTACCCGCATGGTATTATTTTAAATCCATATATCGGTTTGCCACCTACTCAGTTATTAGATATATAATGTTGCATTATCTCTGCTACCCAAAGGTTGTCTGGAAGAGATCGCTCTTTAGCGATAAGACCGCCTGTTGTTTACCTCTACTTTAAGCCTAATGTCCTGTACTGTGTTGTATTGGTATTGTATTGTAATACCATGGAATAAAGTCAGTATTGACATGTTTGAATTTGAAAATGAAAGTATCTTATTGTTGTAGATTATTACTCAAAATATGTAGAATTAGCACTTTTGACTTCAGGCACAAATGCAAACATGATGACCTTTGTCTTTGATGTTAGTCTAATTATGGCACATTTCGTACGCCATTGACCGATTAATCCGTCTTTAGTGATGTGGAAAGACATTCAAATTTAATGTTTCATAAATCCTCTAAAATGCGTTCAGAAACCGTAGGCAATAGAAAAAAAAATGTATTTATGTCACACCTGGCCATAAAGCGCCAATTACCGCACGCTCCGCGCGCGGGAAATCCCATTTCCTGGCCAGGGGGTGACATAAAATTTTGTACTAAACACGGGCGGTAATAAAGAAAGCCTCAGATCGCATATTTATCGCCCTTGCCTTCGGTTCGGGCGTCAAATACCTGCTATCTGAGACATTCTTTGTTTTACTAAACAGGACAATAAATATAGTAGACTCATGGTTAAATATGAATAACTTGCAAACGAGCACATCTAAAACTTGCTGTATACAATTTAGAAATATTAAAACACAACCATTGCACTTAACATTACTTTGTCAGGATCAAATCATCGAGCAAGTTAGTGATACTAAATTTTTAGGCTTAACCCTAGACCAACATTGTTCCTGGAAAAAGCATGTTAAGCTGGTCTGCGACAAGCTCGACAGATTTGTTTACGCATTAAAACAACTTAGGATTGTTGCAGGAGAGAAGACAGCAATACTGGCTTATCATGGTTATGTAGCATCTGCATTAAAGTACGGAATATCATTATGGGGTAACTGTACAGATATTAACAAAGTATTTATTACTCAAAAAAAATGTGTCAGGGCGGTTTGTGGTGCTGGACCAAGAGATTCTTGTCGACCATTGTTTCAAAAACTTGAACTTCTCACTTTGGTTGGTATGTATATATTAGAGTTGGCATGTCTAGTTAGAAAATTTCCCCATTATTTTAAGACCCCACAAGATAGCACTAAATTAAGACCAAGGGACAAGTCCAGACTGCTGATGCCGCCATGTAGGACCGCATTATTTAAGAAAAATTGTTTCATTATGAGTATTCAAGTATATAATAAGATACCAGACGAAATAAGATTGTTACCTGACAAACATTTTGCAACACAATTGAAAAAATGGTTAAAAGACAAATGTTTTTATACTCTGACTGAATTTTTAAATCATTAAGAAATTGTTGTTATTTTATTTTTATTTTTTGACATTTCATGTAAACATAATTTTTTGACATTTCATATTGAACATTACTTTTTGACATTTTATATAAAATATAACATTAATTTTTGCATGCCATATTGGTTAAACATGTGATACTTAATAAATAACATATGATAACAACTGTAACAACCATGTTTATGCAAATAAAATTTCTATTTCTATTTCTATTTCTATTACCGCCCTTGTTAAGTAATGTACTATTATGATAATTTTCTTACCTGTGGTGAAGGTTACCAGCAGTAACATTATTATCATTGTAATCTCCTATTTAATAATATAATGTTTTTTTTTTTTAATTTGGAACAGGAAAATTAAAATTCAGTCGATACGAAACGTCAGCTCGATATAGGTTTTTTTTGTTTTGGGAATAAGTGAAATAAATGAAATAAATGAAATAAATGAACTTTATTCTGTAAGTAGGCCGCAATGGCACTTTTACAAGTCAAACCCTACTAGCGTTTCACAGAGGCCACTGCCGAGAAGAAACGCCGAAAGAAACTCGACAGTCAGCCATTTTCTCACAAAAATATGCTTATTACAATGATAATACTTAACCTACTTAAGATCAAGAAATCTAAGACACATAGAATTCAAAGTTCAGAATTCAAACACTTATTCTGCAAACAGGCCACAAGGGCACTTTCACATGTCATAATGTTAATGTACAATTTTAAAAAAGTCTTACAATATAAGCATATGATAGATTTTTCATGAGAAAATATTAATTTACAATTTAAGAAATATATCAATAAGAATTTAATACATTTTTCATGTCAAAATATTAATTATCTATTACAAACATTACAATAATAGTAAAATTGAGAGATGTATAAGGTCTCAGTCTGAATAACAAAATTTAATATAATATCTCAAAGATGTAAATGGTCTCTGAGCGTCAAAATATTCTTAATAATGACTATTCTAACGTGCTTTGAGATGTAAATGGTCTCAAAGCGTCAAAATAAAAATAATAAGTTTTAAATATAAAAGGAAAAAAAAAACAATTTAATATAGAGGTCTCTCTCAGAGTCAATGTCAACAAAAACTAATCCATAACAGGGTGATGTCTCTCGTCAATCTCCAAGAGAAGACACTAGTATTAAAGTAGTTACTATGTCCTTGCAAGCATGAACGACCGGACTCCACAAACAGCACCCGATCACGAGTATGACGCGTATCTCAGCCATCGTCTCCGCCGTCTCGCCGTAAGGATTTCGAATTTGACATTTATTTTGAATACAATACAATACAATACAAATAATCTTTATTGCACACCTCAATAAATAGAACTATTAGTATTACAGAGTATGTATATTTAAACAGAGTATGTGTATTTATTTTGTATGTGTATGTATGTTTATTTGCCGGTCTCTGTCTCGCGCGCGTTTCAGATACTGTGTAGCTTATCTTTTACACACTTATATCATCGATCGGAAAACTAGTTTGGTATTTGATATTTTACGGTTATATAGCGTTATTTATTTTAGTATTCAGTCCCAAAAATGCACAAAAGGGATCCTTAAGGCTTGGTCACACCGCTTGCGCGACGCAAGCGGGACGCTGCGCTGCGCGCCAAAATGTATGAAACCGTTCCGCTCGCGTCGCGCAACCTGTGTGACGTCGCTAACCTGTTAGCATACGTTCCGGCGCGCAGCGGTCACGTCGCGCGGACGTCGCGCAACGCAGTGTGACCAAGCCTTTAATGAGGATTTTGTTTAGAATCGCTATTCTAAACAAAATCCGACAGACTGGCAACTTTGTGCCGATGTTCTAGTTTACTTACTTACTTTACTTATATATTTGCCAAAGTTGAGATTCAAAAACAATGTTACGCCGAAAAGCCGGTAATCGGCACGATTACATCTCGGAAAGTAGGGGTCTCTTTTGCCTCTTTTTGGCGGAAATTAGACACGTCTGGGTTTTTGTGGCATTGAACCTAACCAGACTGGACTAGCATCGCTCTAATCGAAGAGAGAAAGGTTCACATACATAACCATAACTTCCCATTAGTCCAAATTCTGGTCATACTGGTTCGTGCAGTGGATATGTAGCTCTCTACAACAGTACTGAAGTCTGCATACCGGGCGCACAGCAGAAAGAGTCGCAGAGAGCACCGACCCATGGGGGACAACGGCATTAATAGCCATCGGATCAGACAAGCAGCCATCAATAACCACTCCAATAGATTCTATACCTCAGGAAATCCGATATCCAATCCAAGCACAACAACCAGCGGGCAGACCATACGAAGAAAGTTTGATTAGAGACCGTTGTGCCAGACAGGATCAAAGCAATAACACACCTGGAGTGAGGCCATTGTGAAATCGAGAGAAACCCCTAGGGCTTCCTCGTATTTTATCTCTATGGCCTTATTCCAGGTGTGTGTATTGTAAACTAGAAGATCCCCAGTAGACCGATTGTGACGAAAGCCGTATTGTCGGTCACTGAGGAGATCATTTGATTCTAGGTACGCCAAAGAGCCTGCTGTTCAGTCAATCAATCAATCAATCAATCAATCAATTATTTATTTCTAAGAATATGGTACAATAAATGTTAGTAAAATGTGTTAGTTCAGCATATTCTGCCAACATCGGCGTAGAAATATTTTGGAGAATATTAGTTTATAATTAGTGACATCAATTAACATTATTGACTAATACAAAGTATTATTAAATTATGAAATGAATAATATTAACATTCTCATTAAAATAAGAATTATTATTTTAAAAAAAAAAAGAAAAAAGAAAAACATTAATATTAACAAATTATTAGTAACATTATTAAATTGTGAAATAAATATTATTACAATTCTGATGAACGATAAAATAAAAAAAAATTCAAATTCATTATTCATTATTTCAATTCATTATTTAAAAATTCAGTCACAGAGTAAAAACATTTATTGAGCAACCACTTAAACATTTTTTTTTCAAATTGATGTGTTTGTAGTGTTTTGTAATCTTCAGGAACTTTTTCATACAATTTTATAGCCATACAATACGCATTCATGCCAAATAATTTTAGTTTTTGTCTGGGCAGATACAATTTGAGAGGCCTTCTACTAGGTTTGCTAGTTTTATTTATTATTGTGTCATGTAGTGGAAAAAAGTGTGAGTATTTTTTTACAAATTTGGTCATTTCCAATATGTAGAGGCAGGGTAATGGCAAAACGTTAAGTTCCTGAAATATAGGTCGACAATGGGCGAGGTACTCTGCTCCATATACAGCTCTGATGCATTTTTTTTGGGTAACAAACGCTCTTTGGGCATCGGTAGAGTTACCCCATATGATAAGCCCATAGCGTAGTATGGAAGAAACATACCCATGATATGCTGACAGTGAAGCTTGTCTTGAAGCTACAGATCTGAGGCGCCGCAATGCAAACACGAAACGATCCAATCTAGAGCATACATTTGCAATGTGAGTCTTCCAATTGAGATGTTCGTCAAGCGCAATACCAAGGAAATTGGCTGAGTCTACAAGCTGTATGGAAGAGTTGTTACTGTGGACATTTATACCTATTCGAGAAGAATTCCTAGTCTGAAACATGATCATTTTAGTTTTTTCAAAATTTAACTTTAGCTTATTATTATCTAGCCATTTCATGGTGGTATCTAGTTCACTAGTAGCTTCAATTTCTAGGTTACATTTATTTTCACTCTTTATGATTAAGGTAGCATCATCCGCAAACAAAATACATTCGTGTTTGAGAATTTTTGGCATATCATTAATGTATGCCAAAAACAAGAGAGGGCCTAGGACGCTACCTTGTGGAACACCACAAATATTAGCTTTTGATGTAGATTTATACGTAATTTTCCTATTATTTACTATTTTAGTTAATTCTGTATACTGTTTTCGCTCAGACAGGTAACTTTTTAGCCAATCATTAGCTTTTCCCCTAATACCGTATTTTTCTAGTTTTCTGAGTAATATATTATGGCAAACACAGTCAAAAGCTTTGCTCATATCTAAGAGAATTGCTAATACAAACTGATTATTGTTGAGCGATTCAGTAATATTTTTAACCAAAGAGAAGCAAGCCAGAGATGTAGAACTATCTTTTCTAAAGCCATATTGGTTCGGATGTATAACATTCTTTTTATTAAAAAAATCATTAATTTTATTATACATCGTTTTTTCAAATATCTTTGAAAAAATGGGTAACAATGCTATAGGGCGATAGTTATTGATTTCACTTCGATCACCCTTTTTGAAGAGTGGTTTAACTATCGTCAGCTTTAAGCGATTAGGAAAGCACCCTTGCTCAAAAGACAGATTAATCAAATAACTGAGAGGTGGTGATATTTGAACAGCACACTGTTTTAATATTTTGGTAGGTAATGCGTCATATCCCGTTGAGTTGGTGTCCTTTAGGGATTTTATTATTTTAATGATATCAGATTCATCTATAGGTGTAAGAAAAATGCTACTATGTACTGATTGTATGTGTGTATCTTGGTTATTGACGCTAGTACGAGTATTTACTTGTGTCTGATTGGTAAAGAAATCATTAAATAACTCACATATTTCTTTCGGCTCTTTAAAAACTTCGCCATTAAATTTTATATTATTAATTTCTGTTTTGTCAGAGTTATTCAGATTAAAATTATTTTTTATTACACTCCATGCTGCTTTACCCTTATTTCTTGATTTTTTAATATAATGAACATTATTTAGTTGTTGCGACTTAAGAATACATTTTTTTAAAAGCTTTGAATATGCTATGTACTTATATTTGTTATGCTTCTTGTTTGTATTTTCTTTGTGATATTTAAAGTATAAATGTCTTTTCTGTATGCAAGATTTTTTCAATCCCTTTGTAATCCACTTATTTTTTATGGGCTTATTCTTCACCTGGACGTTTACAAAAGGAAAACATAAATTAAATAGCAACATTATCAGATCATGAAACACTTCAAACGCAATGTTACAATCTACTTCTTCATACACTTGATTAAAAGTTAAACATGTCAAGTATTTACAGAATGTTTCTATATTTTGTTGACAGTAGTCTCTCCTTTTTTCAGTATAATATTTTACCTGTGGTTTATGATTACAACATTCAGGGATCTGAAAAGATATAGACTGCCCAGTATCATGATCAGATAAGGCTAGGTCATGGATGTTACATGTTACATTAGATACACCCATATTTGTGGCTATGAGGTCAATACATGACTTTTTTCGAGTTGGGGAATTCACATGAATGGTTAAGCCATAGTTTAATAGAAGAGATTGTAATTCTTTACTTTGATTATTATTTTTTAGTGTGTCAATATTCCAATCTCCGCAAATGATAATTTTTTTATTCTTTTTGAACATTAATTTAGTTAACAAAATTTTGAAGAACACTCCATAATCTTGCAGTGAATGGATGTGACCGAAATGGGCCTGTAATTAGCAGAGTCCACGCGACTACTGCGTATTAAATAATGTTCAATGCCGTTGAAATTAGCTTGGTTTAGTGAAGAACTTGCTTTTACTTTACTAAACAGTTAAAACTCACGTATTAATTGTCGTTTAGTAAAATAAAATTATAACATGTCTCACGAAAGTTTATATTCAAGAACTTGCTTGTTTCTGACACGGTTCGATGTATTCGACGTTCACCAAAAGATGGACATAATGCCGCTCCAAGTATTTGTGATAAATCCTAGAAGTATATAATATGCGAGTGTGTTTGCGTCAGAAACACCACGTTTCGGAGGCATCCAAGAGTTTGAGCAGAATTGTCATGTTTACATACAAAGATCATAGTTTAGAGTTTTGTCATGTGTCTGGACCACCTTGACGCGAAGTTTTCCGCAGGCAGCAATAGACTTGCTGTTTTCATTGCCACTTAGATGTTACATATACAGCAGAGCATACCCTAGTCTTAATACATAATGTGAAACCACCATGCGTAATCGACTAGGACGGGATAAAACGTAGAACATCGATATCAATAGGCGTGTTTGTCATCCTGACAGTAAAAACGACGTTGACAGGCGTGTACGGTATCAAATAAGGAAAAAAACGTATTTTCGTTTTGAACCTGAGGTTTTTACAAGGTCACGCTGCCGACGCCGCCGCCGCCGATCAATTTTGATCGGCGCGCCGCCGCCGGCCAATTGCCCATCGGCGCTCATATCTAATTCGGGGATGAGGATTTCGAATTTAACATTTATTTTGAATTTAAAGTAAAAAAAAAAAAATTGCGAAAAATCGTCATTATACTCGGTTTCGACTAATTCAGCGATAAGAATTTCAAATTTTACATTCATTTTGAATTTTAAGCAAAAAAAAAATTTTTTGCCCCTGCCACTGCAGTGATGTCGTCGGACCATCTTGCTTGTGGTCTTCCCACTCGTCGTTTTCCTTGTGGTCCTGGCCATTTAGTGACTTCTTTGGTCCATCGTTTGTCGGTAGTCCTTACTATGTGGCCAGCCCATCTCCATTTTTGTTTGAGTATGAAGTCGAGTGCATCTGTTAATTTTGTCTGAGACCTTATTTTTTTGCTGTTGATCTTGTCCTTCTTTTTAATTTTCAGTAAACTGTATTGTCGGTCACTGAGGAGATCATGGAGAGGCCATTGCCCTTTGGCAGGTACGGATTTTTGATTTGATTTTGTTGGTGTGGACCCAAGTTTGGCAGGCGTATGTAAGGCTTGGTAAGATGCATGTGTCCATCACTGTTTTCTTAAGATGTAGCTTGAAGTTGCCCTTTAGTAGTTCTTTAAAGCTCCAGAACTTCTTCCAGCTTAGGGAGACCCTGCGTTCTACTTCTTCAATGTGGCTATAAAAGGAAAAAAAAAATGTGGCTATTTGTGCTGAATGATATTTGCTTGTCTAAGTATATATATTGGTCAACATATTGTATTTCTTCGGTGCCTATCCGAACTTTGGTTTTTACACTATTAGTCATAATTTTAGTCTTAGTATAGTTAATTTCCAATCCTACTTTGCGGCTTTCTATGTTGAGGCTATTTAGCATTTCTTGCAGGTTTTGTGCATTTTCTGATAGTAACACAGTATATCATCAGCGAATCTCAAGTGGTTCAGGCGTCTGTTGAAATTTTTTATACCTGTCTGGTTCCATTTGAGTTGGCAGAAGATATTTTGGAGTACTGCTATAAACAGTTTTGGTGATATTGGGTCACCTTGTCTGACTCCTCTACTGATTTTGAATTCTCTTCCTCGCTTCTCCAATTTCACTCTGCTTGTACTGTTGTTATAGATGTTTTTTAACATGTTTATATATTTTATGTGTATATCTTACAATGATTTAGTGAGCTCCAAATGACACTACGAGATATGCTATCAAACGCTTTGGTGTAATCAATGAATGTTACATAGAGGGTTTTGTTGAATTCTTTGTAGCGTTCCAGAATTTGCTCCAATGTGTGAATAATATGGTCTATCGTTGAGAATCCTGGTCTGAAACCAGCTTGCTCTATGGGTTGACATTCATCTAATTGTTTTGTGATTCTATTTAAAAGCAGTGAAGTGAAGAGCTTGTAGGTGCTTGCTAGAAGGCTGATTGCTCGATAGTTGGCAATTTTTTTGGGGTCTCCTTTTTTATATAGGATTGTTATGTCCGAGGTATGCCACTCATGAGGAGTTTCTTCTCTTTCTATTGCCATGATGAATAGTTCGGTAAGTGGTGTGATTAGCAAATGTGCCCCGATTTTTGGAAGCTCGTTGTGGATGCCATCTGGACCTGGGCTTTTTTCTTTTTTAAGGATTTTAATTTGTTTTAAGACTTCCGTGCTTTCGATTGCTTTGATATTGATATTTGGGTCGTTGGGAGCGGCTTCCCTTTGAATGGCGTTTTGTATTTCATCTACATTCGTGTTTGGTGTCTGATTTTCATATAATTGTTCATAAAATTTAGTAGCAGTGTCCAAGATGTCTTTCCTTGTCTTGATTTCCCTGTCATCAGCGTTGAGTTCTAAATCCAGGTCTTCGACGAGTCCAGCTTTTTTGTGCTCGTTTTCATACTTCTGTGTAAAATAATATTTTTTTCCATTGTTTGGGCTCTGTGATTATCATAGTCCTTTTTGATGGCTTTGTTCGCTGTTTTGAATAGAGTACATAATTCTCTTTTCTCTTCCTTTGATAGGTTCTTTTTATTAAGGAGTTCTGTTCGTCTGCAGATGAGAAGTTTTGTGTCTTCCTTTAATATTCCATTAGACTGTTTCTGTTACTTTGTTTGTTGTCGTTTCAATTTTTCCTGCATGAATTATACTTTCCTCAAGTTTGTTGTAGTATTCCTGAACAGTACTTGGGCGGTCATGTAATAGTTGTGATATATTGTTGTCCAATTTTTCCAAGTATATTTTTATGTCCTCTTCGCTTTTGGGTATTTTAAATGTTGTTCTGCTTTTTGTATTACTAATGTTGGACATATAGGCTCCTCGTACCATTCTGTGGTCAGACGGAAAGGAGGTATTAAAGAATTCTATATTCACGAAGTTTTTAGGTTTATTTGACAGTATGTAATCTATTTCGTTCCTGGTTTTTTTTTGATTTGGAGATACCCATGTCCATCTTCTACTATTTTTTTTGTAGAATAATGTGTTTATAATTTTCATTTTCTGTTCCATTGCAAATTGTATTAGGCGTTGACCTCTGGTTTCTAGTTCCAGTTCCATGAGTTCCTGCCACTAGATTCTCATATGGTTTGGGGATGCCAATTTTAGCGTTGAAATCCCCAAGAATGATCTGGGTCTTATAAGCCATGGTTTGAGCTCTTTCTACTGTTCTATAAAAGCATTCTATTTCGGTATCACTGGCTTCTGTTGTAGGGGCATGAACCTGGATCAGAGATATTTCTTGATTGTTAAAAGCCAGGTTTAGAATTGCCACTCTTTCTGACAATCCAGAGAAACTGATTATATTTCTTTTAAGTTTATTTTTTATAAGAAATGCCACCCCTAGATGGCCCTGTTATTCGCCATAGCAGCATAGGATATGGTCTTCGTCTTCTTCTATAGAGTTTCCTTTGCGTCTAACTTCTGCCAGACCTATGATATCGAATTTTATGTTTTTGAGAGCATATTTAAATTCCAATAACTTCTCTGGGGTTGCTAATGATCTGGTGTTGTAGGTGCATATATAAAGTTTTGACATTGGAGGGTAATTGGTCTTTTTCCCCACGGGGACCAGCCGGGTTGGGGAAGTTCTGTTTTTTGTGTTGTTGTATTTTTTGTTGAAGTTCGTTCTGTTCCGGTGTGTCTTCCCATTTACGTTCTTTTTGTTGTGTGTTGTTTGTTTTGTTTTCCGATGTTGACTTTTTGTTAATGTTGCCAAGTGTTTTTCTCCGACAGGGAGTAGGATTTTTCCCGCATGTGTCTTGGAGATGTCGGTGTTTCCATCCCTGGTTTCATGAAAGATAGGACTTCGTGTTCTAGAGTAGCCTTCCGAGTTGGAAGCTTCTTGGGTGTCTTGAAATGCATCGACCCTTGTGATTTTATTTGTGTTTCTGTTCGACCCACTTTGATCCTTATAGCTTGGGCTTGGTTTTTTTATATCCGCTATCTTCCTTTTCTCCCTTTCGCCTTGTTTCCTCTGCTGTCTCTTTTCTAGCAGCTGCTTCTTAGGGATGTCCTGTGTTATGTATGTGTCAGTCTTCATTTTCTTTTTGTTTCTGAGTATTTCGATC
Source organism: Cenopis cana (assembly GCA_951800055.1). Taxonomy (NCBI): domain Eukaryota; kingdom Metazoa; phylum Arthropoda; class Insecta; order Lepidoptera; family Tortricidae; genus Cenopis; species Cenopis cana. The sequence goes on from CATOHG010000005.1 coordinate 657,152, forward strand.
TTCAAATCAAATCAAATCAAATTTATTGTCAAAACTGTGTACATTGTTATAACATGTCATAAAAATAATGAGTTTCAACAGTTTGCCCATTTCGGACGTACAATATTAATAAGATAAATCTGAAATAACTAAAAAAAAACAGTGGTATAATCTTCTTCTGTAGTGATGTTGTAGTGAGTAATATAGGTCTTGTTTTTCCCTCTTTTTTCTCTTTTCCTAGACGCTGGATTCTATTTATATCGCTAGCCGTGAATTGGATTTCTAATGATTGTACTATTTCTGTGACTCCGGCTATTAAGTCGTCCGTTTTCTCATTTGGTATTTCAGGAATTCCGTGAAATATGACATTATTTCTTCTTGTATTGAGCTCTAAGTACTCCATTTTCTTATATAACTGAGTTATTTCATCTCGCAGTTTCCCATTTTCCTTTATAATAGGTTGTATCTTTTCATCTACTTGAATTAGCACATTTCTGGTTATATTTTCTGTTATCTCGACGGTTTGTTTGCGTAGCTCATCTTTCATCTTTTCGAAGAAGAGTGACATTTCACTTGACATTTCTCGTGTCATTATGCGATTTCTGAACGCTCTTACTCTTGCAGTATATGCCGCAGGACGTTGATCGATTTATTTGGACGCACCCAAACTATGTTTTGTTCTTTGGTTGGCAGCCTTGCTTGCTGTCGACTCGGCTGTCAATCCTAATCTTAACCTCCAAATGCAGTTGTAATTGTATGCACTTGATCTTAGTGGTATTTCTTCTTTTTACGTGTTTTTTGATGTTGTTTATTTGCACTGTCACTTGTTCGATAGAACACAATCCTATTTTCACTTGACACTGAGAATTAACTATTTTATTTTCACTAAAATGGCTAGGAGTAGTCGTTTCGCGTATTCGTTGTTTGACAACCGGAACCGGAAAAATTTTTACTTGATTACTTGATTACGTGGTAGTTATTTTAATTTTAATATTTCCTCACATTGTTTGTTAAAACCACTATACAAGCCTCGGCCGGAACAGGGATTGCAGGACTCTTTTTATCCTACACCACACTCGTCCAGCAATTCCTTACTTCACGGCCTCTGCAGTAATGTACTATTTGAAAAAGGAATATATAGTTGGTCAAACCAAATTGTCAGTAAATAAGAACAAAGAAAACTATAGGTACTCATCATTTTCTTTTGGCTGCTATTACTAATGTAATGTATGTGTATGTATGTGTTAGTATGATTCTCTCTATGTTTGAAATGAGCCAGTCCTTTGACAAACTATAATATGAAATGAACACAGCATGCTTAGGTCCACTTTACACTGAGTTCTTTATAATGCTTAGTATCGATAGTTACAAGTAACATCCCTAGACCTGTCATTCTGTGTCTTGCAGAAAACGGCTTGGCGTATGAGTGAGTGCTTTGACATTTGGTTTGGCGTCGAAAAGGTTAAAAAAAGGGAAGATATTAGATATAGCAACACTGCGAGTTGCAATTGTTCGCCGTCTTCTGTTTCCCGGCGCCATTCTGTCTTACACTAAAAATGTAGCCTGTGTTCATCATTGTCATGCAGCAGGTATTCTATAAATATGTGATTTCCTTAAAGACGCCTTTCCATTATAAAATAGTGCTGATACGGAATTGTATGGAAAGTTTGACAAGTTTCTATGGGATGACAGCTGCCGGCGCCATATTTGAAGATGACCGGCCTCTGTTTGTATGTTGGTGCAACTGACCCTAGACATTGTTTAATGTAATTAATATCTGGGCGGCCGAGCTTTGGTCGGCGTTTTCCCGGGCATGAGACCTAGCTAGATCGATTACTCCGGCCACCTAATAAAAATTGCGTTCATTTACCCTCATCTACATTTGTATATATTTTCTCAGTTATAGTACGTAAAGAGTAAACTCCAGTCGTGCGTCGGAGCTAACACACACACTTTTTGGGATTAGTTTAGAAGTAAAACTCCACCAGGTTCATTTTAACAATCCTAGAGTTTATTCAACAAATTAACATCCTTAGCTTAACACTTCGTCTAACCAACCTCTACCGTCCCATACCATTCGGCAATCGGCATTGACAGGGGGTACCCTGCTGGTAAATAGTAAAAAAAAAAACAACTGTATTGGTCATGTCTGTCGTTTGCCGAGAGGTAGCAGAGAGGCATATTATATTTCTATAAACTTAAATAATATTTATTATCATTAATAATTAACAAGCTAACAGTTCGGCCATCCTGTTTAGCGAGTCCTCTCGCTGTCGTTTAAATTAACATCATTACCTCACAAGATCACTTGAGTGGGGGGGCTTAAAGGCAACTTTTTTGTATTTCGTAAAAAACTCGTAAACGGTGGCCAATAGCAAAAAAAGTTTCTATACAAAAGATAATCAAAAGAGATTTTAGAGCGGGATAGTTTAATTAAGTGGTTACTCATTCCAGTATTTTCCAATATTTTTAAAAACATAAAACATAGTATTTATGCACTCAACGAGCGCCAAACAAAGATTACCCCAAGGTTAGGTCAATTTTTCTTTATTAGCGCTCCCCTTTAGTTACTTTTCTAGGGAGTTGGGAGCCCATATCATGCCTCCGACTACTTCTTGAGCTATTGTAGTAGTCGTCATACTCACGATCCCGATTACGGCACACGATTCGCCGATCCTCCAACCCGCTTAGGTTGTGATTGTCAAACCGCTGGCCCAAAAACTGCTGCACATTGCTGGGTCGTGGCCGTCAAACCTTGATCATGTGACCCAAGTGCTCCTGAATTGTAGCCGTCGAAACCCTGGCCCTGTGACCTGGGTTCTCCTGGGTTTCAATTACTAAAACCCTGGTCCTGTGACTAGGGCATGCAACCGGGATCCCGGGATCCCGAAATCCCGGTAATACCGACATGATTTTCTCGGTATTTCAATACCGGTATTCCAAGGACTAATACCGAAATACCGGAATTCAGTTATTTTTGTTCTTTTAAAATTCGTAAAATTGAAACACGTAGTTTATTTTCGATAAAATGAACAATCGCAGTTAATATCGAGTGAAATTACTTGTTTAATATTGTATTTCGCCATTTTAAGGCTATTGGTAGTGCTAGTTCGACATGGATCGAATGCGCATCAGGCGGCTGCAGTGCGTCGGGCTCGGGCTATCCACCCGAACAGCCGACCGACTACTTGACATGAGCATGACCCGATCATGGACGAGTTCAACCGAAGGGTGATAACGATAAACTTTACTGCGATCGTAATTTACCTGCTTGGAACTTTTTTTTATTTCTCTTTCATACTCAGTCAGTGTCACTTACAGGATGGCCCAAAAATACGTTGACACGGATTTTTTAGGATAGTTTTTATTACGACACGGCTACCCGACTTTTATAAAAAAACGTTAAAAATACTATCATTTAACTAAACAAAACACTAGTTATATGCAAAATATTCCCCTTTGGCTTTGATACACAATTGCAAACGTAAGTTAAACTGATGACCAAAATGCCGCACGTATTAAAACGTCCTTTTTGGAAAGGTCTGCATTTCTATGTTTAGTGGTACAGGCCCTTCTCTCCAAGTTAGACTAAAAATTATAATCCATTGGATTAAGATTAGGCGAGGCAATTTTCATGATAGCTCTAAAATTTGCCCATATTCATAAGCTGATAAAAGTAGCTGGCTACCTTACACACCTGACCTTAATCGATTATACATAATATTTGGTCAATCTTAAAGACAAGGGCTTGCGTCACTAAACTTAGAAATGTACATTGCTCTGAAAGTAATACTTGCCAAAAAATTGGCAAGATAACGTATAAGGACGTGCGGCATTTTGCTAGTCAGTTTAACTTACGTTTCCAATTGTGTATCAAAGCCAAAGGGGAATATTTTGCAGATAACTAGTGTTTTGTTTAGTTTATTAATAGTATGTTAACGCTTTTTTATAAAAGTCGTGTAGTCGTGTCGTAAAAATAAATATCCAAAAAATTCCGTGTCAACGTATTTTTGGGCCACCCTGTAATGGTATAATACCAGTTAGTTGTCTTCTATGGTTCGGCGGATGTTTTTGAAGTTATGGTGATGTGTAAGTGTAAATTAAGCGATTACCTACTTTATTTTGCTTTGATTAGTAGCTACTTAAAATATTTTAGGTTTATTTTTGCTCTGGTTAATTCTATTATGTAAGCAATGCTGCCAAATAACTATTTTAATTTAATTGGAAGTAAGATTGTTGATTATTAAACGAATTATCAAAAAAACAAAGGTTTTTAATGAAAAAATCCCCAAGAAACACCAAAATACCGAAACATCGGTATTAATACCGTAATCCCGGGATTGAGATTTGAATACCGAAACTCAATCCCGGTATTGAGTATGATCCGGTATTGTATGCTCTACCTGTGACCATGGGGCTTCTGAGTTGTAGTCATCAAAACCCGGGCCCTGTGACCTGGGCGTTCCTGGTTCGTAGTCATACCTGGAACGTTAAACTGTAGAGATTAATCCAGGACACTAAACAAACAAGAAGCTACTAAATAGAAAATCGCAAGGACCGTGATTCCTACATCTCTACATCTTGACTCTACATCTTGACTCTACATCTTGACTCTACATCTTGACTCTACATCTTGAGTCTACATCTTGACTCTACATCTTGACTCTACATCTTGACTCTACATCTTGACTCTACATCTTGACTCTACATCCTGACTCTACATCTTGACTCTACATCTTGATTCTACATCCTGACTCTACATCTTGACTCTACATCATGACTCTACATCTTGACTCTACATCTTGACTCTACATCTTGACTCTACATCTTGACTCTACATCTTGACTCTACATCTTGACTCTACATCTTGACTCTACATCTTGACTCTACATCTTGACTCTACATCTTGACTCTACATCTTGACAGTCCAGGTACTACGCCAAAAGTCAGCTAAACCGATCGGAAAATTTATGTCAAGCATGCTCATCTCCAGAGAGTGCCCTGGATGGTTGATTCCTGGAACCATGGATGATTAACCATATAAACCTCTGGATTTCCTCCGTTACGGTAAATACAGTTCGGGTCCCAAACGATTAGCACTCAGTAAACATGTCCATCTCCAGGGAGTGCCCGGGCAAGATGACCATAAAGACTATCCGGAATGCCTCCGTTACGGTAAGTATAGTTGACGAAATATAAATAACCTGCACCGTTTCCTCGAACAACTTGTATGGCGAATCGGTGAAGCCTCTTCTGCCAGGGCACTCCCTGGAGATAAGCACGTTTGACATGTTAGATTGGTAATTGGTTAAAACTGCAAACTATATTTATGGACGAAATATAGTCCATAAATATAGTTTGCAGTTTTAACCAATTACCAATCTAACATGTCAAACGTGCTTACCAGGGAGTGCCCTGGCAAGATGAGCACGCATGATTAACCGTTTGAACGTCCGGACTACCTCCGTTACGGTAAAAACTGTTTCATTCCTTGGTAAACTAAGTATAGATATAGAAAAGAAAATAAAAATTGCACTTACGTTTATGAAGCGTGGCAATAATCCTATTAATTTCACTAAATGCCACTTAAGTAGTTCAGAAGTATAACTCCAGCAGGTTCATTTTAACAATCATAGACTTTGTTTACATTATTGACATTAACAGCCTTAGCTTAACACTTCGTCTAAACGTCTGCACCTTGCGGTGGTTGCTCGCATAATGAGCCATCGGTCAACCTCTACCATCCCATTACCACTCGGCAATAGGCGTTGAGAGGGGGCACCCTGCTGGTAAGTCAAAACAACAACTGTACTCATGACTGTCGTTTGCCGAGAGTTAGTAGAGTGGCTAATATATTATATTTCTATAAACTAAAATTATATTTAATATCATTAATAATGAACAAGCTAATATTAACACCATCCAATACATTGAATCCAAAAAGGTCGTATTTTCATAGGGAAATCACGGATTTACGTCCTTTTGTTTGGGCAAGACAGTTTTTCAGTGAAAACTCAAAACCCTTAATCCCATCTTGTTCAAACAAAAATTCGTTGAAAGTATTTAATATTGTACACCACCTCAATTTTTTTCAGAATTTTATTCTTCATAGTTTGAAAATTAGAGGGACACATTTTGTACAACTATGGGAGCTAATATCTCACCAATGGTTGACTTAAATGGAAAACTTTCTGAGTAACCTCGATATTATTTTTAAAGGGCTATCAAAAAATAGGGTTCCGTTTTAGCCATTCTGGCTACGGAACCCTAAAAATTGCACTTAAGTTTATGAGGCGTGGCAATAATCCTATTAATTTCACTCAATGCCACTTAATTAATTCAGAAGTATAACTCCAGCAGGTTAATTTTAACAATCATAGAGTTTGTTTACATTAATATTTCCTCGCTTCATTGTTCGATATAATTAACAGTTTACATTATTGTAGTTTATTTAATCTACTGGCAACCTTTTGCACGCTTATTTTAGAGATATATAAAAAAATAAGTATTTAACTTGACTCAATAGTCTCCCCACTCCCCACCTTGATCGGTGGCACCATTGCCATCATTCCTCATTATTTTTTCGTGCACGGCAACAGACGCACGCGTCCGCTACGACTTAAGTTAAAAATATAACCGTTTGTCCTAGTGAATTTCGCAGCTATGCCTAAACGCAAGCTAACAAATCAGGAAAAAATCGAGCGTTATCAACGAAAGTTGAGGAAATTACAATGCATTTCAAGTGCGGATGAACAATCACGTAAGTAATTATATCTTTTAAGGTTTTTTGCTATGTTTTAAGAAACGACTGTTTAGTCGTTCTGTGTCTTTAAAAAACCTTACCATATGCATTAGTACAACGCGTACTCCTCGTGAGACGCGAGCCGGGGGGTTGGCCGTGAGTCAACACGAAGGCATGATACTTGTAAGACATGATAATTCCATTGCGAATTCATGTTGATATGTAAACATTATACAGCTTTAGTGTTATCCGCGAGATAAGACTAAGGACGATATTATTTGGGTTCAGTTCAATCTACCCTCATTTACTTTTTTTTTTTCCTGTTACTTTTAGAAAAGTAAATAACGATGTTATGTCTTATCTTGTCTAGAATGCGACGACATTCCTGAACCGGAAGTACCAGAGACCGAGTTGGTCCTGGACAACCATTCGGAATCTGAGTGGCAAGACTCGACTTCCCCAAATAGTACGGATCCTTCAGAGGTCGCGCCGGAGGTCCCACCAGAGCACTTGGTAGCAGATGTATTACCAGCGCCTGCTACTACAGGCCCAACTTTGACCCCGGAAACCGTAGAAGCTACGGATTTAGACCCTGAGCTCATTTCGGCACTGGGGGAAGCTACGGATGACGCGCCCAAATTTGGAGAGAAAATTCATAACAATTTGGCATCCCTATGGCTACCTTTGCTCCGTAAAGGTTTGACAAAGGACGTAAAGGACAAAATGTTAAAAGAATACCTTGTCCCAGATAACTGCACTTTGTTGCAAGCTCCAAAGTTAAATCCCGAAATTTCCGCAGCCATTACCGAATTGGCGCGAAATCGCGATAAGAAAATAGAAACAGCGCAACAACAACTAGGTGTTGGTATTACGGCTGTTAATCGAGCAATGACATTGCTACTCACTTCTGACGACAAAGTCAAAGCTATTAAGCTATTGAGCGACAGTTGTCGTATTTTATCGGATTTACATTTTTGTGAGACCCAAGTTCGCACAAAATTGATAACGCCTTGTTTGGCGAAACCCTTCCTGAATATTATTAAAGATACTGAAAGGGATGAGATGTTGTTCGGAATTAAACTTCCGGAGAAGATAAAAGCCTCAAAAGTTATTGAGAAGCAAGGTCTACAGATAAAGAAGTCGGTTCCCGCTCCTAAGAATACAGCGACACCGTCAACTTCAACTCAAACGCTACCCCGCAATAACTACCAGTATCAGGGAAACTGGTCAGGCCCTTCGCGTTATCTGTCGAACAGGGGGGGGCGTGGAGGGCAAAGGAAGCCAGCGTCGACCCGCAAATCAACTCCGAACCCATCGTCCAGACCAGCGGGTCAGGGCAAGCCTCGTGCCACGACACAGCCATGAATCAGGTACAGCATGCGGGTAGAATAAAACACTTCTATGATTGTTGGCGTAAAATAACATCAAACGAGGTTATTTTAAATTGGTTAAAGAACGGATACCCTATACCCTTCGAAAGGGAGGTTATTCAGGATTTTGTGCCCGAAGTAAATTGGTCAGCCACAGAAAAAGCCGACATGTCCGTGGCTATCCAAAGTTTATTACAGTTAGGTGCAATCACACCTTGCACTCCTAGTGATGACCAATTTATTTCTAGGACTTTTCTTGCACCAAAATCTAATGGAGGCAAGCACTTCATTCTTAATCTACAAAAATTAAATAAATTTATCGCTAAAGACCACTTCAAAATGGAAGATCAACGAACTGCAGCTAAGCTTGTTCCAAATCACGGGTACATGGCTACAGTGGATTTGAAGGAAGCTTACCTTTTAATCCCAATCGCTGATCATAGCCGAAAATATCTTCGTTTCCATTTTGAAGATGACAACTCAGCACTAACGACCTATGAGTTCACAGCCTTGCCATATGGTCTCTCTTTAGCACCAAGAACCTTTACTAAGATAATGAGGGAAGTTATGACATACTTGAGAGGTCAAGGTCATAAGTCAGTCTTCTTCCTAGATGACATATTATGCATTGGGGATAGTTATACCGAATGTTTACACAATGTTCAACAGACTGTTAATTTACTAGAATGTTTAGGGTTCGTAATAAATACTCAAAAGAGTGTGTTGGAGCCACAGCAGGTTTGCCGATATTTAGGTTTCATGTTTGATTCGGTAAACATGTAAACGCGAAAAAATCGCCGTTCTGTTAGACAAATTTTTGTCATTACCCATTTGTACCATCAGAGAGTTCTCTCAACTTATAGGAACTCTTATTGCTGCCTGCCCCGCAGTTAAATACGGTTGGCTATATACCAGAATATTAGAGAGACAAAAATTTTTGGCATTACAACGGGATCACAATTATAATATCAAAATGAAATTACCGGAAGTAATTTTAAATGATCTCATTTGGTGGCAAAATCAGATATCCTCGTGTTATTCTTCACTATTGCCCATTGAATATTCACTTGAGATTTTTTCGGATGCTTCTCGCACCGGATGGGGAGCTTTTTCTAGTAACTTACGTACCCACGGAGCCTGGAGATCAGAAGAAAAACTCTTTCATATAAATCAATTAGAATTATTAGCTGTATTCCTAGCTCTTAAATATTTCGCACATGATCGACGCAATTGCTCTATACTGCTTCGTATAGACAATACAACAGCGATCAGCTACGTAAACCGCATGGGCGGCGTCCAGTTCCCACATCTCAATGATCTTTCCAGACAAATATGGCAGTGGTGCGAGGAGCGAAACATCTGGATTTTTGCGTCGTATATTTTATACGAAAGACAACATCGAAGCTGACAGAGAATCACGAAGAGTGAATTCTGATACAGAATGGGAGTTGTCTTATGTAGCTTTCCAGCGTATCACAAACACATTCGGATACCCAGATATTGACCTTTTCGCTTCTCGCGCCAACGCCAAGTGCCTAATGTATGTGTCATGGCGAAAAGACCCAGACGCTATAGCCGTACACGCATTCACCCTGAACTGGAGCCGATATTTCTTTTATTGTTTTCCTCCATTCTCTGTGATATTAAAATGTTTGCACAAAATAATACACGACAAAGCTACGGGAATCATAGTGTTTCCCGTATTGGCCATCTCAAGCGTGGTACCCTTTATTAATGTCCTTGGTCCGGTCTGACATAATATACATGAATCCCAACGAACATTTGGTATGTTCTGATTACAGGACCCGAAGTCCGCTCCAGAGACACCTTACCCTGGGTGCAGCGGTGCTATCAGGCTAGCATACCAGCGGCGTGGTATTCCAGCGACCACATGGGATTTGATGTTATCCTCTCTTGCAAAAAATACCGTTCTACAATATAATGTAACGTTAAAACTATGGTGGTCCTTTTGTTCCCGCCTTGGTAAAGACGTTTTTGACAATTCTATCAGCCTGGTTTTAACATTTTTAACCGAACAGTTTAACCAGGGTGCGTCATATGGCTCAATCAACAGCCACAGGTCGGCTTTGTCCTTGTTTCTCGGTGATAACATTGGCAAAGATGAACAAATAAAGCGTCTTCTAAAAGGCGTTTACAAAATGAGACCTTGCCTTCCAAAATATACACACACGTGGAATCCTAAAATCGTTTTGGATCATATTGCAGAATGGTATCCTAATACGACCATCTCTTTAGAGAAAATTACTAAAAAGTTAGCCGTATTATTAGCTTTGTGTACGGCTCATCGCGTACAAACCCTATCACTGATTAAAATTCATAATATACACTTTGCACTTTGCACTTTGGCTTTGGGTTATGCAATAAAGAGTATTTGTTGTTGTTGTTGTTGTTGTTTGGCCCTAATGGCGCGAAAATCATTATATCGGATATAATCAAGACCTCTGCTGCCGGCAGAGAGCAGCCAATCTTGTTCCTCCCGTATTTTGAGGAGAGATTAAACATTTGTGCGGCTACTGTTCTGCGAGACTATCTCGCAATAACGAGCGATAAAAGACCCCAGAACTCTGAACGTCTCTTAATAACTGTGAAGCGTCCTCATAGGGACGCGACAGCACAGTCAATAAGCAGATGGATAAAACAGGTTCTGGCAGATAGTGGTGTGGACGTGGCAACATTCAGTGCTCACAGCACGAGACATGCTGCCACGTCCACAGCCGCTTCAGCAGGGGTGAATGTCGATCTTATCAGGAAGACTGCTGGCTGGTCTTCTACTTCACTAACGTTCGCAAGATTTTACAATCGTCAGATAACTGACGAATGTATTTTCGCGAGATCAGTGTGTAGTTATAATCTATCTAATGATTGATTTAGCTTTGATCTGCAATGAAAGACTGATTGTTTTCAATGAATAAGTAAACAATATTTACGTTTTGTATGTAATGAAAAACTGAAAATACATAAGATTAAATGATATTTAGTTTTATTATTTACTATACATGCAAAACTTTATCTCTAAACAGCTACAATAATGTAAACTGTTAATTATATCGAACAATGAAGCGAGGAAATATTAATATGTGATCAAACGAGCTTCGCAAGCGAAGTTCGATCAATATTATATGACTCGCTTCATTGGAAGATATAATTACCCTCCCTCCCGTAAAACCCATATTTGAAAAAGTTTTGCATACAATCTCTAAACTTAATGAGGAATGATGGCAATGGTGCCACCGATCAAGGTGGGGAGTGGGGAGACTATTGAGTCAAGTTAAATACTTATTTTTTTATATATCTCTAAAATAAGCGTGCAAAAGGTTGCCAGTGGATTAAATAAACTACAATAATGTAAACTGTTAATTATATCTTCCAATGAAGCGAGTCATATAATATTGATCGAACTTCGCTTGCGAAGCTCGTTTGATCACATATTATTGACATTAACAGCCTTAGCTTAACACTTCGTCTAAACGTCTGCACCTTGCGGTGGTTGCTCGCATAATGAGCCATCGGTCAACCTCTACCATCCCACTACCACATAGGCGTTGAGAGGGGGCACCCTGCTGGTAAGTCAAAACAACAACCTGTACTCATGACTGTCGTTTGCCTAGAGGTAGTAGAGTGGCTAATATATTATATTTAATATCAGTAATAATTAACAAGCTTATAGTAACACCATCCAATACATTAAATCCAAAAAGGTCGTATTTTCATAGGGAAATCACGGACTTACGTCCTTTTGTTTGGGCAAGACAGTTTTTCAGTGAAAACTCAAAAACCCTTAATCCCATCTTGTTCAGACCAAAAATCGTTGAAAGTATTTATTAATGTACACCTCCTCAATTTTTTTCAGAATCTTAATCTTCATAGTTTGAAAATTAGAGGGGGGGGGGACACATTTTGTACGACTTTGGGAGCTAATATCTCACCAACGATTGACTTAAATGGAAAACTTTCTGAGTAACCTCTATATCATTTTTAAAGGCCTATCCAAAGTGCGTGTCGGATCACGCACAACGAAGGGTTCCCTACCGACCTACCGACACCTATTAGTCCACATTTAAAACCACTTTTACTGGGATTAGTTCAGAAGTAAAACTCCACCAGGGTTATTTTAACAATCCTAGAGTTTATTCAACAAATTAACAGCCTTAGTTTAACAATTCGTCTAACCAACCTCTACCACCCCATACCACTCGGCAATCGGCATTGACACCCGGGTACCCTGCTGGTAAATAGTAAAAAAACAACAACTGACAGTTACTGTTAGGGTTTCTGCTCGAGACTTCTCGAACTCGAGACAACTCGAGAGTTTTGCCTCCATTCGAGACGAGAAATAAATAGCCGACTCTCGAGACTGTCGAGTTCCGGCGAATACGAAAGTCAGGCTCGCCATTTTGCCGCTTTTAACAATGATAACGCCGCCCGCGCACTATAAACACGTGCAGCGGACGTCTCACTGTAACGCACTGTAACATCTAAGTGCCACCTTGATGCCTGCGTGACATTATGAACGGTCTCCTGGTCGGAGCGTGTCAGGAATACCCGGAAGTTCTACGCCGTGCTAATGTCAACGGCATTGAACACCTTTCTAATGCGTAGACAGCTGCATTGGTGTGGTCATATCTCCCGAATGTCTGAAGACAGAATAGCTAAGCACATCTTTTATTCTGAGCTGCAGGATGGAAAGTTTTATTTTAATTGTTGATTTTTTTGTAAGATTTTGGTTTTTGTATGTTGGTAAGAAGAGTTTTATTTTGTTTTGTATTTCTAACTTGTAGTGCAAAGTGCAATAAAAGAATTCAGAGTTTTTTATTTGTTTTGCATTTTATTTTCAGCAATAATTTACAATTTCTTCCAAAGACTCGAGAGTCGAGACAACTCGAGAAATTGGAGTCGATTCGAGAATTCTCGAAACTCGAGAAAAAAAATGAGTCGAGAAACCAGAAACCCTAGTTACTGTCGTTTGCCGAGAGGTAGCACAGAGGTATTAATATTATATTTCTATAAACTAAAATAGTATTTATTATCATTAATAATTAACAAGCTAACAGTTCGGCCTTCCTGTTTAACGAGTCCTCTCGCTGTCGTTTAAATTAACATCATTACCACACAAGATCATTTGAGTGGGGGGGCTTAAAGGCACCTTTTTTGGATTTCGTAAAAAACTCGTAAACGGTAGCCAATAGCAAAAAATGTTTCCATACAAAAAAGATTTTAAAGCGGGATAGTTTAATTAAGTGGTTTCTCATTCCAGTATTTTCCAATATTTTTAAAAACATAAAACAGTATTTATGCACTCAACGAGCGCCAAACAAAGATTACCCCACTCGATGGGGTAGGTCAATTTTTTTATTAGCGCTCCCCTTTAGTTGCTTTGCTAGGGAGTTGGGAGCCCATATCATGCCTCCGACTACTTCTTGAGCTATTGTAGTAGTCGTCATACTCACGATCCAGATTACGGGACACGGACGCTTCTGGGACACGATTCGCCGATCCTCCGACCCTCTTAGGTTGTGATTGTCAAACCGCCGCGCCGGCCCAAAGACTGCTGCACACTGCTGGGTCGTGGCCGTCAAACCTTGATCATGTGACCTCAGTGCTCCTGAATTGTAGCCGTCGAAACCCTGGTCCTGTGACCATGGCGCTTCTGAGTTGCAGTCATCAAAACCCTGGCCCTGTGACCTGGGCGTCCCTGGCTCGTAGTCATACCTGGAACGTTAAACTGTCGAGATTAATCCAGGACACTATTGCGAAGGTCACTAAGCCGGTGCCCCGTAAGCGTAAGCGTGTGTTGTGTTCACAAAGCAGAGCGGAATTACAAAAGCCTAAAGCGAAAGCACAAAAGAAAAGACAGCATCTCTAAGAAGTAGGAAACTACCATTCTACCAATCTACTATTCTACCATTCTACCATAGTAACAAAGGAATCGCAAGTCATTTGGCTACTAATGCACTAAGCAACAAATGAAATAATTTAAATTATACTCAATAATGGAATGAACACAAGTAAGCTACTTTACTGCTAAAGCTAAGCTACTTATGCACTAAATAATCATTAAAAATAACATTCAACACTTTGCACTGCACTTACCAATTACGTGGGTGCTGATTTCACCAATTTATGTTGGTGCCTGGCGAAGAAATGTCGCCTTGAAAGGTGTCCGCGACCACCGAATAAAAATATATAATTTAAAATTGCAAAATGCTAGCAGCGCGAGACGACACGTATTGTATTTTTGTGTGCACTGCGGCACGGGTCTGATGTCGAAGGCGGCGGGTCGCGCACTGGTGAGCCGCTCCCGCGCAGAGCGAAACTTCCATGACGTCAATGCATGCAGTGCGCACGCGCAGTGGGATCGAGTACAGTCGCGCGGAATAGTATGAGCGCGTAACGCAATTTACATTATGTTACTTTATTTATTTTAATATGTAATATTATTTGATTGGTTTGTTTATTATTTAATTACTTATTGTGTTATTGTTTTAATCAGTTTAAATAAGTTAATTCAGTACATATTTAATTAAAATGTATATAATTTGATTAAATTATGTATAAATAAATAAATTGATTGAATAAATAATTAGGTGTATACTTAAAATGTAATAATTTAGTATATAAAAAAAATAGCCTTTTATTCAGACATTTTCATAATTTTTTCCAGAAAATTATGAAAATGTCAAATGAAATTTTCATAATTAATTCCAGAAAATGTCTGGAATTTAGTATATAATAAAAGTTTAAAATATTATATAATTTAATGTAAATAGATCATTTCATTTATAATTAATAGTTAAATTAAATATCTAAAATTAAACATGTACGTGCAACGTTACAGTACCCCGCGCGCCATGAAAGAATTTTGTTCCTTAGAATAAAATCCACGCAATATACACTTACGTATTTGCATTTATCCTTTCATTCTTTCTTTCATACTTCTCGCATTCATAAAAACAGCAGCATCTGGATTTTACCTATCGATGCTAATGCGGCCAAACTTATGAAGGTAACCAGTTATCTATCAACCGGAAACCAATACAAATACTGTTAAATTTTCAGCACGGGATGTACTGACTTTATAACTATTTATTTAAGCCTACTAATTTTAAATCTTTGATGTGCCAAGTTCCCAAATTCTTGCCGGCCATGTCTTCTAATACATACACTAGTGGCGACTTCTTTTGTATAACTCGACACTTAATAAATTGAGGGGGCCAGTTTTTTTACTGAAATATTTATCTTTATCGCTTAAAACGTAAGCTCGCTTCATAACAACGTCACTAACATTAAATTCTGCATTTTTACGACGCAGATTATAATGTACGGTATTTTTCTCGTGAGCCTGCCACAACTTTGCCTGTACACGGTCAAAAATTTGTGACATAGCCTAGGTTTCCGGCGTAAATGTCACGCGGCAGAAACAGTACCTACCTCACCACCAAGGTCGAAATCTACGTAATGAGTGCCACAAGTTACGAGTTCCCTGCCGTACACGAGAAACGATGGGGTAAAACCAGTTGACTCGTTGACGGAGTTGTTGATGGCGAATTGGACTTTTGGGATAAAGACGTCCCAGGTCCTGTGGTCTTCGTTTACGAAGGTGGAGATGCATGTGACGATCGTACGGTTAAAACGTTCTACACTATTTACCTGCGGCGTATATCTAGGCGTGTAGAATATATTGGGCACGTTGTATTTTTTAAATAAATCAACAGTCACACCACTAATAAACTGGCTACCGTTGTCGAGGAAGATAGTTTGAGGAACGCTTTGAGGCTTAGTTAAACAGGAATTATAAATGTTCTTGTACCAGGCGTCTGTCGTATTGTTGTACGAATTAGTTAAGTTAACGGCGCTAACAGGTATGGCTCTCGATAGGGCATCGGGGATTACGTTGTCAACCCCTCGGCGATGTTTGAGCTCAAAGTCGAAAACTGACAGACGTACTCCCCAGCGAGCCAAACGACCAGTGGGGTTATTTAGAGAAAGGAACCATTTTAAAGCACTGTGGTCGGTGTAAACAGTGAATGGCTTTCCATTTTCTACATAACATCGCCAGTGTTCGATAGCCACAACAACGGCATACGTTTCACGCTCTGTAATGCTGTAGTTTCGCTCTGCCGCTGACAATGACTTACTCATATAGGCGATCGGGTGCTCCTTGCCGTCTATGGTCTGGGTTAACATAGCTCCCACACCATAGTTGCTGGCATCGGTATGCACCTCGAACGGCTTGTCATAGTTAGGGCAGGCCAAGACCGGTGCTGAAACTAAGCATTCCTTCAGCTTTTGAAAGGCAGCATCAGCCTCGGAGTCCACTTAAAGGGCGGGCCTCCCTTTTTGTTTGAAGTTAATTTATTGAGAGGGCCAGCTATGGTACTAAACTGTGGCACAAACCGACGGTACCACGTAGCGGTGCCGAGAAATCGCTTCACATCCTTTCGACAAGTAGGTGTCGGGTAATTTAAGATGGCCTCGACCTTCTCAGGGTCCGTCCGTAGACCGTGGCTGTCAACAACGTAACCTAAATATTTAAGTTGGCTCCTAAAGAATTGACACTTCTCGAGGTTGACCGTAAGATTAGCTTGACGAAGTTTGTCTAATACTCTTAGAAGAAGAGACACGTGAGAATTAAATTCCTCAGATACGATGATGATGTCATCTAAGTAGGCAAATACTTTTAGGTCAAACTCTCTGAAGAGAAGGTCAACTAGACGTTGCTGCGTTGCTGGCGCGTTCGTCAAACCGAAGGCTGTTCTTTTAAAACGGAAGGTACCGCGGCCTTGAACGTAAAACGCCGTCTTATCCCTATCCTCGACAGCGATTGGAATTTGCCAGAAGGCCTTTGAAAGATCGATACTCGAAAGGTAGCGAGCATCGTGGAGATTATCTAGTAATTCGGACACGTAAGGTAAGTTGTACGCATCCTTTCGAGTAACGGAGTTCAGCTTACGGCTGTCAAGGCAGAAACGAGGTTGCCCGTTCTTCTTGGTTACTATCAGAACAGGTGAGGACCAGGCACTTTCGCAGGGCTCGATTACGTCGAGACCCAGCATTTAATCAACCTGCTCGACGAGGATCCGCTGTTTTTCAGGCGACATCCGGTAATAACGTTGCCGGATTGGCTGTGCGTCGCCGGTATCGATACGATGAGTGATGAGACTGGTCTTACCCAATCCCTTGCGCTCGGCAGAGATATCCTCAAATTGTGCAGTAATGCTATAGATTTTTCAGAGGTATTTAAATGATCGTAATCTTGTATATACTTATCTAAATTAGGATTCTCCTCAACTATTGCAGCATTGGAGAAGCTGATGCAATTCAAGTAGTTGGGAAGAATGTTAAATTTACGCCAGAAATCCACGCCTAAAATAAGATTGGTGTTGATGTCCGGGATAATATAAGCCCGAATTAGATGAAATTTGTTTTAAAAGTGTACTGGCAAATCGATATAACCCTGACTCTGCATAGACTGACCACCTGCCGCAGTCACTGAGATGCAGTGATCTTTATGATCAATAAGGCCCTGAGGCGCTAGATGAGCATCATTGCCAATGATTGTAACGGCAGAACCAGAATCAAGGAGACCTGACACATCAAAGCCATTAATTTGCACTGTAGCATAAGGACGGTTGTCGTTGATTGGTCTAGAATCCAGAATTGTGTCGATCTTATACGAGCTGAAAAATATATTAACTGTCTTCAGCCACTTGTTCCAATCCTCAATATCAAATTTATTAACAGGAGGTGAGGCACAATTCTGGTGTACTAGTTTTTTGATGTGGAAGGCTTGTTCTTCCTGCAAGTAGGGCAGTCTGGAGACTTAACACCTTTATGGCCACAAACAAAACAATATACCTCATCCTTACTTGCATTGCATTGTCGCAAGTTGTGGGTGTTATTACGACACCTAGGGCAAAATAACGTTTTGACGGGAGGCGCAACGATTGCATGTCCCTGTTTTGTATTCGTATATGTTTTATTATAGTTATTAAAATTATTATTTGCATGCCATTTGTTATTATTACTAGAGTTATACTTATTATATTGTTTATTGTTATTAATATTATTCCTGTAAATGTCACTTTTGTTATAATTATTGTTCCTATTAGAACTAGTACCAGCATACGCAAACTCAGGTGCTAAGGTGTCAGCTGTCCGTCTCGGTGGTTCTCGAAAGTGGGCAAGACGTGCCTGAATAATTTCATAATTGCGACAGTGCGTACGCAATATGTCGCTACTAGTAATGGCGGAAGCTGACGCTAGTGTGCTGGCATTGGATGTTGTTGTTGCGTACGAGGACACGAGTGAAACCACGGGCTGCTATGTGTGCACTGTTTTATTGTACGTAGGTAAACGTTACTTAAGGTGGGCGCAGCCACTCACACATACACAACATCTCCTTCCCCTAGTGCAAGTACTCTAACTATATATACCTAACTAACAATACAAGGGATATACTTCCTACACTATACTTTATAATTGACCTTGGGACGATTACGCAATTGTATCCTGTAACGCGCCGTTGGCGGCTCGCTAACATTACCGCCTGGTCGAGGTTCCTCGACCGCTTCTTGAAATTCGTCGTCGTCTGATGTACCTACCGGCAGTCGCTGGAGCTGGGCGCTCGGGTTGCTCTAAATCTAGGCCATCCCTTCCCTTCCCCGTGTAAAAATATCTTGGGCTTCTCGGCTGGGGTACTAATGATGTCGAGGGTGAGTTGAGTGGCGTAGATGCCGTAGATACCTCGAGTTGGTCGTCTAGCGGCGGGGATACTGGCCTTGCTTCGTCACTTGTAGCCATCTCACTCGTTGATGGAGGCGGCGGCGGAGAGAACGAATGTGCTCTTGTCGGTGGCAGTAAATCGATGGTTCTCGACATGTGTACGGGCGGCATAGGTACATTCTATGAGTCATTATCATGGTCCGGTTTGGGTTGATTAGTAATCGTCCCTTTCAAAGGCAAAATGTGGTTTGTATGTTTTTTAACAATTGTACTTGAAGATATGTCTTTAATTTTATACAATACTTTTCCTATTTTCCTTAAAACTAAACCCTTACTCCAGATGAATTTATTTTGACCTTTGAACTGTTTATATAACACAACTTCGCTTTGTTTGAACAGTGGTTTATTTTTCCTGTTTAATTTATTATTCTGCATGGACTGTTTTTTTTGCAACAACATTAGATAAGGCCATTGACGATGGGGACGGCGACGAGATAACGGGATTGAATAAATCCAACCGTGATCTTAACTTTTGTCCGTAGACGAGTTGAGCGGGTGAGAATCCCGTGGTCGAATGTATAGAATTTCTATAGTCGAAAATGTACTTAAGCAATTTAAGTTTGTTGTCCTTTCCACTGGTACTAGAAAGGAGACACGACTTCAATCCTTTTTTAAAAACTTTAACATAACTCTCCGCTTGTCCGTTGCTAGGCGCATGGTAAGCAGGTGACGTCACGTGTGATATGCCGTTTAACAAACAGAAGTGTTTAAATTGTTGTGAACAAAAAGCAGTTCCATTGTCACTTACAATCGTGTGGGGTAAACCGTATCTAGACATAAATTCATATAATTTTTCTATTACGGCACTAGACGTGGTTGAACTATTCATATCATAAACCTCAACCCACTTCGTATATGCGTCTACTATCACTAAATATGATCTTCCGTTGACGGGCCCACATAAATCAATATGTAACCTGTAAAACCCTTGAGGTGGGAACTCCCAGTGTGCGAGCGGCGCGCGCGCTGGTGAGGGCCGCAGCTGGATGCACACGTCACAAGTACCTATCATTGTCTCGATTGCTTCGTCTATCCCCGGGAACCAGAATCGGGAACGGGCTTATGCCTTTGTTTTCACGATCCCTAAATGAGAAGCGTGTAATTCTGATAAGACTTTACTACGCAAAGTCTCGGGGATTACGACCTTATGCCCGCGCATTAAGCACCCATTTTCCTCTGACAACTGGGATTTACATAAATAAAATGGTTTTAACCTTATGTTATCCATTTTCTTGGGCCACCCATTGAGAGTATACATAATTACTTGAGTCAAGGTTACGTCTTTGTTTGTTTCGTCGCGCAACTCTTGGACCGTTATCGGCAAGCTTCCCTCAACTACGAAACAGACATAAGCGGCGCGTTCGCTCATGTCAGCGATATCGGCGGCCGCGGCCGCGGCATCGGCACCCGACTCGCAGCGGGTTCGATTCTCGCCGTGTACCTGTACTGGCCAAGCGCGTGACAAATAGTCTGCGCTATTGTCTGCACTACGGACAAATTCTATGTCATAGTTATAGCTACTTAGAAATATGGCATATCTTTGCAGACGGTTCGCAGATACCTCTGGTATTCCTCGGTGTGGTCCAAATATCGAAATCAATGGTTTGTGATCTGTTCGTAACAGAAAAGGTTTGGACCTCCCATAGAGGTACTGATGAAATCTACGTACCCCAAATATTATAGCGGTAGCCTCTTTCTGTATTTGTGAATAGCGCTTCTCAGCGGCATTTAGGGTTCACGACGCATACGCAATTGGTCTCTCTTGACCATCCGACTCGATTTGAGAAAGAATCGCTCCCAAACCTTGAGGTGACGCATCTACCGTAAGAACTAATTTAGCTTCAGGGTTGTAATGCGCCAACACTTGATCGGAAGCGAGGTATTCTTTAATTCTGTTAAAAGCCTCATCGTGGACAGCAGTCCATGTCCATTTAGCTCCCTTTTTTAACAGTTCATAAAGAGGGCATAAAATGCTGGACGCGCCGGGAACGAAATTTCTATAATAATTAACCAACCCTAAAAAGGATTGAAGTTGATTAATGTTTGTTGGGACCGGTGCGTTCACAATAGCTTTTACTTTATCGGCAGATTTTTTTAACCCGTCTTTATTAATTACATAGCCCAAGTAACTGACCTCACTCTTAAAAAATTCACATTTTTCTTTTTGCAAGGTCAGCCCTGCATCCTGTAGTCTTTGTAACACGCTTACTAGTCTAGCCAAATGCTCCTGGTCGTTTCGACCAGTAACCAGTACGTCGTCCAACAGGCACAGTACCCCCTCCATGCCTGCTAGTAGGCCTTCCATTGCACGCTGAAATATTGCTGGGGCACTACTGAGACCAAATATTAAGCGACTGTACATAAATAACCCTTTGTGTGTATTTATGCAGGTCAGTTTCTGAGATTCCTCGCACAACATCAGTTGGTTGTATGCCATAGATAAATCTAATTTAGAGAACTTTTGCCCTCCATGTAACTTGGCAAACAGCTCGTTAGCCGTTGGCAGGGGATATTGTTCAATCACTAACTGTTTGTTAATGCTGACTGAGTAATCCGCGCATAATCTCACGGAACCATTACGCTTTAGTACTGGTACAACTGGCGAAGCGTACTCCGAATGTTCTACGGGTATAAGGACGTTCAAATCAACCAATCTATCGATTTCTTTACTTAACTTATCCCGTAATGCGAATGCAACTGGTCGAGCTTTAAAAAATACAGGCTGAGAACCCTCTTTTAATGTCAACTTTACACGATATTTATTAAAGCAACCTAACTTGTCCGAAAACAGCTGTGGGAAGCCTTGTTCAATTGTATTAATATTATTACAATAAGCAACTGGGGCCAATTCCAAATTAAACTTTGAAATAAAGTCTCGTCCCAATAGTGGGACAGACCCATCGCACACGACGTACACATCCAACGTATGGGTTTGCCCAGAAAACGTTATCGGCAGCGGCAGCATACCGCATACCCGCACATTCTATATTATCACCAGTGTAACTACGCAATTTTTTCTTTGTAGGTGACAATGGAATGTTATGGAAATAAGTTTTGTACGCTTGTTGAGATATCACCGTGACGGCAGACCCGCTATCGATTTCAAATTTAATCTTGGTCCCAAAAATATAAACAAATTCGACCATGGGTTCCCCCCTAACGGAACGGATATTATATAACTTACCGTCGTCGTCATCACCGTCGTCCTTGGCCTCTAAATATTTAACACTTGAACACACTCTTCCTAAATGACCTTTCACTTTGCATTTTTTACATACGTAATTAGTGAACCGACACTCTGAACTTTTGTGATTACTATAACCACACGTGGAGCACTTCACTTTATCACTTTTATTACTTAGCTGTTTGTTAGACGCAATCTTGAAAATATCCGATGAAGGAATACCGAGAACGGATCCGTACTCAGCGGCGGCAGCGGCACCGGCTCGCGCGCAGCGAATACTTTCGGCGAGCTCGACGGCTTCCGCTAGCGTTAGCTCCGAGAGGTTTTGAGCATATAACTTCTCCTTTTCCAGCCCCGATAGCATACCCATCACAAATCGATCGCGAAGCGCCTCTTCAACATTTTTAAAATCACAGTGAGCGGTCAACCCGCGCAGTCTGGCCGCCCATTGCATATGAGACTCGCCGGTCTGCTGTACCGCGGCGTAGAAATTGTGGCGCTCGCCGAATCCGACGCGTTTGGGTGTGAAATGGCTGTCGAGGAGTGTTACAATATCTTCATAAGGCACATTTTCCAGTTGTTTTGGAAGGGCTAAATCAGCTGCGAGCTTGTACGTCCCTTCCTTGAGTGCAGTTAATAAGATGGCCCGTCTTTTTATTCCTTGCGCGTCTCTCGCACTATCAATGTCGTTCGCAATAAAATACTGCTGCAATCGGCCCTTGTAGCTATTCCAACTTTGCAAGTTGTGGTCAAACGTATCTAAAACGCCGAAATTAGCAGCAGCCATTTTTATAATTAACACGCGGGTAGAACGCGGATCGTCGCCAGTGTTGCGTACGAGGACACGAGTGAAACCACGGGCTGCTATGTGTGCACTGTTTTATTGTACGTAGGTAAACGTTACTTAAGGTGGGCGCAGCCACTCACACATACACAACAGTTGTGAAGGATGATCTCGAGCTTTTCATCCTCTGGTAAGCTTTTCGAAAGACGCGAGAAAAGGCCAGACATGATCGACAGGTATATGGTTATGTTCTCTGATTCCCCTTGCGAACATGATCGGATCTCTGAGAGCAACCTATAATCATAATCGCTTTGACCGAAATCTTGTTTAAGCAAGGTGGCGAGTTCAACCCAGCTGGAAACCTGACTCTTAATACTCCTATACCAGTGTAGCGCGTCTCCTACAAAAATCTCCGTAGCATAGGACAGGATCTTTGAGTCGCAAATACCCCTGGCCTCACAAAACTCAGTAACACGCTGTACAAAGGCACGAACGCAGGTCTTGCCATCAAATTTAATCTTGCAAAGCTCATTGGAGCTGCCGCGGTCACAAGTGACATTAACGCTCACCGGTGCGACATTGGCTGAAGGTTTCGTGCTAGGAGTAGGCAAGAGTGATTCAACCGCCGAGTCCCTAACAGCATTGAACCTGGCTGTGAGAGTTTGAAACTCTTTGACGCAGACGTCGTACAAAGGTTTAGTCGTTTCGTCACTGTGAATACGATGAAGACGGTGATAAATGTGATTTAGCGAATTCTGTGTGCGAAGCAGAAGGCTCTTATCAAGCTCCGTGTCTAAATTGGACTGAATCTTTGCGAGGGCGTCACTGACACCTTTCAAGTCGGCCGATACCGAGAAATGACTGTCTAAAATGTCCTCGGATGGAAACAAGGGTCCTAATTTGGAAATTTGTTTCCGCAAGTCCTGGACTGTACTTGCCGGGGTCTCACCACGAATACTAACTTCATATTCCAATTCCGGCTTTTGGAGTGACAAAAACTTTACTGGAAAAGCCATTTTTATAATTGTAAAAAAAAACACGA
Source organism: Cenopis cana (assembly GCA_951800055.1). NCBI lineage: Eukaryota > Metazoa > Arthropoda > Insecta > Lepidoptera > Tortricidae > Cenopis > Cenopis cana. The sequence goes on from CATOHG010000005.1 coordinate 681,056, forward strand.
AATAATTTAAAAATAATAATAATTAAAATAAAATTCAATATAATATTAAAATACGCGAAACGTCAGCAGTGGAAAGTGTTGAGCGGTTCCTGACTGAAGCTACTCCGTCTGTTACAATAATAAGCTATGTAACGTTCTGCTTAGCAATATAAAATTAAAAGCGCTTAATAAAAAATAAAATAAACAATCAAGCAAAAAAGCATTAAATTATTGCAACTAGTGTGTACACCAAAAGAAAGAAGAATGCACAACAAAAATATTTAACTAAGTAAACACTTGTGTGCCTCGACTGTACCGGTCCTTGCACTACACTAATACAGGTTGTTGCGAAAATTCACAAGTAATTCTTTCGGACAAAATAGGCAATCAATTCAATAATTAATGTTATAAAATTTGACAATTATATTATATTATTAATTAATAATTATTAAAATTGGAGTACACGTTAGTGTTTAAAATGGGATTTAAAACAAAGGATTACAAAATAGTCTTTAGGTCAGGTTCCTTGCTCACATACCTTAATTGCGAAGTCCAGGGTTCATTTCTCCGGCACACACACACTGATTCACTGGCGTGCTGGTATTTAGGTGAGGAGTGACATACGTCCTGTTAGGATGCGAGCAATAGGTCAACTGTCGGTCATATGTCATTAAGGAAGCGAGGAGAGGGGTGGCATTAAAATTGTTTATTGAACATACCCCCGCCCTAAACATGACTATGTTTACGAGAAAAGAAAGAAGGAAAAGGCTAATGTGAGGGACTATCAAAGGGTAATCTAATGAGTCTATTCATGGAGACTTGTCAGGACACCCGTAGCCGTCTTAACGTTAACTACACGCACAACACCGTCTTTCCCGGGAAATATAGATACAATGCGACCACGTCGCCATTTCAATGGAGGAACATTATCCTCAAGTACTGGAGGTGCCATCGCGACCAAAAGTGCTGCAGCATCTGCTGCACAAGTTGAAACCGAGTGAGCTTATTAATTTTAATGTCTTGCAACGGGTATTCCGGTACTGGTCCGGGTGTGCCGGCGATATTATCTACAACTATAGCTGAGGTTGTAACAACAGGGGAAGGCGATTGCACTGGCTTAAATGTAAGGGAAACACAACCGCGAGCCGGCAGGGAAGGAATGTTTCCTATTCCTCGGAGTAACACTGGGGACAAGGGGGGCAACACACGCATATTCAGTCGCGTGGCAGCAAGATTGCACGTAACTAAGCAACCTTGCGCTCCTGTATCACACAAAGCCCGCGCTTCAACATAATACCCGCTAGATGTTTTGACGTGAATGACAGCGGTGGGAAGTAATACCAAGTCAGGATTGACAATGGTTGAAACACGGGAAGGGCCTGGGGGTGGGGGGCAGTCTAGCTATTGCGGGTTCTCGTGACGAGAACCGCGCGGGGAATACGGTGACACGGCACGTCTATCTTTATTAGTGGGAGGGGTAGGGGGGCGCTCATGGCGCTCATTGCGACGAGGAGGTGGGGATGTATACCGATTGGGTGAGCGATCTGAGGCACGATGCCATGTCCTAGATGAGGACGGATGGGGGGATCCTCGGGGTGAGGCTGGCGGGCTCGATCCAGGTGAGCGGCGGTTCACATTATTATAACGGTTACGGGAACCCCCGCCCGTGCGAGGGTGGGGGGAGGCGGGCCGAGCTGGATCCGGCGAGCGTCTAAAAGACACCGATCGAGTCGTAGTATTCACACGAGAAGGGTAAACCGGGTTCCGTGGGTCGTTGAAACACAGAAGGGTATGATGAGTCGGGCGCCGACAGGTTCCACAACGATAATCGCGCATACACGACGAAATTGTATGCTTATCTAAACACCTATAACACAGGCCATTCATTTTCACAAAGTTAGAACGATCGCGGGGGGACATATCTAGGAAATCTTTACACTCGCGTAGATAATGGGACTGGCTATAACACATAGGGCATTTTGGTTCGCACATGTCTGTCTCGGCGACGAAGTACTGACGCGGCCGCAGGTTTCTCACAACCGGGGTGGGTTTAGTTTGGGAAGACGGTGCGTCTACTAAAGAAGTATTTCCCACATTGTCGTGGTGACGACATTCCTCTTCTAGAAAATCAATTAGCTTATCAAAGGCAGGTAGGTCTTTCGTGCCGTCGCCGTGACGACGCTCAATTTCAGAAGGCATAGTTCCAGACCTATGGAAAATTGGAAGAGTTATACCCATACACAAAACTGGTAATAAACAAGATGTCTGCAACTACCGCCCTATAAACATACTCTCATGTTTTAGTAAAGTCTTAGAATCAATCGTGTACGAGAGTCTGTTTTATAACTTTTACCCTATTTTAAGTAACAATCAACATGGTTTCGTTTCTGGGAGGTCTACCACTACAAATCTTTTACATTATACTAGCTATATCTCTAATGCTTTTAACGAAAAAACGCAGGTTGACTCCGTCTATACGGACTTCTCAAAAGCATTTGATCGTGTGAATCATGACATTTTAATCAGTAAGCTTGGATCTATAGGTGTGCATGGTAGCTTGCTAAGATGGTTTACTTCTTACCTACAGAATCGAAGCCAGATTGTAGCAGTTTATGGATATGAGTCAACTCCTTTTCGACCGTCATCTGGGGTGCCACAAGGCTCCAATCTGGGACCCTTATTGTTTATCATATTTATCAATGATTTGTTATACTCACTATCTTCTAAAGTCCTTGCCTATGCTGATGATTTAAAAGTTTATCGTAAAATTAATAGCTTGGATGACTGCTACAAATTAAAAAATGATCTTAAAATTGTTGAAGAGTGGTGTATAAGTAATAAAATGCCCTTAAATACTAAAAAATGTCAGTGTATATCGTTTACAAAAAGGAAGAAGTATGTGACATATGATTACAAAATAGGTGGACACATTCTTGATCGTGTTGATGTAGTTAGAGATCTTGGTGTCTTATATGACAGTCAACTATCCTTTAGACAGCATTACGACCATATTATAACCCGCGCTAACAAAATGCTTGGATTCGTTGTTCGCATTAGTAAACCATTTAAACAAGGTAAGACGGTTTTACATTTATATAAATCTCTCGTAAGAAGCATTCTTGAATACAACTCTTCGATCTGGAGCCCTATTTACGATGTCCACGATCAGAGGCTGGAGTCTGTCCAAGCTCGTGCACTCAGGCTTGTTTCTATGAAAATGGGTAAACGTAAATCACTCCCCAGTTATGACAGTAGAGTAGAGTTTTACAGCGTAAATACCTTAAGAAATAGGCGAAAAATAGCTGATGTTACACTTCTATTTAAAATTGTAAATTTCTTAGTAGATGCCAATATTGTTCATGAATTTAATTTTAAATGTAGTAATAGACCTGTCCGTCATCCTAAACTGTTTGCCTGCCCTCTTGTTAATAATAATGTCTCAGCAAATTGTCCAAATATCCGCATGTGTCGCATATTTAATGATATTTGTTCAGAATGTGATTTATTTTCAATGTCCTTAAATAATTTTAAAGCCATTGCTACGTTAGCTATTAATAATTGTAAATCGAAGTAGTAATTTAACTTAGCAATGACACACATTATATACATTTCGATCATAGTGTTCATTCGAGTATCTACCTTCTTTAAAAATATAACATGTAAATGATGTGGACAGTTGTTGTTAACTTACAAATATGGAAGTTCTGTAATTAAGTGTGAATCTAAACATTGTTTTAGTTTGTAAGTTGTAACTGTTCCTTAAATAAATAAAATAAAATAAAATAAAATCGCGATCGCAAATCGCTTGGGAGTTTCGCTAAACAAATATGTATAAGTATATAGGACCAATGTTTGACCGGTAATTCAAGCCGCTCTAAACAACGATATGCGGTTAGGAGAGGGTTAAGAAATGGCACTCTTAGACCAGTCAACCGAGGACTGATATCAGGCAGGGACATAATCTGTGCGATGTAGGTGTCAGCAAGTACGCGTGTATTATGGTATCTCCGCTTGAGAAGGTCACGGGCCACTTTATAATTACCGGTATCAACTTTCAAGTGTTGTACCAAACGTTTCGGTTCATCAGACAAAGCACTCATTAAATAGTGCATTTTATGGGTGGGAAGCAAGTCACTTCGAACATCAACCACACTGTCAAATTGGTCTATGAAGCTAATCCAAGCGTCCGGACGTCCGTCAAAGCGCGGAATCGGGAGGTCCGGTAACCGCTGGGGACGCGGGAGGTCAAGGTCACCGGCCACTACTGTAGCTCGATCGGACACTGAACGCATCGGGGTACTAGCAGAAACAGGCGCGACTAACTCATTACGCTTAATTTTAATATTCAAAACCTGATCGCGTACCAACTTGATAATGTCTTGTACATAGGTATATTCCTCCACATCAATAGACCGGTCCAAGCCGCCCAAGAGCTGGGCACTAGCGTCACGACATTCCCTATACTGCTCATCAATTTCGCTAAAGAAAACTGTGAGTCGCGCGCGGTCTGCAGAGTTAAGCTGTTGATGCGCACTCGAAATCCATTCACTGGCCAGTGTCAAGGTACCAATTAATCTTCTATACTCCGCGGTTTCCGTAAATAAAGTCGCCCGTATGGTTCGATTATTTTCGTCATTGTCACTCATTTTTAACTCGCACCAAATGCACTTAGCAACACGAAGTAATTAATATGAAAAATAGCACACTGCAAATTGAAACGTATGCGTTTACAAATAAGGTACAATTTAGGAGCACGACCGTTAATTCGTGAAATACACTAGGAGGCCCAAAATATGCAAAACGTTTAGGGAACACTGTTTAAAAACACTAAAACCCTTTCAAAACTATCAAATAGTCACCAAATTCAATTATTTTACTAATCGGGATCGGGCACTTCACACTAATTTAGACCTTCAGTACACAGGGATAAGGCACAAACTACGTTAAAACGGCTCGGGTGTTTGTCGTCAAGCGGTCAACAAGTTTCACTTATAATGCAAAAAATACTTATTTAAATCTTTAGTTTAGGTGATTAACTACGGGCGCACCAAATTAGGGAATGTTTACGTTTTGTTTATGGGAACAGTTAAACTGAATAGTAACTTCAGGGGCCACTAAACCACACTCTCAGCTACCAAATGTTTAAAATGGGATTTAACACAAAGGATTACAAAATAGTCTTTAGGTCAGGTTCCTTGCTCACATACCTTAATTGCGAAGTCCAGGGTTCATTTCTCCGGCACACACACACTGATTCAATGGCGTGCTGGTATTTAGGTGAGGAGTGACATACGTCCTGTTAGGATGCGAGCAATAGGTCAACTGTCGGTCATATGTCATTAAGGAAGCGAGGAGAGGGGTGGCATTAAAATTGTTTATCTACACCCATATAGTAAATCCTCTTTTATAAGTTCAAATACCGTAGATAAGACCCCGCTTTATAATATACTGTGCGGCTGTTGCGTGCGTCCCCTATTAGATCACGAAATATAACACTTTAACGAGATCACGTACAAAATTAAGACACAGCTGCGGGCTGGCGGCGGAAGCGCGGGCCGGCCTGTCGACGCAAACATGGCGCACGCCGGCGAGAAGTGCCCACACGAAACACATGAAAGAGGATTTAATATATGGATGTAGATAAAGTAGTGTATGCAACTGTACATAATTAGGCATTAAAACACTCGTGTGACCTTATTATGAAACTCGCCTTCGGCTCGTTTCATAAAACACACTCGTGTTTTAATGCCCCTCATTATGTACCAGTTGCATAAACTACTATTATTGAACACCTTAGTTACGAGCAACCAAAAATAAAAACACAAAAACGTTTCACAAAAATAAAAAAACAACACGCACAAACTAGTACTACGGGGCAAATCTAGACTATAAGACCACGTTTTGAGCGCCAGTGTGACGTACTAGGCGGGGAGTAAATGAAGCACCTCGTCATCAACAAAAATATATTCGGGACCACAAGTCCCGCAATTAAAATAAATAGGGTCGTGGGTGGTCTATGCCCTGTCTAGATTAACCGCCGTAGATCCGGTACTCTCCTGGCTGGTCGACGGCGGTCAGATACTGGGGTCACGCTCGGCCAGCTGTGATGAGGAGCAGGAACGGCGGCGGGCGAACGTCCAAGGGTTCCAGCCCGGTCCGCCAGGATGGTGGTTGTGCGGTTCCAAATTTGAAAGTAAAACTACGCACCCTGTGGAATATGCACAGGTTTAAAAATTGTTCTCTACTCGCTCTGCTTTCGTGAACACCCTATCTTCGGGGACCATGAGATGGGAGTAAGCCGGTGCACCGTAAGCGTAAGCGTGTGTTGTGTTCACAAAGCAGAGCGGAGTTACAAAAGCCTAAAGCGAAAGCACAAAAGAAAAGACAGCATCTCTAAGAAGTAGGGAACTACCATTCTACCAATCTACTATTCTACCATTCTACCATAGTAACAAAGGAATCGCAAGTCATTTGGCTACTAATGCACTAAGCAACAAATGAAATAATTTAAATTATACTCAATAATGGAATGAACACAAGTAAGCTACTTTACTGCTAAAGCTAAGCTACTTATGCACTAAATAATCATTAAAAATAACATTCAACACTTTGCACTGCACTTACCAATTACGTGGGTGCTGATTTCATCAATTTATGTTGGTGCCTGGCGAAGAAATGTCGCCTTGAAAGGTGTCCGCAACCACCGAATAAAAATATATAATTTAAAATTGCAAAATGCTAGAAGCGCCAGACGACACGTATTGTATTTTCGTGTGCACTGCGGCACGGGTCTGATGTCGAAGGCGGCGGGTCGCGGACTGGTGAGCCACGCCCGCGCAGAGCGCATCGAGAAACTTCCATGACGTCAATGCATGCAGTGCGCACGCGCAGTGGGATCGAGTACAGTCGCGCGGAATAGTATGAGCGCGTAACGCAATTTACATTATGTTACTTTATTTATTTTAATATGTAATATTATTTGATTGGTTTGTTTATTATTTAATTACTTATTGTGTTATTGTTTTAATCAGTTTAAATAAGTTAATTCAGTACTTATTTAATTAAAATGTATATAATTTGATTAAATTATGTATAAATAAATAAATTGATTGAATAAATAATAAGGTGTATAATTAAAATGTAATAATTTAGTATATAATAAACGTTTAAAATATTGTATAATTTAATGTAAATAGATCATTTCATTTATAATTAATAGTCAAATTAAATATCTAAAATTTAACATGTACGTGCAACGTTACACTGTACATCTCGGCTCTTCATCTCGGCTCTACATTTCGGCTCTACATCTCGGCCCTACATCTCGGCTCTACATCTCGGCTCTACATCTCGGCTCTACATCTCGGATCTACATCTCGGCTCTACATCTCGGCTCTACATCTCGGCTCTACATCTCGGCTCTACATCTCGGCTCTACATCTCGGCTCTACATCACGGCTCTACATCTCGGCTCTACATCACGGCTCTACATCTCGGCTCTACATCTCGACTCTACATCTCGGCTCTACATCTCGGCTCTACATCTCGACTCTACATCTCGACTTAACCATAAACAAGTTAATGATTAACCATATAAACATCCGGAAGTACTCCGTTACGGTAAATACAGTTCGGGTCCTAAACGATTAGCAATCATAAAGTCAAACATGTCCATCTCCAGGGAGTGCCCGGGCAAGATAACCATGAAGACTATCCGGAATGCCTCCGTTACGGTAAGTATAGTTGACGAAATATAAATAAGCTGCACCGATTCCTCGAACAACTTGTATGGCGAATCGGTGCAGCTTATATTTCGTCAACCATAGATTCAGATTCATTTATTCACAATATACGATTACATTATAAATTACATGTCAATTTACAATAATCTCTATTGAGATCGTCAATAAAAATAAATACAAATAAAATCAAAATGAATACAATAGCAATTAAATAATACAGTGATGTCCGCTTAATCTAAAAAAGTGGATGGAGTATGTTAAAATTCACCTGAGAGGATCGTCATGGTCATACAACAATTTAATAATAATATAATGTCAATACAAGAAATGAAGTCAGAATTAAAATTAATGTTCCAATATAATGCTATTCTTATTGCAACAATCTTGCGTAATTAGTTTTTTGAGTGTGTTGTAGGTTGGCACTTTGGACAACTAGGGTATGTGTAGTCCTTAAGACCGCATTTAAAACAAATCGGAAAACGATCTTCCTTGCAATCACCCAGCGAGTGATCATTACTGCGACAGCGTGGACAAAACTTGACCTTGCCAGCGGATTTATCAGCCTTCCGACTTATAGGTGCCAACGCAGCTACATGGTTAGCATTGGTCCTATATTCGCGATTATAAGAGTTGTAGAACCCTTTGCGGTCGGCGGGTGTCACGTAAATAGTTTCGGGGATAAGCTACGGAACCCTAACACTACTACGAACGAAAATTAAAACAAGATTTATTAAAATTTGTTACAATTTATTAATAAATAAATTAAACTAAATTACAATATTTCGTGCTATAAAGCTAAATTAAATTTATACCAAAATGCCGAGCAATTTAAACTACGTAAGGATTTTCTAGTTTTAAGTTTGTTAAGACTTCTTAGATATTTAAGTTTAATTTTAAGTTACTACCTAAAGTTAGTTTAATTTAAATTTTAGTTTAAGTTTAATTAAGATTTTGTTTAATTTAGTTTAAGCTAAGAATAAGTGCATGACTAGTACTTCTAGGTTCTACTAAGACTCAGGGGGCTGGTCGAAGCCTAGATTTGGGCCTAGCTTAGGGTCGGTCGGAGCTCCTCCACTATACCCCACATCCCTGGATCGTGCGACAGCGTGGCAGGGGCAGCATCGGCTTTAGGCAGGTGGCAATTCGGCTCCCAGCGGCTAGCGGTGTGGTGCGTCACGGCCGGTCAAAAAGGGGCTACATCGGCACGTGACGTAGTGGGTGGACCACTGGATGGGGCTCCAGCCTGAGGCGAGCCAAGGGCTTCTTCTCCAGCCTAAGGGAGATTCTCCAGCCCGAAGGGAGTTTCTCCAGCCCGAAGGGAGTTTCTCCAGCCCGAAGGGAGTTCCTGGAACGCGTCCAATGGAAAGTATGAGGGTAAGGTCTATTGTTATTGTTACGCCCTGGACTGCTGACATCACACGCGCGCACTAGGAGGGGTATGATCTTTGTACAATGAAGCAATCGTTGGATGTGATGGGCAGTCCAGGTACATGTGAAGCTTAGCGGTGAAGATCAAATGCCAGGCAAGCGCATTCCAAATAAAAAATGCAGAAGTAGGTATTTAAGTAGGTATTTGCGAAGGTAAGCGGCATTACATCTTGCGAAAGCATTGGATTCCCAATACAATGAAAATGAATTAATCAAATAATTAAAATGGCTGATGGTGATTTAATTATCTACATTATGATTGACTTATTTAAGTACAAGCCTTTTCTCATAACAATAAAATTCTTATTACATTACATTTCACTTTTAAAATAATATTTCTAGCATATTAATTAAAAGTATAACACCTATTATAACAATATGACACTCTTCGAGTGAAATAAATATCATTAAAACGCTTTGTTAATTTAAACTTATCGAATATTTAAAATAAATTCATTATTGATTTAAAATAATATAAGTAAAGGCTTACACATTAATGTATTAGCAAGCAAAATCATCTAATCGAAGAACCTTTTGTTTTATGTTCAATAATTACCATCCGATCCGATTTAGGTATGAAATACCTAACTACACAATTACTTAAAAGCACTACCGATTCAGTTAGATAGTTAAAATTTACCAAGAAATTAGGATTATTTAGGATCACTGAGATTAAAATAAGCACATGGAATATTCCAGCAGAACAAAGGAATATTGTACCAATATGGCTGCTAACGGTATATCCTTTATCCGTACAAGGAATATTAACAGCGTTCTACACTCCTATGACTAGCATATTTGTAGATAAATATGCAACACTTACCCTTTCGGGATCACAAAACTGACTCTAAAACATTTTAAATTGTCATATTTAAATGAATTTAACAAAGACGTGCGCTCGCCGGCTGAGCGCTTAGCAACAAAGTATATCAGAGTGGTAGCGTGTGACTCTCAACGAGGCCGGCGGCCGAATGCGCACGGGCCGTGTATGTGGGACCGGTCCGCGCTCGCGTAGTGCGTATATAATAGTACATTACTTACCAAGGGCGATAAAACAAAGAATGTCTCAGATCGCAGGTATTTTACGCCCGAGCCGAAGGCAAGGGCGATAAATATGCGATCTGAGGCTTTCTTTATTATCGCCCGTGGTAAGTACAAAATTTTATGTCACCCCCTGGCCAGGAAGTGGCTTTTTTCGCGCGCGGAGCGTGCGTTAATGGCCACTTTATGGCCAGGTGTGACATAAAAGGATATTATTTTGCCTTTCGGCCCGTATGTCTGTTTGTTGAGATTTTTATTAGTTTAAGCGCGTGATAATATATAGTGCCCGTTTAGTATTTAAGTATTTTTTTCTTTATTGTTAATTATAGTATAAGGTATGGATTAGGTTTTACTATTAAATTAGAGTTAGGCTGCCTTTAGTTTCTAAGTGTTTATAAAAATACTACTAGCTACTGGATCGATCGATTATTACTGTAGAAGTTAACGTTATACGTTACACGGGGTGGTAACTATTCTTAAAAAAAAGGAGTTCTTGGCTCGGACCTAGTGTAGGCTAGGTCCGGGGCTAGGGTACTATTAGACGACCTTGGTGGTTCGCGAAACTGCGAGGACAGGCACTGAATTTTCTCATAATTTAAGCACAGCTTGCGGAGTGTCGCAATAGAATCTACACCATTAATGTAGGAAGCCAATACGGTTGAATAACACGGTCGTATATTATGCAACAAAATATCCAATTTATCCACTTCGGCGATTGGTTTAGTTAAACGTGAAAATAATTCGGACATTATTGCCAGATAAATAGTAATATATTCCTGTTCCCCTTGTGTTCTCCTGCGAATCTCTGACATTAGCCTGTAATCATAGTCGAAGGGACTGAAATCTGATACAAGCTGTTTCATTAAGTCTTCCCAGCTTGTAACAGTGTCACGCACCCCGCGATACTAGTGTAGTGCATTACCCGTAAATATTTCAGAAGCAAACATTAATAATTTTTCTGAGGGTAGATTCCTTGCCGTTTAATACTCATTAATTCTCTGTACAAATGCGTGCACGCAACTCTTACCATCAAATTTGATCTTAAAATCGCTAGACTGTGTGTGATCGCAATGTACCGAAACAATAGGTGAGCCATCGGGAGAAGAGGATTACTGAGCACAGTTGTTAAGATCTGATGCGGAGCTCTGCGCGGGTTGATTATTTTTGATTTGATTAAATCTTTTATAAAGTGCAGTAAATTCTTTTTGAGTAGTTTTTATAAGCGAGATGTAGGTAGCGTCCGAATTGTCAATGCGCCTCAACCGATGAAAAATGTGATTATGCAATGCAGTTGTACGTTGGAATAAGCTAGCATCGTATTTTTCTTCCAGCGCACTTGTAAGATCGGCCAAAGAATTACGAACACCCTCACAGTCTTCCTTAGCCTCAATACCGGAATCGTGTATATCCTCATTTGGTACTAATAGGACCAGTTTAGTTATTTGTTTACGCAAGCCTAACACGGTTGCTGCGGGTTCATCGCCTCTTATTAACACCTCATAGGTCAATTCGTTCTTATTCAGCATAAAATATTTAATAGGGTGAGTTTCCATTGCTACAAGTTGCTAACAATCCTTCCAAATTCAATACATGAACATGAACATGAACATAGGTACCGCACCCAGCCAGGAGCAAGCCTGACCCGGACAAGCCGGATGTGAGTGAGGATCAAACCCCCGGCACATCGCTGAGGCATTACGCCGGTATGCTAGATGCCCCAACGATGCGCCAAAAACCTGGTCCTCTCCCATATACCAGGGGGCACAAGATTGTTAGGAGTGACACGCTCTGGGATGGGAAGGGACGACCGACGAGTCGCAACCAATCGGCCACAATCGACCGGCTGTGCAGCCTTTAGCCAATATTGGAATCGAGGAGGGGGAGGATATTACGTCGGTGGATGAGCGTTGGTGAGATGTTGCACGTTGCTTCGTATGAAGTCTTCTTCCTTGCAAAGTGATTCTTCTCGGGATCTCTGCGTGTTCCACTGATTCGCAGTAATCGTCACTAGATATCTTGATTTCGTTATTTTTTCAGGTAGTGAACTATTAAATAGTTTTTTGTTTATTCGGTAGTTTCCGTGTTAAAGTGGACAGTTTGAGTCATTAGCAGATGTTCCAATTTTAGGAGGTTTTTGTGGTGTATATGCTTGTAGGTGTCTAAGTTATCAGTCATACTTTGATGATAAGCTGTGGCGTACTAAGAATTTAGTCAGCTTCTCTGCACCCGGTGAAAACAAGCGATGCGACACGTAGTTAGGTATAATACTGTTTCTATGATTTCACACACGGACACTTTTTTAGCGTATTCTCCGAAGAAATTAGGTACATATTTCATATTTTCCGTTACTTGCTGGTTTATTAATAGCACTTTATTTTTGTTTAGTTACGGCTACATTGTCCCTAGTGGCTACGGCGGCCATCTTCTGTAGCCTTTGTGTGTTGCTAACGTGGCACTGCTATATTGCTAGATTTGGATTTGCTTAAGTACTCAAGGTTGGGGTTTATCAAACCCTAACTCTGCTATTTACCGTAAGCACAAAGCCAACTCATATTTAGTAGAATATATTTACACCTCCTTAATTCATTTAATTATCCTAAGTACACATTTGCCGCTCTGAATATCAACACACAAAATATTAACACGTCACCATCACAGATACTTTCTTAACATCAACAGCTACACATCACCATCACTAGATAAATAATACTGTCTTTGTAAATACGCAAAATTAATGATTTACGTGTTGGTCGTGTCAAAATTTCTTCGTGTTGAGGTCCTTATTCTCCATAGTTAATTCCTTCTTTGGAATACAAGTGGTCTTTGGACCTTATGTTTTTACAACATTACATGTCAGGTAGTAGAATGCTTATCGATGTGCCTCGAGGCGATATTTTTTGTGCGTATGCATTGTTTTAGTTCTGCGCGGGCTGCATTGCACATGTGCGTCGGCCCTCGAGTCTCATTGAAATCGTCCCGGGTTTGTCGTTTGTTTAGTTATTACGCAATGTTTAAGATTTTAAATTTTTTTTGAGGAATATAATGGTTCCATCACCGATGTCAGCTATGGAAGTGTATTTTTGTTATCACGTAACGCCGCCGTTTTATTGAGACGGGGCAAATTTGATTGGCCGCTTGTAACTAGCCTTGGTTAATAGTACCTACAGATGAAAAATAAACCAAAATTGTCGATAGTTTGTTGTGCTTTTTGTTTGACCCTTCAAATATTTACTAAGGACAGTGTGATTATTCAGGTGTTATTTTACTTAATAATGCTTTTACATATTTATGTTATCTAAGGGGTTGCAGCGAGTAAGAATCAACTTACTCGGGCTATCCGTCGCGTTAGACCCGTTAAAACAAATATTTTAAGTATGTTTACTTGGACAGATTATAATATTACAATTGTTCTTAGGGGTCCACTAAACGAGCGTGGTGCCCCAGTAGCCCTGGCCATTTCATTGTGGAACCTATGCATATATGAGCGTCAAACGTACATTTAATTTTAAAGTTTGGGTGAAGCATTTAAAATGGAAAAATCTCACCAATGTCCAGGACAACGCCATTGGGGCAGACACGTCTCGCATTAAACACACCTACACGCACTATTTGTCCAAATTTTATATAACACACTGCACATTTTAACCGGCATCGACATTTTATAAGGTAACGAATCGCTCAAAGTTTGGTTGACCGGTTGGACGAAGTACCGCGGCGGTCCTTGCGGAACATGTGTTTCTATTGCTTCGCGAAGGCCTTTTGTTAATTGCGGGGTTGTTACGGATATTTTGGGCCCGGGATGGACGCGTCCGCATCCCATCGTGTCCCAGACCATTCCAACAATCCTTCCAAATTCAATACTAATACTAATTATATTTTATTAAATTATCATTTACTTTATACAACATTAGTAGAAGTAATTACCTAGTATATAATGATTACACCCAAATTAATTATATATTAGAAGCTGTGTTGTACATACAGTGAAGCTTATAGTCTTATAGATCCTTACTACGATTCGGTGGTATTAATTAGGCTACGTAATGTAATTTATTTCACGAAATCTGGTAATTAAATGCAAACTGATACGCAAGTCGTACCCTTACAATATCCTTAATTTAAACACAGGCACCTATCTAATTAAATTTATTTCATTTAAATTCACTTAAAAATTCAATTGCATTAAAATTCATTAAAATTTATTACGTTAAAATTCAATTGCATTAAAATTAAGTAAAGACAATAAAAAGCGTAATAAAAAAACGGGTAGTTACGTACCAGTTTGCTGCCGTAGACACCTCCTCGTTCACAATGTTGCGTCAGCCAAGTTGAGCGTAGCTAGAGAGAACTAATAGTACCCAGTGCTATTCGAACAAGATAACCACGTTTAAAGGCGCCACTGTAACACTAGGGAAAACCTTAGGGTTTCCCAGCTACAGGAGTAGGGTCGTGGATCAATGAAACCAAGAGTTAAACCATACAACTATAATGCCAGTTCCAAAATAGCACTGAGTAAGACGAGTAGGCGCGCACCAATAAAAATCACACTGGCCTGACAAAGGGTCGGCGGAGGAGAGCGTCTAGTGTCCGCACTTCATCAGTAGGGCCCTCAGGCCGAGAAGGTAGCCGCAGCAGCAGCGAGGTGGCTGGCCAGCACCGGTAGGTAGTCAGTGCAGACTTGGCTTGTGGTGAAACTGTTCCTGGAAGGCGCAGAGATAAGCTTTAGCGCGCGAAGCCTTGTCTATGTGGGACCAGGTCAGGATCCAGTGTGGAATTGGCGGGGAAGCGCAAGAATAAGCTCAACTGGCAGCTAAGTAAATTAAAATAATCAATTCTATACTAGCACAGCTCTAATTTACAATTTAAACATAATAAATGAGAACTCACCCCAGCGGGAATAGCACAGCACTTACATATTTAAAATTGTAGGCGAGGCAGCCCGCTACGTGTTCATGGTTAACGGTTTTTTTTATTACGAGCGACACACGCTCCACGTTCGGTAGCTAGGAGCGGTCTGAGGCATGGTTGTTCATCTTAGAAGAAAGCTGACGGAATTAATAATAGCGCCACCTATTTTCATGGTTATTAAACTTGCTCGAATAGTCAGCTAAAAAGTAAAAGTAGGTAGACTGTTAAAAAGGTATTCAAAAATTCGATGCGTACCAGTATCACACACGTGGCCCTGTGGTAAAGTATATTGTCTTTAGAGACAATGTACCCGGGTTCGATCCCCAGCGGCGGATGCACTTTTTGTATGTTTTTTCACATGTATCCAAGATAATGCTTACTAACTTTAGCACTTGGTGGCGCTTTAGTCGGGATCACAATATGCGTGAAGTTGGCTATCTATTTCCAGTCATTACACTCTTATTTATGGTCTGAGGCGAGGGAAAACCGAGCGCCGTATCTCGGCGGCGTTCGCGCATCTTCGGTTTGTAGGGGCCCGCGCCTAGCATCGTATAGCAGCGCGCCGCAGATAAAACCATTAGCGTTCGGCGCGATCAACACGGTTCCGTACATAAGTAAAAGAAACATGCAGTTATAATGATACTTATTAAAACTTAAGCCGCCGTATTACAAAATGGCTCTGTTTTGTAAAACGGCTAGCCGTAATGTAAGCCGGCGGATTATACAATCCGGCTGCGACATATATATATATATATATATATATATATATATATATACATATATATGTGTCGGAGAGGTCGAGCTTTGTGTGTCGAGCAAGAGCCTCTATAACGGCATCAGAAGGATCAGAAGTTGAATTCATATTAAGTGGGCGGAACAGTGGGTACACTCACGCACATGAGTCTTACACGGGCACGGTAATCATAATTAATTAAAGTCACAAACCAATAAATGAAATAAATGAAATAAATGAACTTTATTCTGTAAGTAGGCCGCAATGGCACTTTTACAAGTCAAACCCTACTAGCGTTTCACAGAGGCCACTGCCGAGAAGAAACGCCGAAAGAAACTCGACAGTCAGCCATTTTCTCACAAAAATATGCTTATTACAATGATAATACTTAACCTACTTAAGATCAAGAAATCTAAGACACATAGAATTCAAAATTCAGAATTCAAACATTTATTCTGCAAATAGGCCACAAGGGCATCACATGTCATAATGTTAATGTACAATTTTAAAAAAGTCTTACATTATAAGCATATGATAGATTTTTCATGAGAAAATATTAATTTACAATTTAAGAAAAATATCAATAAGAATTTAATACATTTTTCATGTCAAAATATTAATTCTCTATTACAAACATTACAATAATAGTAAAATTGAGAGATGTATAAGGTCTCAGTCTGAATAACAAAATTTAATATAATATCTCAAAGATGTAAATGGTCTCTGAGCGTCAAAATATTCTTAATAATGACTATTATAACGTGCTTTGAGATGTACATGGTCTCAAAGCGTCAAAATAAAAATAATAAGTTTTAAATATAAAAGGAAAAAAAAAACAATTTAATATAGAGGTCTCTCTCAGAGTCAATGTCAACAAAAACTAATCCATAACAGAGTGATGTCTCTCGTCAATCTCCAAGAGAAGACACTAGTATTAAAGTAGTTACTATGTCCTTCAAGCATGAACGACCGGACTCCACAAACAGCACCCGATCACGAGTATGACGCGTATCTCAGCCATCGTCTCCCTCGACCATCTGTTAGGGAAGGTGGCGACCCGATCAACGACGCCACCGTAAGCAAAGTCCTTTAAGCGAGCATGACATTCAAGCTGGCGGACATTGATGATAGCAAAGATTAAAGCGACTTTTCGGCGAGAAACAGCATCATGTTAAATAGAACGTAACGGAACTAGTATACAAGTACAAGGATTTACGCTAAGATAAACATAGGTGTATTAAATCTAACAATATTAAACTACAACTGGCTTAAAAGCATTTTTGTCATTTAAGAAATCGTTGACAGTATAATACGCTTGGTTTAGCAAATAACGTTTAACATAAGACTTAAATTTAGTGTTTGGCAAGTTAACTGTTTCGATAGGTATTTTGTTATAAAATCGTATACAGTTCCCCACAAACGACGTGCTAACCTTTCGGAGACGACTGGCCTTCACTACAATCTTGTGTTTACTTCTAGTGTTGTAGTCGTGGATATCACTGTTAAGCTTGAATTCATGTAAATTTTTCCGTACATACATAATATTTTCAAAAATGTATTGGCATGCTACAGTAAGAATGTTTGCCTCTTTAAATTTATCTCTTAGCGATTCTCTGGTTTTTAGTCCGTAGATGGAGCGTACAGCTCGTTTCTGTAGCACGAAGATGGTCTGGATGTCGGCCGCTTTTCCCCACAACAGGATTCCGTAAGACATAACACTATGGAAGTAACTATAGTACACCAGCCTGGCCGTTTCAACGTTAGTTAGCTGTCTAATACGTCTAACTGCATAGGCGGCAGAACTAAGTTTCCCAGCCAGAGTGGCAATATGCGCATGCCATTGCAGTTTTGAATCTAAGGTCATGCCCAAGAACACAGTATTGTCTTCAAATTCCAATTCATCATCCTTTAGTTTGATCTTCGAATTGCTTATTTGCTTGACATTAGGTAAAGTGAATTTGATACACTTAGTTTTCTTAGAATTAAGTAGTAAATTATTTGCTGTAAACCAGTTCACAACAGTAATTAGTGCCTCATTAATAACACCATAGTTTTTCTCTTTCCGTCCTACTTTGAAGATAAGTGACGTATCATCTGCAAATAGCACTATATCATGTTTATGTTGCACCAGGTTTGGTAAGTCATTGATGTAAACTAGGAATAGAAATGGACCCAGAATCGAGCCTTGGGGAACTCCAAGCGCAACGGTCGTCCCCGCAGATTGAGTTCCATTAATGACTACCCGTTGAGTTCTCTCCGACAGATACGATGATACAAGGTCAAGGGCACCATTTTTTATCCCATAATGTCTTAATTTTCTCAATAAGTTCTCGTGATCAACGCAATCAAATGCTTTTGATAGATCACAGAACACTCCAATAGCATCTTGAGCCTCTTCCCAGGCATCAAAAATATGTTTGATTAGTACCACCCCGGCATCGGTGGTAGAACGACCTCTAGTGAATCCGAACTGATTGCTATTGAGCAGTTCATTGCGATTAAAATGGGACAAAAGCTGATTAAGAATAAGTTTCTCAAAAACTTTGCTTAGTGCCGGTAGTATTGAAATTGGCCTGAAGTTGGTAGGGTCAGTTTTTGTTCCCGACTTAAACAGCGGGATAATTTTACTGTGCTTCATTAGGTCAGGAAAAACACCGCAGTCAATACATTTATTGAAAATATCAGCTAGGAAAGGTGCGATGGATTCTACAATGGAATGTAATACTTTCACTGAAAGGCCCCAGAGATCTTCCGTCTTCTTTAAATTTAATGACTTAAAAGTTTTTATTAAAGTTATGGGAGATACATAAGTGAAGGTAAAGATTTCAGTACATTCCATTACATTTGTCAATAAATCACAATCATACGATGTGGAAATCAAATCACAAAGTATTTCAGACTAATAATTATTAACGGAGAACACGACAACAATGTTGAAACGGTAACAACTCCGTGGGTCACAAGTGGTACTTCACACGGCGCGGTCTCGGTCGGGAATACGTCCCGTCTCAATCATAGATCCCAACAGAATGCCCGCTCGGCATCCAAACCAAAGCTTCAGAACAAAGAACAGATATCATATTTCATTCCCAGACCCACGGCTACGTTCGGCAATGCGATCTTATAAAAACAACTCACACATTGCCCCATCTCAAAGCACAAAGACTTCCTCTGTGTCAAAATACAATTAAGTTTAAATGCTGTTAATATAAACATTGAACTAGGAAGGAATGCGTATCCCCTGCGCGGGCCTCATTAGCTATCATGAGCTTTTAACCCACCCGCGCCGACACGGCGATCCTGACTGTCACACGTCCTCGTGTGCCAAACAATTTCACAGAGTCTCAATGAGACATATTTCATACAGTACCAATTGCTCGGCTATCCTGCCACCAAGGCACAGCCATAACAAAATAGTTTCCAAAAGCATGATTTATCATCAAGTAATCAACTATCATAAAACATTTCTCAGGACACAGATCAGGTACATCCCAAAACTAGTTCCATAATATCACATAGGTAACTCAAATCCATATAGGCACAACAATTTGGCTCAACCATCATCACACATGAGATGGTAACACAACAAATGGTCTTACACAGACCACACCCCAATGCAAGGTCCCACAGACCATATTGCATCCAACGCACGGCCATATCTCAATGACCAACACAAGGTCCCACAGACCACAAATACAACCAAAACAAGGTCCCACAGACCACACGCAACCGTAATCCTCCTGCTTGCCACCGAACCGCGCAGTCTCCGTACCAGCTAAACTGGGTTTGGAATGTGACCTACGGCTAGTGAACAAGTCAGTAGACCACGTTGCAAGAGCCAAATGGATGTATCAAAAAAACAATACAAAATAGACACAACTACACATCGCCGACAGGGCTGATCCTGACTGTTCCCCATAAACGTTAAACCATAGCTTTTTAAACTCAGTGGGAATACAGTAATTTAGCATCGATACCCACACACTTGTAATATAGTTTACAAAAAAAAAATGCGGTCACCTTCAAACAAATGTGATTCACTGACCGATCACTTCGGGATAAACTTAATTTAATTTCCACTCGTATGATTTGTTATAATCGGTACAAAAAAAATTGGCTTTTCAGTGACTTAAACTGTTAACGTCTCAACCATATCACAATAGAATTCACCACCCGATCCCCATGCCAACCATATCAGTTTCATCAGTAACTCTAATGGCTAACTCCATTTATCCTTTTGACATCTTGTCATGTTATCTTCTGTCATTATTTTAATTCCAACAAAGAACCAATTCTTTAGTTGCTTACAGAGAAGACGTTACCATAAAAAAAATCCTGACATCTTGTGTTCTATTCAGTATGTAACCGGGGTTTTTTTTGTGTTATGTAACAAATCTAACAATTCTATTTTGCTTATAAAAACTATTTATCAATCAATCAATCAATAATAATTTATTTCGGAAATGTCCATATCGTATACGATATGACCCATTCGTTTACCGTTTCTATAAAAATATCAAAATCAATTAATAACAAGAAAATTTGATAGGTTTTTAAATTGTATGTATCACAAATACTTAAGGCTTTAATATGAGACTATGAATAGTCAGTCTACATTGTAAACATTAAGAAAATGTTTTACTCCATCAACAACCATGGAATTTTCTTGCTCATTAAAATAGTAACGAGATTTTAAAACGAAGATACCCGTTTTACCATAACATTCAACAAGAGGGACTTGACATTCGTTTTGTACAAAATCTTAGCCCTAATGTAGTACTCGATTTCCCGAAACATCAGTTTTTAATAATCAACTTTTAAAATTATGCCATAGTCGCATCATGACTACCATGATCTTATCATGACCACCATAAACTAATCATGACCACAATCTCTCGTCATGACCTCTTCTTCTCCTTCTCTTCTCCGTCGTTACGCTCTTGACAGAGCGGTCGTGGTCACATCGAGGCATTCACGTTGGTGGTAGGGGCGGATACAGCTCTCCGCACGATCTCCCGCCACCTCTCCCTGTTGGCAGACTGTCTGGCGCAGTCAGATACGCGATTTCCTATAGCGGATTTCACTTGGTCAGTCCAGCGCATAGGTGACCTGCTGCGCGATCTGATTCCTTCCACTTTTCCCTGTACGACCAGCCGCTCTATGGAGTCGCTATCCCGCCTAGAGACATGTCCAAAGTACTGCAGTATGCGCGACTGACCACCATGATATAATTTTATCATAATCACCATGGAGTCACTATCTTCATCACAAAGTCATATCATGACCGTCGTAATCGTCATAATCACCATCAACATCATCATTATCACGATAATAAAAATCATCATCAACAATAGTAGAGAGGCCAATTTGAAAAAAGTCGTCAAATAACGAAGTTCGTTTGTACGAGCAGTCGCCTACCGACGACTGGTATCGTTGGATTCAGTGACGTCTCCCGAGTATGGAACTCGATGTCGTCACTCTGACGTCATAGTTACCCCCTCCACCACTTTAGAGAGTGACGACATCGAGTTCCATACTCGGGAGACGTCACTGAATCCAACGATACCAGTCGTCGGTAGGCGACTGCTCGTACAAACGAACTTCGTTATTTGACGACTTTTTTCAAATTGGCCTCTCTACTAGTAGGGAGGCCAAGTGACTAAAATCAAAATTCCGTTTGTACGAGCAGTCGCCTACCGACGACTGGTATCGTTGGATTCAGTGACGTCTCCCGAGTAGGAAACTCGATGTCGTCACTCTCTAAAGTGGTGGAGGGGGTAACTATGACGTCACAAAGATGGCGGTTGGTGGTATCAAGTTTTATCGATTATCTCTTTAACTATTAAATGTATTGCAACAAGTGAGGTGTCAAATGAAAGCTCTTTAAATTGCTAATAATTCGTTTTTAGGAATAAAATGAGCAAGTCTAATAATTAAAAAGTTTTTCTTAAAAAATCGTACTTTTGAAAAAGTCATTTTTTTTTTAACTGCAAAAAAGTCGATGAAAGAGGCCATTTCCTTAAAAAATACCTTTCCTTAAATAATTGAAAATGCTAAATTCATCGTCTATACAATGCTTTTTGAATTATTAGAATCGGTTCATAAATGAGTACGCCAGGGACATTTCACCTCGGGCGGGGCGAACGTCGCGGGCGCGCGAGCGTTTGCTGATGAACGCGACTGTGTAGACATTCTGAAGTGTAGCTCAACAACTAATTAAGCGATTTAGACAAGTAGGGTATCATATGAAAGCTCTTTATATTGCCATTAATTTGTTTCTAGTAATGAAATGTGTAAGTCAAACAATTAAAAAGTTTTCCAAAAATATAGTGTTTTTGAAAAAGTCATTTTTATTTTAACTTCAAAAAATTCGATGAAAGACGCCACTTTTTTAAAAATTATTTCATATGTTTGAAAATGCTACATTCATCCGCTATATAATGTTTTTTGAATTATTAGAATCGGTTCATAAATGAGTACGCCAGGGACATTTCGCCACGGGCGGGGCTAACGTCGCGGCGCACGCGTGTTTGCTGACGAACGCGACTGAGTAGGCTTTCTTAAGTGCAGCTCAACAACTACCTAACCGATTTAGACAAATGAGGTGTCATATGAAAGGTATTTTATTATTTAATAAAAAAAATTTTGATAGATTTAGAGATTCAAAAAAAAAAGAAAATAAATCCAAAAAAAAATGTTTTCGCCTTATATTAGACTTGAAATCATCATCATCATCACATCAGCCGCAAGACGTCCACTGCTGGACATAGGGCTCCCCCAAAAAGTGCCACAATGACCGGTCCTGCGCAACCCGCATTCAGCGGACTCCCGCGACCTTTACCAGGTCATCAGTCCACCTTGTGGGGGGTCTACTCACGCTGCGCCTTCCGGTCCGTGGTCACCACTCGAGAACCTTTCAGCCCCAACGGCCATCGGTTCTACGCGCAATGTGCCCCGCCCACTGCCACTTAAGTTTAGCGATTCGAAAGGCTATATCGGTTACTTTGGTTCTGCTACGGATGGCGTCATTTCTGATGCGATCACGCAGTGAAACTCCGAGCATAGTCCTCTCCATTGCCCTCTGCTGAGTGGCTTTGACCCTATGGTGAGCGACCACGTTTCCGTACCATACGAGTATGTCATTACTGGCAACACACACTGGTCAAAGACTCTCGTCTTGAGACACTGCGGAATATTGGACGAAAAGATATGCCGTAGCTTCCCGAACGTTGCCCAGCCGAGTAGGATTCGATGATTAACCTCTTTCGCAAAGTTGGACCTGCCTAACTGGACAGTCTGTCCTAGCTATACATAATCGTCTACAACTTCGAGCGTAAAGCGTCCGATTGTAACAGGAGTTGGTGCTACATGGGCATTTGACATGATCTTCGTCTTATCCATGTTCATCCTTAGACCAACTCGCTCGGAGGCTTTACTGAGGTCATCGAGCATTGTACTTAAATCCTCCATGGTTTCAGCCAAGACTACTACGTCGTCAGAAAACCGAAAGTGAGTGATGTACTCGCCGTTTATGTTGATGCCTAGCCTTCTCCAGTCCAGATTCTAGAAAACATCCTCCAGTGCAGCGGAGAACAGTTTAGGAAAAATATCTCCTTGCCTGACTTCCCGCTGCAGCGGAATGGGTTTCGAGTTCCAGTCCTAGAGTCGGACTAACATAGTGGCGTTTTCGCAGTTTCGTACAAACACTTCAGTACTTCGATATAGCGGTAGTCTACTTGGCACCTCTGTAGAGATTGTAAGTACTGCCCAGGTTTCGATCGAATCGAAGGCTTTCTCATAGTCCACAAAAGCTAAACAGTGGGGCAGGTTGTACTCTTTAGTCTTCTGTATACAGACCACCACTTCTGTATACAGAGCAACATAGACCACATCCATACGCTTCGTCAGGTTATAGCCTGCCGGACTTCAACGCGAAACTGGGCAAGAGAGATGGTGAAGAGCTGAGAGTGGGGTAATTTGGAGTTGGAAGTCGGAAACACCGGGGCCAACTACTGGCTGGTTTCTTGGAGAAGGAGGGACTCTACAATCTCTACATGATTAATTCCTTCTTTAAGAAACGTGAGCATAGAAAGTGGACCTGGATGAGGCCCGACGGTGCAACTAAAAACGAGATTGACTTCATCATGTCGACGAAGAAGCATATATTCAAAGATGTCTCTGTGATCAATACGGTTAAAACCGGAAGTGATCGCCGTCTGGTAAGAGGCACATTGAATATATGTGTTAAGCTAGAGCGCTCTCGTCTGATGAAGTCCACACTCCGACCATCAGCAGCCCAAATCCAAAACCCCGAGAGCTTTCAGCTGGAACTCCAGAACCGTCTCGATTGCCTAAGTGGCGATGTGGATGAATTCAATGACGGGTTTGTAGACGCTGTCCATACCACAGGGTCTAAATTCTTTAAAGCCCACCGGGCCAACTGAACCAATAGGCCCTCTAACTCCACTCAAAGGCTCTTCGAGTAAAGGAGTAGGATGGTTCTACAGTCTTCAGTCGATGCGACATTATATCAGCAGCTCAATAGATAGATCTCCAAATCCCTGACCCGTGATCTGCGCCAATTCAACACAAAACGTATTGAAGAGGCCATCGAGCGGAATAAGGGCTCAAAAGTTTTCGCAAGAGATCTGTCTATTGGGCAGACCCAGCTCGCCAAATTAAAAACTGAGGATGGTAGAATTGTCTCATCCAGACCTGAGCTTCTGAGCGAGATAGAGCGCTTCTATGGACAGCTGTACACGTCAACTAGCAGACCCCGAAGTTGGTCTAGTGGAAGATCCTAGAGCTAGACTAACCCTGCACTATACCGATGACATTCCGGACATCAGCCTGTAAGAGATTAGAATGGCTCTTAAACAGCTCAAAAACAACAGGGCACCCGGTGAAGATGGAATTACAGCCGAACTCCTGAAGGAGGGTGGAAAACCGGTCCTTACAGCCCTTCAGAAGTTGTCCGACTCTGTCTTACTGGAAGGGAGAACGCCAAAGGCATGGAATACAGGCGTGGTGGTGCTGTTAAGAACTATCGATCCATCACGCTTTTGAGCCATGTCTACAAGCTGTTTTCAAGAGTCATTATGAACCGTCTGGCAGCACGCTAGATGACTTCCAGCCTGCCGAACAAGCCGGTTTCCGAAGAGGCTTTAGTACCATAGACCACATCCATACGCTTCGTCAGGTTATAACGGAAGCGTATGGATGTGGTCTATGTTACTCTGTATACAGAAGACTGAAGAGTACCCTGCCCCTCTGTTTAGCGTTTGTGGACTATGAGAAAGCCTTCGATTCGATCAAAACCTGGGCGGTACTACAATCTCTACAGCGGTGCCAAGTAGACTACCGCTATATCGAAGTACTGAAGTGTTTGTACGAAAACGCTACTATGTCAGTCCATTCCGCTGCAGCGGGGAGTCAGCAGGCAAGGAGATATTTTTCCTAAACTGTTCTCCGCTGCACTGGAGGATGTTTTCTAGAATCTGGACTGGAGAAGGCTAGGCATCAACATAAACGGCGAGTACATCACTCACTTTCGGTTTGCTGGCGACAACTATGTCGTCAGACTACTAAGTCTTGGCTGAAACCATGGAGTATAAGTACAATGCTCAATGACCTCAGTAAAGCCTCCGAGCGAGTTGGTCTAAGGTAAGGATGAACATGGATAAGACGAAGATCATGTCAAATGCCCAGGTAGCACCAACTCCTGTTACAATCGGACGCTTTACGCTCGAAGTTGTAGGCGATTATGTATACCTAGGACAGACTGTCCAGTTAGGTAGGTCCAACTTTGAGAAAGAGGTTAATCGTCGAATCCGACTCGGCTGGGCAGCGTTCGGGAAGCTACGGCATATCTTTTCGTCCAATATTCCGCAGTGTCTCAAGACGAGAGTCTTTGACCAGTGGGTGTTGCCAGTGATGACATATGGTACGGAAACGTGGTCGCTCACCATAGGGTCAAAGCCACTCAGCAGAGGGCAATGGAGAGGGCTATGCTGGGAGTTTTTCTGCGTGATCGCATCAGAAATGACGTCATTCGTAGCAGATCCAAAGTAACCGATATAGCCTTTCGAATCGCTAAACTTAAGTGGCAGTGGGCGGGGCACCTTGCGCGTAGAACCGATGGCCGTTGGGGCTGAAAGGTTCTCGAGTGGCGACCACGGACCGGAAGGCGCAGCGTGGGTAGACCCCCCACAAGGTGGACTGATGACCTTGTAAAGGTCGGTTAGAAAGTTGTTGAGCTACACTTAAGAAAGCCTACACAGTCGCGTTCGTCAGCAAACGCGCGCGCGCCGCGACGTTCGCCCCGCCCGCGGCTAAATGTCCCTGGCGTACTCATTTATGAACCGATTCTAATAATTCAAAAACCATTATATATAGGATAAATGTAGCATTTCCAATCATATGAAATATTTTTTTTAGAAATAGCCTCTTTCATCGAGTTTTTTGAAGTTAAAATAAAAATGACTTTTTCAAAAATACGATTTTTTGGAAAAACTTTTTAATTGTTTGACTTACACATTTCATTACTTGAAACAAATTAATGGCAATATAAAGAACTTTCATATGATACCTCATTTGTCTAAATCGGTTAAGTAGTTGTTGAGCTACACTAAAGAATGTCTTTACAGTTGCGTTCGTCAGCAAACGCGCGCGCGCCGCGACGTTCGCCCCGCCCGTGGCGAAATATCCCTGGCGTACTCATTTATGAACCGATTCTAATAAATCAAAAAACATTATATAAAGGATAAATGTAGCATTTTCAATCATATGAAGTATTTTTTAAAGAAATAGCCTCTTTCATCGAATTTTTTGAAGTTAAAATAAAAATGACTTTTTCAAAAATACGATTCTTTGGAAAACTTTTTAATTGTTTGACTTGCACATTTCATTACTTAATACAAATTAATGGCAATATAAAGAGCTTTCATATGATACCTCATTTGTCTTAATCGGTTAAGTAGTTGTTGAGCTACACTTAAGAATGTCTTCACAGTCGCGTTCGTCAGCAAACGCGCGCGCGCCGCGACGTTCGCCCCGCCCGTGGCGAAATGTCCCTGGCGTACTCATTTATGAACCGATTCTAATAACTCAAAAAGCATTGTATAGAGGATGAATTTAGCAATTTCAATCATATGAAGTATTTTTTAAAGAAATGGCCTCTTTCATCGAGTATTTTGCAGTTAAAAAAAAATGACTTTTTCAAAAGTACGATTTTTTAAGAAAAACTTTTTAATTATTAGACTTTCACATTTTATTCCTAAAAACGAATTATTAGCAATTTAAAGAGCTTTCATTTGACACCTCATTTGTTGCAATACGTTGAATAGTTAAAGAGATAATCGATAAAACTTGATACCACCAACCGCCATCTTAGAGAGTGACGACATCGAGTTCCATACTCGGGAGATGTCACTGAATCCAACGATACCAGTCGTCGGTAGGCGACTGCTCGTACAAACGGAATTTCGATTTTAGCCACTTGACCTCCCTACTACAATGCGCAATACCGACACCAGGCACAGGCCCTTCCGGCCCAGCGCTGGCCAGGAACCACACGTAGCATCAGACTTTCTCCTAGACGCAACCTGCATGCGTCGAAGACAAGTAGTTTATTTTTTAATCGCATTGTGCAAAAATTGTTTTATAGTCAAATATTCGTAGGTATCACCACACATCAGACTAAGATGCATTGGAACACGTGACGTGATAGAAACTTTGAATCTGTCAGCCACAGTACAAAATTGCTATTTAGTTCTCTTTGTATAAACAAAACAAAATCGCAAAGGGCTCGCATGCAATAAGCAGCTCCTTCATCAAAACACTTTTTTTTTATTATCTAGTAACGAGCTCATCTTTTGACGACCGCTTTAGCTTAGTTGGTAGTGACCCTGCCTACGAAGCTGGAGGTCCCGGGTTCGAATCCCGGCCGGGGCATTTATTTGTGTGATGAGCATGAATATTTGTTCTTGGGTCTTGGATGTCTTCTATGTATTTAAGTATTTATTTATCTATATAAGTATGTATATCGTCGCTTAGTACCCATAGTACAAGCTTTGCTTAGTTTGGGACTAGGTTGATTTGTGTAAGATTGTCCACAAATATTTATTTATTATTTATTTATTTATTTATCTCTTACCAGGAACCAGTCTACAAGTACAACGTAGAACTGTAGAAAAATTAAGATCATACGCAATGATCACCACTCTTAAATCTGCATCTAAAATACTAAAGTCAATAAGTTAACGTTGGCTTACCGACTTTCCATAAGTTGAAACACAACTGAAAAACATGGGCACTCAAAACCCTTGGCTGGATCAAGCCAGTATAATGCCATAAATATTGCATTATCAGAAACAAATAACATGCAACAGAGATTCTTAACTCATATCATCTTCTCTCCAGATTTCAGAGATTATCTGGCAAATACTGTTCACATAGCTCATAGGCATCATCCATGCCCTACAAAGTGACAAAAGGCTAAAAAGTTTGGCCTCCAAGGTAAATTGCTCAAAAGTTTCTTTAAAATCAGATATCATTCAGAATCAAAACAATAATTGGAACGACTGACCGGATGTGTAAGCTGAGACAACACAGGCTTGACGCTTCAGCCATCGTCTCGCTGCTGGATCGCAGTTCACTTTTCCCTCGCACTGGACGACTGTGACGAAGATGTTCGATGAGCACCACATTGACGAGCAATGTATCCGGTCAACCACGTTTGAAGTTAAGCGTATCGTTATCCACATTCATTGGATGTATGACCAATCTCTCCATATGTACAGCACTAAGCAATTAATAACAATCATGTACGCCAGAGTTCTCTTCAGACACAGCCGGCGTAAAGGTCGAAAGAAAATAATCGCCCATCGATTTCCACCTGCTTCTCGTGGCGCGTATCCCACTTCTGATGTCGGAGAGGTCGAGCTTTGTGTGTCGAGCAAGAGCCTCTACAACGGCATCAGAAGGATCAGAAGTTGAATTCATATTAAGTGGGCGGAACAGTGGGTACACTCACGCACACGAGTCTTACACGGGCACGGTAATCATAATTAATTAAAGTCACAAATCAATGTCAATAAATCACAATCATACGAGGTGGAAATCAAATCACAAAGTATTTCAGACTAATAATTATTAACGGAGAACACGACAACAATGTTGAAACGGTAACGAATCCGTGGGTCACAAGTGGTACTTCACACGGCGCGGTCACGGTCTCATACGTCCCGTCTCAATCATAGATCCCAACAGAATGCCCGCTCGGCATCCAAACCAAAGCTTCAGAACAAAGAACAGATATCATATTTCATTCCCAGACCCACGGCTACGTTCGGCAATGCGATCTTATAAAAACAACTCACACATTGCCCCGTCTCAAAGCACAAAGACTTCCTCTGTGTCAAAATACAATTACGTTTAAATGCTGTTAATATAAACATTGAACTAGGAAGGAATGCGTATCCCCTGCGCGGGCCTCATTAGCTATCATGAGCTTTTAACCCACCCGCGCCGACATATATATATAATATATGTTATACACTAAAGAGAAAAAGAGAAATGGTCCAATACAATAATGTACTGGTTTACCAGAAACCGGAAAAGAAAACGCGGCAGACCTCTTAGAAGATGGGTTGATGAAATAAAAGCTGCAGCTGGTGGAGGTTGGACAACAATTGCCAGAGATAGGGAGAAATGGCGACAGTTGGGGGAGGCCTTTGCCTATAAAAGGCATACGGACAGGGTTGTCAACAATTAGGATAAGAAAACAAAAAGAAGAAAAAACAAAAAAAAAAAGTGAAAAACAATAGTGCAGTATATTTGGAATATTCATCATATTGTAACTGTCTGAATAAAGGCTTTTATTATTATTATATTATTATACACTAACACACGTGTTTGTCTATCTTCTGGTTCCTGTCTCCACTCAATTGGGAACCTTAACTTTTTTGAAGTGGTCCAAATTATATTTTTTATTGATAGTAGTCTTATCGTACAGTTCAACGGTGTTGCTGGTTTTTTTTTAAGTAGTACCGTTTTCTAGAAAAATTTTTTTGAATCTTAGCTTTGAAATTTCACACCTTTCGATGGCATAATAAGAAACGTGCCTTAGTCTGCCGTGAAAAAAAAAACTTGGTAGGTGACAGTTGTCATTGTCAAAATTTGACATTTAATGTGACGTTATGTTATTACATCCACGATTTTGTGTTGGCTTAATTTGATCTGTTTTCTTTCGAGTTTTATCACAGTATTAATCATCGACCTGCCTGCAATATGTAACCGCATCTCTCGACGAGTCATCGTTGATTTAAAAAATTGGAATCCGACGATAGCGTGTGTATTTGGAGTGGAGTTATGGAGTTCATGTTTTGAAGCAGCATCCAGTGATTAACCACAGTCAATACAGTCATATGCGGTACTTACAGGAAGGCATGGCGTGATCTAAAGAAGGTTTAAACAACAAATACAGTACTTAGATGACTTGTGCTTCGGTGAACTTACAGGATTATTTAATAAAATAAAGATTCATCATTTCTCTTGTTTTATTTCAGTAGAGTGCTATACCTACATTATCAACATTGCCATTGTTGTGTTTAGTCCTGGGTATCCGTATTACACAACGTTAGTAATCACTGATAATATTTTATGCTTCCCGGGAATGTATAAATGAAACTTGATATTACACTGAATAAGTTTATTAATCTTCACATAAAACACTGCTAATACATTTGGATCTGACTCCGTAAACTGTTCTTAGTTACACAACTATAATTACACGGGCACAGGACCAGGCGGGGTCGGGATTATTATATTAGTGTGTACGCTATGGCTCGCGAATACCAACTGCCTGTGGCCTGCTCCTGAGCGCCGTATAGAAAATGCTGACACTGATTACGTCATCACATGTCGCTACATCATTCCCCCTCTTTTGAAAAAAAACTGAAAATTGAATCTTTTTAATTGAAACTTAAAAGTTTTACAAAGAGAAATATAGCATAAATTTATCCGCTGACAATAACAGAGCTTACCTCTGTGCGGTCTGTAACGCTTACATTGCATTAGCACAACCTTACATTGTAAACATCTATTGTGTAACAATATCTCTTTGTCATTGCAATAAACTTATTGTAACCTGAGCTATTGTTTAATTTACACACCATGAAAAATAAGTTTGAAATATAATTCTTAGAACGTTGTAGTACACTTATTATAACAAGAATGTTCTTTGTTTGACTTTGACCACTTATTTAATCACTTATTGAAACACTTGTTGTTGTTGCGGTGTTACTGGAACAGTATGAATTTTTATAGCTGTAGGTGGTACATTATTGACAGCTTTCTGGACCCAGCTTCTCGCACACTGTTTGCATTTGGTTCTCACAAAATAACACAGTATAATGGATAACAATACAGCCAAAATGATAAGTCCAATTCCTACGTAATTGAGCTTCGATTCCACTTGATTTGACAAATTCTCGACTTTAGCTATCGCTATCGTGTTATGGGAGTTGCTGTCCTCTTGTTTACTTTGATTCCAACCCATTTTGCTTGGTTTAGTTATGGATTACACTGACGAATTTTACACTACTGGTGTAACTAGGTATAAATTTGAATTTACAATGTACCAAATTATGTGTTTGCTTACGCTTAAATACAACTAAAAATCATGAATCTACAGTTTCCTTAAACACGTGTGTCCTAGTTGCCGACATGTCACAGTAAACTAACTCTATGCAGTACTATGACTCAACCTAATCTAAATGCGGAACATCATGTTTCAGAGTCCGACTTGAAACTGTTATTCTGTACTAATGAATGTAGTAACCTTTACATGAGGGAACTAACTTACTACCTTTAGGACATAAAGTGTTTAATCATCCCATGATTAAACTTACTCTACTCCCGGCCCGGGTCTTAACCCTGCCATGGGATGCTAAATTAAAAAAATTTTTGGTAGTGATCCTTGCGTTTCATATTTCTTTATAAAAAATCATCATTAATTGCGTGCGAATTGCTATCTCCTCACTCATGTTTCACTTGTAGGTAACCGCTATCTACAAGTGAGGTGTGTTACCGTAATACTAATTTGACTGTGTAAAGTGTATGTGGAGTGTACCTACTAGTCATCAAGCATGAATCTGACCGGCGTATTTATAACCCTTCCGCTGCGTGTGGTACGAACCTGAGGCTGTAGCGTTTGAGTCACTGATGGCGTTTTTTGCTCATCTGCGATCTCAACTGATGATCTAACCTGCACTATTCCACTAGGGTTGTTACTATCTGTTTCCTCGTTTAACAAAAAAGCTGGTTTTAACCTATCAATTGATACTTCTAATTGTCTGTTGGGCAATTGAATCTTAAATGTTTTTGGTCTCCTGTTAAGAACTAAGTACGGGCCATCATAGTTCGGTGTTAATGGCTTTTTGACCATGTCATTTCTCAAAAAACGTGTGAACAAGTTTCTAATTCCTTATGAACGAATATTTTTCTCGAATCGCTAACCGCTCGTGACACAGGTCGTAGGTTATCAACCACTGTTCTTAATTTTTCGACATATGAATATGGATCGTTGTGGTTAATTTCTGACTGAACATAAAAATCACCTGGCAATCTTAAAACATGACCGTACAGCATTTCCGCGGCGCTTATGCCGTTATCCGATTTACACGCTGTGCGTAGACCTAGCAAAACTGTTGGAAGCTCGTCAGCCCAGGATGCGTTGTCTGCTAACCGGGCTGTTAAAGCACTTTTTAAAGATCTGTGCCACCGTTCTATCAAAGCATTACTCTGAGTGTGGTACGGCGTTGTTCGTATCCGCTGTACCCCTAAAAACTTCATTTGTAAATAAATCGCTCTCAAACTGTCTACCTTGATCCGTTGTTATTATACTAGGGCAACCAAATCTACATATCCAATTGTCATAAATAACTTTAGCTACTGTCTCTGCTGTCATATCTGCAACAGGTACTGCCTCCGGCCATCTGGTTCGGCGGTCTATCATAGTAACTAAATACCTAAATCCTTCGGCGGTGGTTGGTAAACATCCGACTAAGTCCACATGTATGTGCTTGAATCTCTCGGCATCCTGAAATTGACCTAACTTAGAAATGGTGTGTCTATTGATTTTTGCTCTTTGACACCCTACACACGCTCTAGCCCAATTACCTACGTCTTTGTTCAAATTTGGCCAAAAATATCTTTTCGCTAACATCTTACGCGTTGTCCTGATGCCTGGATGACTAATGTTGTGAATAATGTGAAATGCTTTTTTTCTAAATTGTTCTGGTAAGTACGGTCTGGCATTATTAGTTGAAGTTTCGCAATAAATTATTTTATCAGTACCTGGTATTGCTAACGCTTTTAATTTCGCGTCGTTTGAAATGAGCCTTGTCAGCTGAGCGTCAGTTTCCTGCGCTTGCGACACTTCTGTGAAATTGATTACTACGGGGCAAGTTATACCTTCGACACGTGATAACGCGTCGGCAACGTGATTCTGCGAACCGCTAATATGTTCTATCTCGTTCGTGAACTCGCTAATATACATTAGCTGTCTCGCCCTTCTAGGTGTTTCTTTTGTCGAACCTACTTTTGATAACGCGACAGTGAGAGGCTTATGATCCGTATATACTATTAATCTCCTGCCCTCTATCATATTTCTAAAATGCATTGTGGACATGTAAATTGCAAGTAGTTCTCTGTCGTAAGTACTATACTTTCTTTGAATTTCCGAAAAAGCTTTAGAGAAATATCCTAAAGGTATCCATGTTCCACTTACCTTTTGTTGTAACACGCTTCCCGCACAATTTTCCGAAGCGTCGGTCATCAGCGCTAGCGGGACGTCTGGTACCGGATGTGACAATGTAACGGCGCTTTTTAGGCTCTCCTTACACTGTCTAAACGCGGCGTCTGCTTCCTCGTCCCATTCGATTTTTGACTGATCCTTTCTCTTTGAATTATGCAAAAACTTATTAAGGTGTGCTTGTACCTCCGCTGCTTTACCTAAATGTGTCCTATAATAGTTAATCATGCCTAGGAAACGTCTTAACTGTTCTACCGTTTCCGGTCTCGGGTAGTCTGTGATAGCCTTAACTTTATCTTCTCGCGGTCTTAACCCTTCTGATGAAACTGTATACCCCAAAAAGTTTACTTGTTTAAGACCGAATTGACATTTACTTAAATTTATGGTTAAACCGACTTTGCTGAAATTTTCGAAAACCTTGCTTAAGTGTTGTCTGTGTACGTTCTCGTTATCCGAGGCTATAATAATGTCATCTATATAACAAAATAAGGATGAACGGTCTCCAGCTTCGTTCGTGAATGTTTCCAGGTCTTGGAGCTGTGCGTTCATGAAACGCTGAAATGATTGCGCTGCGTTACGTAATCCAAAACATAGCCTTGTGAACTCAAAAAGTCCGAAAGGAGTTATTATCGCCGTTTTCTCTATGTCTTCCGGCGCCATCTCTATGACGTGATAGGCACGATTAATATCTAAAGTGGAAAAAAATTTCTTACCTGACAAACCGTAGGTGAAATCTTGCAACCGGGGAATCGGGTATCTGTCCGGCCTAGTAACAGCGTTCAGCCTCCTGTAGTCTCCGCACGGTCTGATCTGTCCGTCCTTCTTCGTAACTACGTGTAGTGGGCTGGCCCAAGGGCTCTTGCTTGGCCTGCAAATGCCTAACTCTTGCATGTTACGAAATTCTTGTTTTACCTTTTCGTACCTATCCTGCGGTAACGGCCTAGCACGCGCATATACCGGAGGTCCTGTGGTTTCAATGTGATGCCTCACGCTAGTTTTAGACGGTTCCCTAAACGACATGGGTTTCGTTATCTCCGCGTATTGTTCCAGGATGTCACGGTATGGGTTATCATCCTGAATACTTTTTACGGACGCTTGTTCTAAACATACGATGGTCCCTACGGAACACATATTTGTTACACTGTCAACTAATTTCTTATTATGTAAATCTACCATTAACTTATGAGTCTTTAAAAAGTCTGCTCCGATTATGGGTTGTTGTACGTCACACAAAATAAATGTCCACTTGAATGCTCTGCGCAACCTGAAAGTGAGCTCTAACACTACCGTGCCGTAAGTCTTAATTTCCGAGTTGTTAGCTGCATACAGTTTATAGTTACACTCGCGACGGTCTTTCGCACTAAATCGATTTACCGGCACTACCGAAACATTTGCTCCTGTATCGACCAAAAAAGTCATACCTGAGGTAGAGTCCGTTATACACAAGCGGTGGTTATCCGACGGTATGTAACACCCCCCAGCCGCTCCAGGGTGCACCGCATTTAGTTTCCCGATGGTGGCTGCCACGCATGGTTTGACGGCGGCGCTGCGCCTGCCGGCTGCTGCTGTTGTTGTTGCTGCTGACCCCAGGCACACGGTTGGAAACACTTCCGCGCATTGCCTTTAAATTTATAATGATACTTGCACAACCAGTTTGGATTTCTAGCTTGTCCTCTCGATCTTGAACGAGACATGCTCCTACTGCCGCTGTAACTTGCTCGGGCAGTCGGTCTGGATCTGAGCTCGTTGATCTCGATTCGTAGTTGTCTGACTTCCAGCGCTAAATTCCGAAATTCATAAAGTCTGCGTCCGGTACTGCCGTTGATGGGGTTGAGGGGGTCGCTACTGCCGCTATAACCCCTTGTCCCATCGATTCTAAGATTTTATCGGCCATGGCTACCAGGTTGTCCAAACGTGTGTCTTCGCTTACAGTCAGTATTGCCCTCACGGCTGCTGGTAACCGCTGCAACCAGAGTCTCTTTAGTGTTGAATCTGCCACACTGGCATTCCTCGCTGCTTCTGCCATTCTCCTATAGAGCTGAGATGGTTTCTGGGACCCTAAGTCCATTTCCTTCACTAATCTGTCAAATTGCAGATCTCCGCTCTCTTGATATACTGTAATAAGCCTGTCTTTCAATTTGTCGTAATCTTTCCTTTGCGCGCCCTCCAAAAGGTCTGCAACTGAATTTAATTCCTCTTTTCCTAATTTAGAAATCACCAAATCGAACTTCGCGTCGTTTCCCAACTTCTGCGGTGTCAGGATCGATTCAAATTGCGTAAACCATAATTTTTCCATATCCCGCCAAAACGGGGCTATGCGCGATGACACTGTTATCGCCGCAAGGTCACTCGATCCGTTTTCCATCTTACTTGTACCGGGCTTGCTTTCCTGTAAGCTTCCGCTCCCCAAAAGGGCTGGAACTGGTGCCGGTGACGGAACCCCAATGGGTGGTGGCGTCGCAACTGGCACTCCCAGAAAAGGTACTTGTAGTTGGCTTGCTTGAGGAGGTCCCGTATTGCCCCCTATCATCACGTCGGGGTCACCACTTGTTGTGTTTAGTCCTGGGTATCCGTATTACACAACGTTAGTAATCACTGATAATATTTTATGCTTCCCGGGAATGTATAAATGAAACTTGATATTACACTGAATAAGTTTATTAATCTTCACATAAAACACTGCTAATACATTTGGATCTGACTCCGTAAACTGTTCTTAGTTACACAACTATAATTACACGGGCACAGGACCAGGCGGGGTCGGGATTATTATATTAGTGTGTACGCTATGGCTCGCGAATACCAACTGCCTGTGGCCTGCTCCTGAGCGCCGTATAGAAAATTCTGACACTGATTACGTCATCACATGTCGCTACACCATAAAAGCCATACAATAAGATGTATTCACATGCAACAAAATCATTCTAGCCTTTCCAGCAAATCAAATATAACAAAATATTAAACCCACTAACACATTCTCATGTTAAGTGAAATTAATGATAAATATTAGTCTTGTCCAAAGAGTACCTACATTATTAAGTCTTGTCTCCCTTCTGAGCAAGTACAGACTTAACATAACTAACACAGCACAAAAATTTAAATAATATAAGTACAGGGAAGTTTTAATAATAATCATAATAACTAATTAGAGCAGCGTCGATTACACCGAACTACATCTAGTGTACTACGTCATGTTGTGCACTAGATATAGCATAGTGTAATTGCAAATAGGGATATAGAACCCTAGATTTAGGGTGCAGAATGAGTCCGACCGCCCTATATGGACTATTTCCCTACATGTAGTGCGGTGTAAATGCAAAAAGACAGGTAGGGCGCCTACATAGCGTGGCTAGTCTTCTGGCTATTCTTGCCGCAGCAGCAGTAGTGAACGTACATATGTGCAATTTATCGTGCAGCGAAAGCAATAAAAAATGTCATCGGTGGAGAAAGAAAATTTACTGAACATTTTAGATTTGTATAAAGAAATGCCCCAACTATGGGATAAGAACCATCCCGAATACAAAAATAAAGCTACAGTGTTATTGGAAATGTACAAAAATTTTGATCCGGCGGCGGCGATTTTAAAGACTAAAAAAAAAGGCTGAATCTAAAATGTCTAAAATATTCATGCTACTCATTTATTTCTTAATAATAGATACTCCTTGACCCAACATTTTCTTTTCTTTTTAAGTTTAGTAATTCCCGCAGTCACAGCAAGAGCAATGCCAATTTTTTGCACTTTCGAAAAGACGGGCGCCATGGTCGACAGTAGGTCGCTGACTGGGTTAAAATTGCTATGTAGTGCAGTGTAGATAAAACGCCCTACATGTAGAACCCTACCTGTTTCACCAATTAGTGCACTAGAAGTAGTTCAGTGTAATCGGCCCCTTAACCTTTTCGAAGTTGCACCCTATAGAAATGCATGTAGGTTGAAACTGATGTTGATATGATGATGGGTAGAGTCAAGAGAATCAATATGTATACATATTTTCACCGTATTCCATTGTAATGAAGTCCAAAAATGTATATATATTTATGCCCTCGACTGTACATCTATCGGTGGTATTGAACCAACGTTTCACGTAAGTATATACATTGTTGGCGTCGAAAACCTTAAAAAACATCTGTTGCTTGTGCAGGACATCAAACACAGTACTTTTTCATTTAGGTCAAATTTAGGTCGACCGCTTTAGCCTCATTGGTGGTGCCCGTGCCTACAAAGCTGGAGTTCCCGGGTTCAAATATTTATTCTTGGGTCTCATATGGTTTCAATGTATTTAATAGAGCTGGGAGTAGTTATATATTGGGAGTTCTGCCCCACTCCTCTGGGCTACAGCTCGCTTCGCTCGCCTCCGCCGTCGTGTGGCAGGAATCCCAATATATAACCAAAATTTTGCAGCAGTGGTTCCGATTTGGTTTAGAAACCGATTAGGTCTAGAAATTGATGCCGATGTGGACTCTCCGTCTAGAATCCAATTTTTAATCCTTTTATATTTGGATAACATAATTATAGTGACATTGTGAAATTTCAACTTAGTTTTTGCAAATAAAAAATACGTTATTCAAAATTGCAAAAGGCTTAACACAACGGGTACAAGCTAGCATTGCACCCACCAGATCTTGTTCTGCTTGAGAACCAGGTCTCGTAACGCACCATTCGCCCGGGTTTTCAACGGGTAGAGGTTTGCCGGGCTAGGTTTATTACGGTGTTTGTCACACTCAATTCACATCGCAGAATTGGCCAGAAACTTTGATGTGAAGAGCATGGATTGAGATCGAGATTGATATTGAGATTGAGATTGAGATCGAGATTGAGATTAGACTTTGAGTTGGGATCACCAAGTACTACCGACCGTCTAGCAGTGGTTCACCCGTGTCATTACTGTACTGATGCAAGCATGTTCCAGTAATACGTCACCACGTTGTTGTGTTTGACCGTCACCACGTTGTAGTGTGTACAGTACCAATGCCCTGCCCAAGGTAGGGTTATTAAAACCAAGCATAGGTACTACGCCACCGCGTTACCAAGTCAATATTACAAAGTTGGCCAGGCTTTGCAACATGAAGTGGTAGGAGTACTATGAACTATCGGCCGGTATAGCCACAGATACTCCGTTAGTTCTAACAGTGTAAATTTTATATATATAAACCAATCTTAAAAACTTCGATAGTGCGATGCAGAACATAGAAAAAATATGATTAGAATACAAACCATGAAATAAGGAGTGTTGAGTTCAATTTCAAATACATATTATAAGCAAGGCATAAGCAAGGCTTAAGGCATTAAGTCCGCCAATTGTACTTTTATTTTTGTATCTGTGCAATAAAGTTTAAATAAATAAATAAATAAATAATATAGATGATATACGGTTTTACATTCCGAGCAACATTTTTCGTGTGACGTAGATTTCATAACAGAAACAGTTTACACAAGAAACATATGTAAGGTTAATCAGCAAATGCAATCGAAAAGCTTATAATTCTAGGCATAAGAAACATAATCAAATGCAATCACTGCGAGTCATATTGCTTATTACTTAAATATTACGTTCGTAGTACGTGTGAATTAACCTCGGAACTTCGTTGAATGTAAATATACTTTGTCCTTGTTTTACTTTAAGAATAACAAGCAATAAAACAGTGACAGAGCATGGGACGACAAAGAGATGAACGTGTGTTGATATGCTACTACAGATCAAAGAATAAAATAAACGGACTGTTTATTAGTTTCTACCTATGTCAGATGAACCCTCTAAAATGTTAATGTAGTTTATAAATATGATTTCTAATTATTTCAACATGTGTCTGATAATTTTTGGAACAAAATATGTGATAATTTTAATGTAAAAGTAACACTAATGGGACTAACAGAATGTTTAAAATTCTCTTTCCTATCGTCAATAGTTAATAGTTTATGTGCGTGTAAGTTCTGCTTGTGTTTTGCTTTGAGTTATTGAGTTTGAAGATATTTTATGCTAATTACTAGACCAACTGAAAATATGGATTTAAATCCGATACTTTTGAAATGTTTACAGGAAAAGACGTGAGCATAATTGCACTGAATTCCACTTTCTTATATTTCGTAATATTAACTAGCGTTTCAATAAACGTTTTTGGTCGAAGCAACAACTGTTAGTAGAAATGACGCTTCTGTTTTGTTAGTTACATTAGTAGTTGGATTCACCTTTCATTACAATTGCAATGTAATGAAACGTGATCGTGGCACTGCCATTGATAGTAAAAATGCTGACGCTCTGTTTATTCACCCTGTACCATGATACTAGGAAAAGAATATTATTTAACCGACTTTCTAAGTAGGAG
The DNA here is from genome assembly GCA_951800055.1 of Cenopis cana. Lineage (NCBI taxonomy): Eukaryota > Metazoa > Arthropoda > Insecta > Lepidoptera > Tortricidae > Cenopis > Cenopis cana. The sequence continues at coordinate 721,023 of CATOHG010000005.1, forward strand.
GGTTATGTTTTAATACATTGTTGAATGAAACAAGTTTTCTTCATTTATAATTTTAATCTAGTATAAAGTTTAAAAACACATCATTTTCTAATGAGAAAAGTAATAAATGACTTAAAATTAAAGGTTTGAGTTTAACTTAGGTTTTCGATTAGGTTCTCGTGAGAAGGCTTTTTTCTTAGTTGTTTTTATATATATATGTTCATAGATATTCAATAGAGAGATGAACTTATGAAAACGTTAGTGATGATGATATTTACTAAAATTAAAAGGATTTTCGACTAAATAGGCAAGAACTCGTTGTAACAGGCATATTTACACGTGTTGCAATGTTAGCAATCGGCGTTTTACTTGATAATTCGATACTCCGTCGGCGCTTTGTGGTAAATGAATGACCACATATTTTAGAATACAACATATGTACTTAAATTGATAAATACGATATTTTCTATATAAAATAATAACATTTAGGTCTAAAGTTGAATGCTCAAACTTGGTTCTTTAGTCATATATTATTATTTCGGTTAAATTCCGACTCATCAAATATTTTAATATAAAACAAAGCGTTTTTATACATATATTTCTTTACCATTCCGCATCGTGCTTTGAAGCTGTTCGTGATTTTTGTTAAGTGAAGCAACTGCACCTACCAACTTCATTTAAAATGTTAGTAAGTAACCTAATTATTCTTTTCTAAGAAAAAATATTTAAAAGTATTGCTGAACTAAAATATAATTTTTGTTTTGAAGGTCTGATTCGGATTTCTCTGTACGTTCACGCACTCCATCACCTATACCGAAGAAAAAGAAAGATAGCACAAAACAGAAGACCTCGAATACAACATGGTAATTAATTACTTTTAACTCGGTTCTCCATATACATTTTTAATTCAAGTATTGTAAGTGTTATATTCATGTTTATTTGCAGCTCTGAAACGGATCAGAATAACGAACGTGACTCACCATTGTCGATTTCAAATACGTTGAAGAGAAAAAGTAAGGCACGAGCTACAGGCAGAAAACCGAAGAAGGCGGGATTAAGGTATATACAAATAATAATATTCTTTTATGTAAATACTTATTTGAATCCTTATCAATATTACTAATTCAAAACCAGCTGAGCTAGGATAATCATTATATTATTTTTATTGTTTTTACAGTGAGTCGAAGAACCCTGTTACTACGGATATCTTCAAAATAATAAGGAACGAAGAGAAGCTCACCTGCGATTCGGCTAATAAAAATATCACATCGTCGTTTACTAGCCGAGTTTCTTCAGGATCTTCTCGACGCACTGCTACAACAACAGGTGATTTTTTAATAGACCTAAAGGTTTACAATATAGACGATTTTTTAAAATCTGAGCCCAAAGAACGTTATAAAAAAGCTTTGGCATCACTAAAATTACAGTGTACTGAAAACTCTGTAGAGTGGAAAGATATTCAGAAGTTCCTTGGTCAGGCTTTAGATATTTTCCAGGACTGTGAGCCTGTTTATTATTCGATTAAAAAATAGACTTTTTGATTGTGTTTTCAAATGTTTTAGAATTTTTGAATTTGATGTAACGTAAATATTGAGTAATGTATGTTTAGTTCATTTGATGCCAAAGGATATACCTTAAATATCCTTTTTGTTTAATTATATATATACATATACAGTCGCTTGCTTTAATTGTGACCCATTTCGCAAACTTTTCCTTTGAATTTTAATACAGATTGACAGAACTGTCAACCTTAAGTGGATCACAAATTAAAGTCCTCGACTGTACATATTTGTTATTTTTTATATTACTTTATACTGTTTTAAAATGCCGTTTTGTGTTTCATGTAGCATATGTGTTGAAAAAACGGGATGGGTAGGTCATCTTAGAATTAATAACCATAAAACAAAAGTTCAATCAAGCCATGTCCTTAGTGATGGCATTGAAGTCATACAGTCGGCATTTCGCAATCGCATCGCGACGTATCGGATATCAGCAGTGAATGATCGTTGTTTAGGATCTATAGACACGTTTATGAACTCTATTCGCGTTAAAGTAAAGCAGATTTTAGATGAAAACGTTATAAAACATACGTGCGTTAAAGTTAATTTTGAACTTTTTAGCGTATTTTTATTATTCAAAGATAACAGTCAATCAATAAAATCTTTTTTAACCAAAAATAAAGTTCTATACAAAAGTTATGATTTTGATTCTATGTTCTGTGAATTTATAAACTATTTGAAAAAAAAAAGTGAAGAGTTTCAAGATCGCGACAGTGGATGGGCTTTTGTAAATAACTCTCATTTGGAAATTAATATCAATAAATATCAACCTTTGCGAGGATCAAGCTTTGTTGAACTGCCAAAATATATTAAAGACAAGAAAGCGTGTTTAAATATCCGGAACAACGATCAATGCTGCTTTTTATGGTGTGTAACAGCAGCGCTATATCCCGCTAAAAATCATCCGGAAAGACCATCATCTTACCCGAACTATCATGACGTATTGAATACTTCAGGAATGTCCTTCCCTGTTACTTTTTAGGATGTAAAAATATTTGAAAAACATATCCCTAAAATTTCATTCATAATTTTCGGGTTACAAAATAATAAAACAATAGTAGGTCCTCTTTATAAATCTGAGCCTTCTTGTTCAGAAAGAAAAAAGAAAACTATACATTTGCTTTTATTAGACGATGACAGACACCCACCACATTACTGTTTGATTAAAGATTTGAGTCGTCTTGTACGACGACAAATTACGAACCACAATGGGAGATTGTACTTTTGTGATACCTGTTTATTATTTTTTCATAAACAAGAAGAACTTAGTAATCATGTGTGTACTGGATTAGTAACTGTTTTGCCGCAAAAGGGTTCAGTAATTAAGTTTAAGAACTATGACCGCCAGCAAGACTTGGATTTTGTTATATATGCTGATATGGAATGTTTGCTAGAACCATTTTATACAAGCGATTCCGATGCCGACTGTACTGCTAACACATCTACTTTGCACCGCCATATACCGGCCGCCTTTGCATATTACGTAGTTAGTCGCGTTGATTCAAGTCACAATCGTTACGTTTCTTATCGTGGTACTGATTGTGTTGACCGATTTATTGACTCAATTTATAAAGATGTTGCTCGAATTCATGAACTCGTAAGAAAAAACACCCCAATGATATTTAGTAAAACTGATGAAATTAACTTTTTAAATGCTACTCGATGTCATATATGTAATCACTTACTTTTTTCTGATAGGGTTAGGGATCATTGTCATAGTACAGGTGGGTCATTTTCTATACTCGATTTTTTTTGTGTCCGAGCTGAAAATCGTATGGTAGCATGAGATAATACGTACCATTTATTTTTTTTCATAAAGAATACATGTTTCCACGTTGAGGTCCACTCAAATTCACGGACTAATTTGTTTTTAAAATACATTAAAAAATACCTAAACGCTCAAATTAAGACTCCGTGCCCTGTCCGGCATCGAGTTTTGAATCAATCAAAAATTCCTATGTAGTACATTAGAATCACTGATTTCGTGTCAAAAACTTTAACTCGATTATATTTACTATCACTGAGCACAGACACTATTCACTTCACTGTGGTGAATAACTTGTAATTGATGTTTAAAAATCGTCCGAGCGCGAGAGTTAAATTTTGTCGGCAAAATTCAAAGGTCCCTGGCAGCCATCGTTTACATTTGATCAGCTTCGCGTCCTGCTTCACATGTGCTCTCAAATGTCAGCTATTATATATAAAAAATGTATATATAGCAAACCGCATTAAGTTCGAGTAAACCACCTAAGTACTTCGGTTTCTGGATGGGCGACAATTTTTTTGCTTTTGCTTGCAATTTCGGTGGCCCTTAGAAATTCAAATTTTACATAAGTAATCATTAACATATGTATGCATTATAAAGCACTTTGGTGTCTCTATATAAACTGTAAGGGTAATAATATTTTTGAAATATAATTGCCCTTCTTAAAGACATAATTCTTATTGCTATTAAAACATTTCACTTATTAAAAGATTGTCAATTGATCTGTTTGAAAAGTCACGCCGTCAGTGGCGTGACTTGTTTAACGAACCTATTGGAGGGGATGGATTGGAAGGGATAAAAAGGCTGGCCAGACTCACAAGCGGGGACTAGCGCATTCGATTAAGAGCGGTTGAAGTGTCAAGATCTTGTATAAGCCTGAGTTTACTGTTAAACTGTGGATTTGTGTAAAACTAATAAGATATATAATTAACATGATTATTCAAATGGATGTGATGTTTCAATCCTGACCTACCAGCGACAATAGGTCAGCAAGTGGGATCGAAAAGGTTCTTACACTAAAAATAACCTTAACCTCGTCCACGGCTCGGAAAAACTTTCAGATAAACACATTGAACATGACCAGCGAGACTGGCCCGAGGAATGGGTGCAGTACTCGTTTGGAGGATGATGGAGGCTATGCAAACAGTCGAGGGGAAGGACTGTCACATAGACTTTATCATGGATTGCCCGAGGGTAAGGGCTAAGGAAAGGATGATGGATTGGAGGATGATGGAGGCTATGCAAACAGTTGAGGGGGAGGACTGTCACATAGACTTTATCATGGATTGCCCGAGGGTAAGGGCTAAGGAAAGGATGATGGATTGGAGGATGATGGAGGCTATGCAAACAGTTGAGGGGGAGGACTGTCACATAGACTTTATCATGGATTGCCCGAGGGTAAGGGCTACGGAAAGGATGATACATTGGAGGATGATGGAGGCTATGCAAACAGTCGAGGGGAAGGACTGTCACATAGACTTTATCATGGGTAATTCATTTCTTGCACTCACTGTTACCGGTCGTGTAAACTAACTTAATATATTATTCTATGAAACTCTCGAAAATGTATACCCAATGCATGTAGATTTGTACATTGAGAAAATCATACATGTACAAGTTTTGTTACTTACAAAAAAAATGCATTTACAGAAAATCGATAAAAAAAAGACTGTAAGTAACGAAACTTAGATCAGCTAAATTGATTTAATTAAATTGATTAAATAAACCTATCTACATTGTAATAAGTAGTGTGAAATTTAAATTACATTAATTATTTTATTATAGCGAAGGGACTCGCTATGTGTAGGATGGCCGAGCTGTAAGGGTAATAATATTTTTGAAATATAATTGCCCTTCTTAAAGACATAATTCTTATTGCTATTAAAACATTTCACTTATTAAAAGATTGTCAATTGATCTGTTTGAAAAGTCACGCCGTCAGTGGCGTGACTTGTTTAACGAACCTATTGGAGGGGATGGATTGGAAGGGATAAAAAGGCTGGCCAGACTCACAAGCGGGGACTAGCGCATTCGATTAAGAGCGGTTGAAGTGTCAAGATCTTGTATAAGCCTGAGTTTACTGTTAAACTGTGGATTTGTGTAAAACTAATAAGATATATAATTAACATGATTATTCAAATGGATGTGATGTTTCAATCCTGACCTACCAGCGACAATAAAACGATAACTTAAAATATTATTAACATGCGATTTGAATTTTTTATGATTTTTTTTATATAGATTTCCAATTCCCGTGTCCTAATTCCCATAGCTTGTTTACCCAAAACAGCTGATTTTGGGACACGGGAATTGGGAAGGGTGACTTATTTTGTTAATAAACCTCATTTAATAACAATAATTATGGATGAAATGCATGAATAAATATAATTTGTACTAAGTATATCGATTAGAGTTAGAGTTTATTCGTTTATTTAAAGAAAACAGGCCAACTGCTACAATTACACTTAGCTTCTTAAATATTTGAAAAGAGTGACCCATGATTGGTAAAATTAGGCTAAATAACTTCGATACAACTGAACTTTATAATTCTTGATAAATTAGATGGTAAATAATAATTTTAATACAATTTTTTCTAAGAAAAGGCAAGTCCCATGGACAGATAAATTCCCGTGCCCAGGTCAAATTTTCAAATTGTAATAACTTCCGTAATTTTATAAGTATAAGTACCCCGTAAGGAAATTTGTGTTTATTAATTTTTTTATCAAATTATCAGCATAGAATTTTCAATGTATTATTGGTATTTCTAAATTCCATGGGAATTGGACCAAAATGCCCGTTTGGTGAAATTCACTCAGGTCGTTACCGAGGTGCTGCTCACAGTCTTTGCAACCTACAGTATAAACGTCCATATTTTGTACCTATTTTTTTTCATAATTTGTCTGGGTACGATTGCCATTTATTCATTAAAAAATTGGGAGAGGCGCCGGGAGCTGTCAAAGTTATTCCGAAAACCAAAGAAAATTATATTTCTTTTACTAAGTTTATTCCGGTTGAAGGAGAGTATTTTCAACTTCGTTTCGTAGACTCATTTAAATTTCTGGGTACTAGTTTAGAAAAACTAGCTAAAACTATGCAAAGGGATGATTTTCACCAATTGCTTAAGTATTATCCTAACGATGTAGAGTTTCAGTTACTTATGCGTAAAGGTGTTTACCCGTATGAGTACATGGATAAATGGCAACGCTACCAAGAGAACTCTCTTCCACCTGTTGACTGTTTTTACAACTCACTAACTAATGAGAACGTTTCTAGAGAAGATTATCAGCATGCTCGTTTAGTGTGGGATCAGTTTAAAATTAAGGATTTAGGACAGTATACAGATCTATACCTACAAACCGACGTTCTATTATTGACAGATATTTTCGAAAAATTTCGATCTACTTGCAAACAGCACTATAAGTTAGACCCAGCTTATTATTTAACCACTCCCAGTTTGTCATTCGATGCTATGCTTTTGAAAACTGGTGTAGAATTAGAACTTATAGACGACTTTAACATGCTAAGGATGATACAAGACGGTATAAGGGGTGGTGTGTGTATGTGTGCTCATCGGTATGCCAAAGCTAATAACAAATTTTTACCTGATTTTGATTCAACACAGCCAGATTCATATCTTGTTTATATTGACTGTAATAATTTATATGGTTATAGCATGTGTCAGTATATGCCATTATCAAACTTTAGATTTCTAGAACCGCATGAAATTCGTGACTTAAATATTAGCCAAGTCCCTGACGATTCTAATTATGGTTATATTCTTGAAGTTGACCTTATTTATCCTAAGAGTTTGCATGATCAGCATAACGATTTACCGTTTTGTCCAGAAAAATGTATACCACCAGGCGGTACAGATCATAAACTTGTATCTAATCTGCATGATAAATATTTTTATGTAATTCATTATATCAAAGAATATAGAAAGCTAAGAACGCTAACTCTGTACATTGCTAGTTATCTCGCTTAAAACTTATTATCGTCGCTGGTACCTCGTAGTTCAACTTATTATTACAGATGGCGTTGTTTTCAATCTAAACTCGTATTCTAGCGGCGAAACAGACGCAGCAGCGCTGCGGCGCAGGTGCTATTAGTAGTTTGTTCTTAGTATACACCAAATTTCGGCGCGCGAGTCCATTTTGTTTTGGTCGAGTGGTTCGAGTAGTTGATTTCAAATCCTGAGTACTCGGGTTCAAACCCTGTCTCCAGACTTTTGGATTTTTATTTTTTCTGTAGGTACGAAGTGTGCTTCTTTTTTTTAGTTACTATTACTGGTTATGGTTAGTGTTTTAAAATGAGTACCTAAGTAGTTTTTAAAAATTTCGTAGGTAAAGCCCTTCAAAAATTTATTTGCTAGAAAGCCTCATGTACTCACGACACGAGTACACTATACGAGTACATACCAAAAGTACCAATATAAGTTAGGTATGTAGTCGGACCGAATTATCGACCTGAAGCTTTCGATAATTCTAAATTAATTAATTAATAGTCAAGCCACAATTTTAAAATCATAAGCGTGCATTTTTCGTCGTGAATGATCTAATATAAGTACCTAATTATAATTAGTATGTAATTAGATAAGTCTACAAATATAAAAAGGTTATGCAGTCATATTACAAAAAGTAAGACACATTGTTTAGATTGTGTTTTAACACAATAAACATTAAAAAAGGCGCGAAATTCATAACTACGCCGCCCTCCCGGGCCGTCGAGGCGCCGCGCGCCGCGCCGCGCCGCCGGCGCACGGCGCACGGCGCACGGGAACTAAGCGAGCGGTACCTCACTCAATGGAAAAAAATTGTGGGACAGTGTAGGAAATCGCGCACATATTGTTCAGAATTAGGAGCTCTTCCAAAGTACCAATTTTCATGCAATTCTAAGAAATAAAAAAAACTACAACGCCAAAAAAATTGGCCCTAATAGTACATTACTGCAGAGGCCGTAAAGTAAGGGATTGCTGGACGAGTGTTGTGGTGTAGACGGCCGAGTCGTAGACGAGGCCGGATAAAACGAGTCCTGCAATCCCTGTTCCGGCCGAGGCTTGTATAGTGCTTTCCTCAAACAATGTAATGTAAGGAAATATTAAAATTATAATAACTACCAGGTAATCAAGTAAATAATAGTTTAAATTTCCTCCTATTTTTTTTTGCGAAAACCGTCAATTATACTCTATGTCGACTAATTCAGGGATAAGGATTTCAAATTTTATATTTACTTTGAATTTTAAGTAAATGAAAAAAATTGCGGAAAGTCGTCATTATATTGGATTTCGACTAATTCAGGGGTAATTTCAAATTTGACATTTATTTTGAAGTTTAAGCCAAAAAAATTTTTTTTGCGAAAAATTGTCATTATACTCGATTTCGACTAATTCAGGGGTGACAATTTCAAATTTGACATTTATTTTGAATTTTAAGCTAAAAAAGTTTCTTTTTTTGCGAAAAAACGTCATTATACTCGATTTTGACTAATTCAGCGATAAGGATATCAAATCTGACATTTATTTTAAATTTAAAGCAAAAAAAAAAAATATTTTTTTTGCGAAACATCGTCATTATACTCGATTTCAACTAATTCAGGGGTAAGGATTTCAAATTTGACATTTATTTTGAATTTAAAAAAAAAAAAAATTTTTTTTAGAAAAATTGTCATTATACTCGATTTCGACTAATTCAGGGGTAAGAATTTCAAATTTGACATTTATTTTGAATTTTAAGCCAAAAAAAATTTTTTTTTAGAAAAATTGTCATTATACTCGATTTCGACTAATTCAGGGGTAAGAATTTCAAATTTGACATTTATTTTGAATTTTAAGCCAAAAAAGTTTCTTTTTTTGCGAAAAAACGTCATTATACTCGATTTTGAGTAATTCAGGGATAAGGATATCAAATCTGACATTTATTTTAAATTTAAAGCAAAAAAAATATTTTTTTTGCGAAAAATCGACATTATACTCGATTTCAACTAATTTAGGGGTAAGGATTTCAAATTTGAATTTGAATTTGATTTTTTGTTTTGATTTTTTTTTTTGAATTTTAAGCCAAAAAAAATTTTTTTTTACAAAAATTGTCATTATACTCGATTTCGACTAATTCAGGGGTAAGAATTTCAAATTTGACATTTATTTTGAATTTTAAGCCAAAATAGTAGTTTATGCAACTGGTACATAATGAGGGGCATTAAAACACGAGTGTGTTTTATGAAACGAGCCGAAGGCGAGTTTCATAATAAGGTCACACGAGTGTTTTAATGCCTAATTATGTACAGTTGCATACATTACTTTATCTACACACATATTATTATTACTCTAAGATGGGTTCGGAAACCGTAGTAAATAAATACAATAATTGTGTTAATACAACCTTTTTTGCACGGTTGCGGAAATATCGAAATCAGAACTGGCAACCGATACCTGAATGTTATTTAAAAAAGTAAAGAGTCCTTATTCTGATGTGATCATGTCGTTCTAGCTCAAATTTCGTGCGATATATACTAAAAAAACATCGAGCTGACATTTCGCATCGACTGAATTTGAATTTTCAGTGATACTAGAATAGGGACATGTCAACTTTGACATTTAAATTTTGACAGTTTTGTTTGACGTAATATTTTAACATCATATATGAGATTAAAATGAAATATTTTATTACTGCTGTAGCCTTAGCCACAGATAAGAAAATTGCCATAAATTCATTGAATGATGAAATGAGAGTCATTTTCTACGGTTTCCGAACGCATATTAGAGGATTTATGATATTTGTGTAGATAAAAAGTTTTTTTTTGCGAAAAAAGGTCATTATCATTCAATCAATCATCTTTATTGCAGACCAAAACGATCCATACTTTGTTAGCATGTCTTACATAACTACTTATATAGGGTTAGGATGACTAAAAGATAAAAATGTAAATACACATTATACTCGATTTCGACTTATTCAGGGATAAGGATTTCAAATCTGACATTTATTTTGAATTTTAAGCAAAAAAAAAAAAAAAATTTTTTCAAAAAATGGTCATTATACTGGATTTCAACTAATTCAGGGATAAGGATTTCAAATCTGACATTTATTTTAAATTTAAAGCAAAAAAAATTTTTTTTTGCGAAAAATCGTCATTATACTCGATTTCGACTAATTCAGGGGTAAGAATTTCAAATGTGACATTTATTTTGAATTTTAAGCCAAAAAAAGTTTTTTTTTGCGTAAAAACGTCACTATAATTCAAACAATCATCTTTATTGCAGACCAAAACGATCCATAGTTTGTTAGCATGTCTTACATAACTACTTATATACTAGGGTTAGGGTGACTAAAAGATAAACATGTAAATACACATTATACTCGATTTCAACTTATTCAAGGATAAGGATTTCAAATCTGACATTTATTTTGAATTTAAGCAATAAAAATTTTTTTTTTTTTCAAAAAATCGTCATTATACTTGATTTCAACTAATTCAGGAGTAAAGATTTCAAATTTGACATTTATTTTGAATTTTAAGCCAAAAAATTTTTTTTGTTGCGAAAAAACGTCATTAATGTCATTATACTCGGATTTCAAATTTTATATTTATTTGATTTTTAAGTAAAAAATGTTTTTAAAAAAACGTCATTAAAATTCAAAATAAATATAAAATCTGAAATGCTTCCTGCATTAGTCGAAATCGAGTATAATGACGTTTTACACATAAAAAAACCTTTATTTACTTTAAATTCAAAATAAACATAAGTTTTTAAATTCTTGCCCCTGAATTAGTCGAAATCGAGTATAATGACGATTTTCACAAAAAAAAAAAATTTTTTGGGTTAAAATTCAAAATAAATGTCAAATTTGAAATCCTTACCCCTGAATTAGTCGAAATCGAGTATAATGACGATTTAACGCAAAAAAATATTTTTTTGGCTTAAAATTCAAAATAAATGTCAAATTTGAAATCCTTATCCCTGAATTAGTCGAAATCAAGTATAATGACGATCTTCACAAAAAAAAAATTTTGGCTCAAAATTCAAAATAAATGTCAAATTTGAAATCCTTACCCCTGAATTAGTCGAAATCAAGTATAATGACGATTTTACGCAAAAAAATCTTTTTTTGGCCTAAAATTCAAAATAAATGTCAGATTTGAAATCCTTACCCCTGAATTAGTCGAAATCGAGTATAATGACGTTCTTTCGCAAAAAAAAAATTTGGCTTAAAATTCAAAATAAATGTCAAATTTGAAATCCTTAGTTCCTTACCCCTGAATTAGTCGAAATCGAGTATAATGACGAATTTTCGCAAAAAAATATTTTTTTTGGCTTAAAGTTCAAATTAAATGTAAAAATAAATATCAAATTTGAAATAATTCTAACCTATGTATAACCTTTCCCGTAGGCCGTGTTTCAAAATCTCAAACTTGATAACCCTTAAAAATATACTTTTCACGCCACTGCTCGGAAATATGGCTATAGATGGCGGGAATTGGGGCGTCAAAATTGTCAATAGTAGTAGACTCATGAACAGGACAACTATGAACCTAAACCACATCTAAACCACACCTAAACCGCTACAACAATGTTATATTGCGCGTCGGCCCTCGAACTAACTCGTCCATCTATTGCTTACTTTCTAGCCTCTATAACAATGTACTATAATGGGCTTAGACGTTTCGAGTCTTCAGTGTCGTCGTACGCCTAGTACTCGATACGCTAAAAGACGCGCGGGCGGGATCGCGTACTTACGCGTCCATGCCCAAACCTATTCCAAAAACCTATTCCCGTAAATACGTCTCACCTCCGCTTTTAAAGCACACTATCCAACAACTTGAATCAAAAAAAGTCGTATTTTCATAGGGGCCTTACGGCACTTACGTCCTTTTATTTGAGCAAGACAGTTCTCAAACACCCTTACATCCATCTTGTTCAAACCAAAAATCGTTGAAAGTATTAATTAATGGGCACACTTTTTAAATAAACAATTTTTATTTTATTTATTTACGACTTTGACAGCTATAATTGACTTGGATCGAAATCTTGTGTAACCTCTATTCTATTTAATTTTTAAAGGTTAATCGATAAATATTCAACACGACAATGTGCATTGTAATATTTGAAATTATGTGGAGTGCCCCCTAATTTATAATTTTTTCGTACTTTTACATCACCTTTGTAGTGGTTCATAATATAATGTCCTACCAAATTTCATAATTGTACTACTTACTTATAGTCTCAGACTAAATTGATTGTGACATACGGACGGACAGACAGACATGATGAAATTATAATATAAGGTTTCTGTTTTAGCCATGATGGCTACGGAACCCTAAAAACTAATATAATATATTTGATCCACCAGTGGCTGGAGTGGCTGGTATGTGTCATTCACCAGTGTTGCCAATTCATACATAAAAGTAATAGAACAAACAAACAAGTTTAGTATTATTTAAATTCATAGTTAAAGTATAACACAAATAGGAATATCTTGGAATAGTAACAACTTCTAAGTAAAATAAGTTATACTATTAATAACGTAAATCTAAACGCAATTTATTCTTTCATCATGAATGTAGTTTATCCCAGAAGTTTACCCTTTTTCAATAGCCTGGCAACTTCATTACATGATTGATAAAATTTGCGCCATCTGGCGGAATACAATACAGACACTTGGCCATGTAGTTCACAAAAACTTACGATCAGTTGAAGCAAATCAACTGTTAGAAAAGGGCTATTTTTTATTTTATTATTTTCGTGTTATATTGTGACACACTGTATCAAATTATATTTTATGCTTTATAATGTCTAAATATGTCGATTTAGAATGTTAAAATGCAACATTTTGGCGAAATCAACAATACGTTTTTCATTTTCAGCCTGGTAGCGTCATCTCGCTAGTGCTTTCTGACCTGCTATGATACTTCCAAAGAGTTAGCGTTCTTAGCTTTCTATATTCTTTGATTATATTCATTTGAAAACTTGTCTTAAACATGGATTGATTTTAAATAAGATTCATAGAGTGATACAATTTAAACAGGCTCCTTATTTAAAGCAGTTCATTGACATGAATACGAAATTACGTCAAGAAGCTACATCTGTCATTGAACAAGATTTCTGTAAATTGGTAAATAATAGTATGTTTGGTAAAACTTTAGAAAATAACGAAAAAAAGGTTAACGTACATTTAGTCAATCAGTGGTCCGATAAACGTAATAAAACCCAAAAAAACATATACGGCTGACAAATTGATTGCTAAACCAAATTTTCACAGCGTATCGGTTTTTACTGAAAATTTGGTTGCAATTCAATTGAAACCAGATTGTGTGATTCTAGATAAACCAATTTATATAGGTTTCACAGTGCTAGAGCTATCTAAAAGTCATATGTATGACTTTCATTATTCAATATATAAATCATTGTACCAAGACCGTTTACATATGTGCTACACGGACACAGATAGTTATATTTATCATATAAGAACTAAAAACTATTATAAAGATTTAAAAAAACATTTTTTATCTTATTTCGATACCAGCAATTATGATATTGATAATAGGCACCTTTTACCTCTTCAAAACAAAAAGGTACCAGGTCTTTTTAAGGACGAAATGGGGGGAAAGGTAATCACTGAGTTTGTAGGTCTTCGATCAAAAGTGTATTGTATTAAAACAATCGATAATATTATAAAAAAAGCTAAAGGGGTGAAAGGACCTGTTATACGAAATTTAAAGTTTTCGCAATACGAGAAATCATTATTTCAAGGAGATGTAATAAAGAGACAAAACATATTATTTAAGTCGATTAAACATGAAATATTTACCCAAAGTGTAAACAAAGTTGCTCTATCAGCTAAAGATGATAAGCGGCTGATTTGTGACAACCAAATATTCACAAAAGCTTGGGGACATACCTCAATATTGTTTAATAGATAAGTTATATTAAGAACATATAATTTTTAGAAACAACAAATGTAATTTAGTTTAATTCTACGTTTGAGCAATCCTATGATTATATTCTGAATAAATGTTCTGTCTTGTCATATTGTTGTTTTCATATTTATTACCATTTTTCTAGCCCAGCCTGTATAAGAGCTACACAAACATTAAAACATGCTACAACCTTTTACCAAACATACTGCCATCCTACAAATTCGATTTATATTTCCTATGGCTGTTACGGCTCTTATGCATGATGAGCCAGTAATTTTCCCACTTACTTTAGCTCAAATTTACTTATGACATAGATACCTACATAACATGTTGCAATTAATAAACAATTAATAAATGAGCGACAGGTTTGAACCTGAATCAAAATGTGCTGTTTTAGGTATGCACTGAGCCACGTGTGAAGTTATCATATGACATTATTGCGCATTCGAATTTTGCTGAGTTATGATTAGTAAACGTTTATAAGCACGTAAAATTATTTTTTTCTGTCACTTGGATAACATCAGACACCGACAAATATTACTCCAGAACATCGACCATGTAAGTTACTTTTTTCTTACTTATCGTATTATTCACAAACTTAAACCATTTCAATTTAGATTTTATGATATTGTTTTAATTTTACTTACGAACCCAAACATAAATAAGAAAAAAAACTAAATTAGCATTTGTGCATTATAGTTTATCTAGAATCGTAACATATGCAATTATTATTCGTTCCTAATTTTTACGGTTCTTTTTCAGATTTTTCAAAAATGGGAGACAGTGAAGACATCCAAATTGCATTTTCACAATACGCACAAGAGTTTGAACTACCACAGCAATTTGATGATAGTGATTTGTATAAAAAAATTAAAAAAACCATCGATAACCCTAAAGCCAAGAAACGTAATAAAGTTACTGTTAATAATAAAATAATGAAAAGGAGCCAAGGACACCCACCGTGTTTTGTCATTAACAATGAAGCAGGCAAAGGTAGTAAGCTTATAAGAATCCAAATAATCGACATCAAAGATGGCCTTCCGGATCAAAACGATCAAGATGAAAAGGTGCTGCTGAGCGCGCAGTATGTTGCGAATGACGGTTACGATGAAATAATCGACTGCACCGAAGGTGTCATAAATAAGATTTCAAAGAAATTGTGTGGATACAGTGTTAATTTATAGAGAAACAATCGTGCTACTTTATATTTTTGTATTATTACGGTGTAATAAATTTAATTTAAGTAATTTGGTGTTTTATTAATATCCTAAAATTCATACTGACTAATTATTTAATCATATTCTATAAATGTAAAGGTTTAAAAATAAAAATTCAATTAAATTTCTTGAATAACATTTATTTCAAAAAATAAAATAACAGTTAATATTAGAATAAAAACAGTTGGTAATAATGGAAGATAATTTTAAAATGAAATGACTATTAAACGAATAATAACATTTTTTTAAGGAAATAAAAAATACTTGCATACATACTCATTAAGATTCCTTAAAACTTAAAAATTATCAACTAAATACCAGTTTTTAAGACATAAAACATTTTTTAATGCACAAGACTTTTTATGATATGCACAATTAAAAACACATTCATTAGAACACTTTTATACAGCTCTTTTAAATTAGCTTGACCTTTTTCACCTAAATCTAAAACAGTACAGTCTGGATATAAATCTTTTACCCATTTAATTTTTTCCATACCTTTAACATAGATCGTCTTATCTTTTATATGGTTAACAATTAGTCTTTTAAATTCTCTATAATCAACATAACCCTCGTGCCACAAAATACCTAAATGTTTTTCTATCCATCTTGTATGTCTCTTTTCAGTTTCCGTTAATTTAGAAAATGGAAAAGGGGGTTTTATTAAGAAAACTTGAGAGTATTCCAGTGTGCTGTATTCAAATTCTTTGATAATGAATTCGTTTTCTTTTGTTTTGAACCCTTGAAGGTCTACAAATAAATGCTGCATTACGATACTTTTTTCGTAATATTACTTAAGGGCTTATATTCAAATATACTATCATTTAAAATCAGACAGTAAGCTGCGGTGTTCTTTGGTATATCTGATTCACAATTCAATTCAACTCTCACGTCTACCGAACCGGTTTTCAAGGTTTCGTTTTGGCGAGAACAGTCGATTACAAATAGAGGAGCTATATCTTTAAAATCTTGAGGACTTAGCAACGGTGCTTGTAGACGGTTATAATAAGACTGCTGAAATTTTGCATACTGTTCGTATAATATAGCAAACTTTTCAGCCGAGAAACTAGCATCAAAACTTTCGTACGGAAAGTAGATTGAATTCAAGAAAACCTTAACATCTCTCAGATTACAGTGATCAAAGTGTGTTATGTCTTTATTAGCAACATTTTTTCGTCCTGTTTTCAATCCGATTATAATGTAACGCGGCTTTTCAATTTGAGATGATGTTTTGATAGACCAAGAATGTTTTGATGTTTCAGGCAAGAGTGGATATTCATACAAATCCCAAGTCCTAAATGCTATCTGAATGGCACGGTCTCTTTCCAAACATTTGAGTAAGTTTAATCGTTCTCGATCAGACACTTTAACATGAGGCATGCGCCATACTATTTTAGATATAGTAATATTATCTATGTACTCATTCACATTTAGTTTAACGCTATTCAAATTAGTATTGGATCTTAAGAGAATAAGTTCATGCTTGCAATTAATTATGATTTTGTTATAATCCTCAGCAAACCCGAGAATTTTGTTTAAAGGTACAGACACTGAAAATGTACCTTGCGTATTTTTTGTACCGTTGACATTAAATCCCCATAACTTAGACATGGATGCTTCCAGTTCATTCATAGATACAAGAGATTTCATAGTTGTTGTAACTCCTGCGTTTTTAATTTTGTCAATTTCGATTCCATTTAATTCATATCGAATATCTTGAAAAAGATGAAGTATGGGATTATTTGTAAAAAGAATACTTTTTACCTCTGCTTTTGTTTCTCTATTGAATGCGGTTATAGTACCCTCTATGTATAAAGAGCTTGCTGATGGTAGTACGTAAAGATCTTGTTGGTTAATAGGTATACTGTGGTGTATGTCACACCCTAATAACTCAGCTGATCACAGCTGATACACATCTGATGGAAACTTAACTAATATTAACCTTTGTACCTTTTCCCAGAACTAAGGAATGCAAGAGACCTTGATATTGATTCCAAGAAAATAGTATTAAATAAATTACCATATGTTCTATTTAGCATACCGAACCTTTAGTATAAAAGCAGTGTAATTGTTACTCAATAGATCAGTATTAAATCAGTATTAAATCAGTATTACTTTGAGTATTTCCTCGAGTCTCGTCTTATCATTTAAACCCGGAGCGCTCCACATCTCATGGCTACCCTGCCAGGCGGGCTGCCCCAAGCAGCCCTGAATTAGTGAACAAGTGCCAGAACCAAGATACTGAGAGCAGGTCACTTCATCAGCGACCCTGCCAGAGCACCGCACATCTCATGGCGACCCTTCCAGAGCCGAACTACTAAGTGCAGGTCGCATCTCATGGCGACCCTTCCAATGCCGAACAACTAAGTGGAGGGCGCCTCTCATGGCGACCCTTCCAAACGGTCTGCTCCAGGCAGCCCCGATATAGTGAATTAGTCACCAACGTCAGCCGCTTCAGCACCGCACTGCCAACGTTATTTGGAGGAAGACTCAAGTGCCAGTGCGGCCTTGTGCCGTACTGGCGGCGCGCTGCGCCTTCCAGTCAGACTTCACGAGCCAGCCTCGGTATAGACACCGACCAGCCAGCTCCGCTGCGCCAGCCATCCAGCTCTACTACGCTGCGCCAGCCATCCAGCTCCACTACGCTACGCGAGCCAGTCAGATCCACTATGCCAGCCAGCCAGCTCCACTGAAGCCGAACAAGCCAAAGCAGAGCGTCACCGCGCGTCACCAGCACCAGCCCCATCGCCGCTACCACAGGTCCAGAGCACAGCTGATACCACACAGATGACTTCAGGTCCACCAATGCCTGACAGCTGATCATCAGTCCACGTGAAGAAGTAATTAATTAAGGTACTTATAAAACATTAACTATAATATATGTAGTATGTATGTACTAATTACTAGTTAGTAGTATTTAAAAAAATATATATTTAACAATTGAGTGACTTAGATTTTTTTAAAGTAAAATTTTAAATAATAATTTGTTAAAAAAAGAAAAAGAAAAATAATAATTAATTTTATCAGAATATTAAAAGGGAAATTTCATATATTTTTTCTATCACATAATGTGTAAACTTTATGGTATTAAACCAATTTATGTTATAAATAATTAAGTAAATAAGAAATAATGCCGCTTGATGACGAGGTGATAATATGATTAAGATTTACGAATCTAAAAATAGCAACCAACAGTCCACCTGTACAACAACATCTGGACTTCTCGAGTTACAATACGTTCACGATACACACAGACGTATCGAGTATAATATAGGATTAGTGTTATCAAAATAAAAATAGATTCCCAGAATATAAAAATAAAATATTAAAATAATATACTAGAATGTTGAATAGTTTTAAAATAATGACAATAAGGATTCCAACTATGACAGGTCTGATCAACCCAGAATAGTGGAAATTCTTAAAAACCAAATAATTTACCTGAATTAAGTAAGTTTGAATAAACGAGATTATGACAAAATAATGAGACAAACAGACTGAATTACCAGTCAAAATAATATTATTGTATACTCGCCATCCTTACTAACAGTGTCGAATCTAGTACTCAATCGCGTACGGAACGAGCTTTCCTCGCGAGAGAATTAGGTATGTTTTGCAAGGCACAATAAATAAAAATGTATGCATATGGCATACTATATAATGACGACACCGCGTGTATTATTAGCTACGAGTATAGCAATATATAAATAAATGTAAAACCGGGTACGGATCCCGATTATGTATAATTAAAGGTGTCTCAAAAGTAAGTGATAACGATGATAGGCGAGTCATAGAGTCATATTAAACAACTTTCATTAATTGTCTTTGAGTGCTTATTAACTGAGCGCTCCCGTGCTTTGGTATGCACGTTAAGCCATTCATCCCGACAGCTGACTATGATAGCAGTCGTTAAGCTAAGTTAGAGCCGCCCGAACGGCTTGAGAATTTCTAACAGTTAAGTTGCCCACTTACTTGACAAAGCCTAATTGAAATAAGGTCTAGTTTCCCCTCAGGTTGGAAGGTCAAATGGCAGTCGCTTCCGTAAAAACTAGTGCCTACGCCAAATCATGAGATTACGTAGGAGGATGATTATGACTAGGATTAAATAAATATAAAAATCGTGTCCCGCCGCAATCAGGTGGTAAACCCCATTGAGCGAGTAGGTAGATACATAATTATTAGCAAGGTACACCAGAAATACAAGGCAGGCAGCAAATCCTTGAAACCTTGAACATGATTCGATCGAGCATCAATCGTGCAAGTTCTTGGACACATAGTATAATGTAGTGTTAAAAGCACTGTCTGAAAGGTATATACCTACCTCTAAATGGTATTTACGCGCGCTTATGTATACAGCTTATGTATAAAATCCTTGTATTACTGAGTTATAATTAAAGGTCGGCCGACCATAAAATAATGCATGCCGTGTACCTTTGCAAGCTTAGCAAAAAGTGATGCAAAAATTGCACACTTTATGTCACAAGTAAAATACTAAGTGACAAATAAAAATACATATATATAATTATGACGTCTAAAAGAGAAAAATGAACTTGCAAGTCACAATGACTATTTTTTAAGGGTTTAAAAAATAATAATAATGACAAATATTGATGTGCACAAAATATTTGTTATTATGTTCACAAACAAGAGAAAAATAACGACATAATACAACGTCGTAAACACAAACTAATAATGGTAGCATAAATGTATACCATAATTTAGTTATGTCCTATTTAAAAAATAAATGACAATATATAACAAACAAGCGTCGTCATCAAAGCGTGCATTCAATTCCAGTTATATTAGTATAGATAGTGAAAATTTTGTATCTTTAGATTTAGTTTAGTTTTAATTTATTTACTGTATCCATTTTAATAAATATTTCTCATTCTGTTTGAAAAAATATAATGTCAAAAAGTAATATGAGATTTCTTTGATTTTTCGTAAATAATATAAATTTAGTAATAAGTTCTTTTATATTTAGTTTTAATTTTTTTTATTTCTTATTTTTTTTTAATAATCTTATAGTATAAATAAGTGTATTAACTACAAAAAAAAACAATGTTTACTTTAAAATTTACATTACGATGCTAAAACGATTATGACAATCCATCTGATCGCATACCACCTACCATGTAAGGAACAAGAAATGTAAACATTATAAGTAGCATTAAGATAAATTAAGAAACCATGTATACCATAGACTTAAGTTACTTTAAGAAACCATGTAAACCATAGACATAAGTTAATTAAGTTTACTGAAGCCAAAAAATAGTAGTTACGTATTTTACTATTTTTTGTCTCAAAAAAACGGGGAAAGTGTGGTGTATGTCACACCCTAATAACTCAGCTGATCACAGCTGATACACATCTGATGGAAACTTAACTAATATTAACCTTTGTACCTTTTCCCAGAACTAAGGAATGCAAGAGACCTTGATATTGATTCCAAGAAAATAGTATTAAATAAATTACCATATGTTCTATTTAGCATACCGAACCTTTAGTATAAAAGCAGTGTAATTGTTACTCAATAGATCAGTATTAAATCAGTATTAAATCAGTATTACTTTGAGTATTTCCTCGAGTCTCGTCTTATCATTATTACCCGTAACGCTCCACATCTCAATACGTATTTCATCGTTGAAATTAAAACTTGTTACGTACGGCTTGTAAGAATGATATTCAAAGCTCTCGATAGAGTTATCAAAGACAAAGGGTTCTGTTAAGTTTAATATACTCATTTTAGTAGTCCTAAACTTTGGAGAAAATGTTTATTTTGTTTTGTAAGTTTCACTTTAGGTCTTCTCTTCGTGATTGGCTGGTAAGTACTGGTAATGTTTTTAAGGGAGACTGAAGTTTTATTGAAGTCTATCATTTTTTTCTTAGATGTAAATATATCTGAATTTCTTCACCTCGTAAATTAACTAGATTATTGTTAACGTCTAAAATTCTTATCGTAATTGAATTTAAGCTGTTTTGGGTTACAGGGAAATAAATTACGTTTTTTGGTGTTTCTATTATCCGATAACCGGGTGGCACGTTTGGTACAAATTCGTGAATAATATGACTAGGTTTTCCGTTAACGAATGATCCGCTCACAATGTCACATTCAATGCGGACTATAGTTGTTGACAGAATGGAGACAGGATAAGGGGATTCTGTTAATATATTCGCTTGAATGGATTCTGACCCGAAGCCAAGTAAACTACCGATAGAGCTTTCTTTACCAAAATGAATATTTTCAGAGCATAAAATAGATGTCTTTAAGGTATTATTATTGCATGTTAGTGTAAACGAGCATCCTTGAATATGTTCTTTAAGGTAATCTTCAATATCTTGATGTTCATATTATCCTTCTGGAATTTTAATTACTTTGTTTTTACCATAATAAAACTTATTGTTTCTGTCGTCTATGTTGGGTATAGAATTAAACGTTGATATATACAACAATCCGCATTCATATTCACCATCCAGTTGAAGAGCTGGTGAATGGTTTGTTATCAGAGTAGAAGATGTTCCAGTTATAGATAAAGTGAAAGACATCGTGAGAATGATAAACTGTTTATTGTGCGAGGGTATTTAAACGGTTATACCAATATTGTTTTAAGTACTTTAGACATAAATGACCGCAATTGACAGTATCAAACTTTTGGTACGTGTCATAATTATAGTAAATATCGTATTTTTTTTAAATATTTCTTTAATTCTAGCGGAGGTGGAAGGTCTCCATAACTATTAAAATATTCACAATAATTATTATCTTTTACGTAGGCTACCCAGTGTGTGCCGTTATTTTTAGAACTATCCAAATTAACTATTCCACATTCCATTTCTTTAGGACTCTTTGGTAAATTGTCTCTCATAAAAACTCCTCGAAAGTGAGGAATATCAGATGAGTGTTTTAAAATGTCAATATTTGAAAGAGCGCGCCTGGGTAACCTCTCATTTAGTTTTTTGAAATTTTCAAACATAATCCTTTACCATTTTTATATGGTTTAATGTGTAACCCTTTTCCTAACGCAATAGATTCCATCATCTTGTTATGTCTCTCTGATTCAGCTAAACTTTTTCTTGCGACTTTGTAGTCACCTACTGCTTTAACGATTCCAGCAGCTCCTCCTGCTAACGATCCCAACGCAGACAGCCCGGCAAAAATAGGTATCAACGGTAAGAAGCCTCCAGTTTTAAGAATTGGTATAAGACGAGGTATCCGTACCTTAGCATTGGTATTAAAAACTTTTTTTGCGGCTATAAGTGCTCGATCAATTATATTACAACCTTTTGTTTTTGGTTTCTTTTTTAATTCAGTGCGTATCTTAGACACAAAACGTTTAAAAGGTTTTATACCGGCACCTGCCTTTATTTTAGATTTCATTACTTTGCTAACTAACCACGAAGCAATTTTTTCTCCTCTTCCTGCATCTTTCGACTTTTTTCTTTGTTTCGCCATTTCGTATAGTTCTAAATCGGCACGATGTCTATCAGCTAAATCAGAATATCTATCATATGCTATGTCGTGTTTCATACACGCATTATCTAGCGCATTAATTCCTTTATCGCCTCTTTGTAACCTTTTGTGCAATTTTGTTCCCGGGCCGCAATAGTTATAACCAGGTAAGTGTAATTCAAATGGTAAATTATTAATAGCGCTGTTTAAGAGTCCTCTTCCTTTCATGTCCCGTAAGATAATAATACCGTCATTGAAGAGAAAGTATATAAATATAACTAAACAACGGCATTTTTATCAATCCAACTGTTTTCACTATCACTAAGCCCTAACCATTTAACGTACAACTTTCTACCCTTCTTTTTAATAACCCTTTCGACGAGGTAAACGTTTGGATGGTCGGTTTTCAGAAGTTCTTCTTCATAAAACGTACCGTGTATAGTGTTTCTACGCTGGTCTTGAATATGATACGTAACAGGTTGAGTGCGATACACATGCTTAATAGTGAAAAGTTCTGTTGACCAATTAGGTGTATAACCTTTGTGAAAGGCGCTTTTATACTTGCTAATGCGTACACAATCTCCTACATTGAATTTGTTTAATTTATAACGCAAATTGGATTGCGATTTTTCAATATTTTTTGATACTTGTATTTCAGTATCAATATTTACATCAATAGGTTTATATTTGGTTGTGCGATGTAAAGTTTGATTATAAGATTTTACTACATCGTCTAACGGTTTCCCAACCCATTTATAGTTACCAACTAAACTGAAATATTTGTAGAGTTTGAACTTAAGTGTTTTTATCAGCCTTTCAACAATAGATGCCTTCTTAATTGAATAAGTTGAGTAATGATTTACTTTTAGTGATTTTAAATAGCAATCAAATTCATGATTGTAGAATTCTTTTCCTAGATCTGTTTGTAAGTTTTTAGGTCTTCGTTTAGATGTTTTTATTATAAATTCTAATGCATTTTTGACTTCAATTTTAGTTTTAGACTTAATAGGTACACACCATGCATACTTTGAAAAAGTGTCAATAACAGTTAAAATATATTTATATCCTCTGTTAACTGTATGTAGCTTTTGTAAATCAATTAAATCAGCTTGCCATAAATCGTCAATTCCTTTTAGTACAACCGAACGTCGCTTAAAATTTCTTCGCGCTGATCGATGGATCTCGTTCACTATTTGTTGTTTTATCATTATTTAATTTTTTTAAGATATCATCTATCTCCTTATTCGTGTAAAAGTTCAGTTTTAACTGACTTGCAAGGTGATGAATTTGATTATTTATTGTGTTAAACAAAGAATCTATCTCCTTCTTCGTGTAAAAGTTCAGTTTTAACTGACTTGCAAGGTGATCAATTTGATTATTTATTGTGTTAAACAAAGAATCTATATACTTCTTTTCGTATATGTTTTGAATACATTCGTCAACGTACTGCTTGTTAACTGCATCGTCAGAAGACAATGGTTTGACAACCCCTTTTAATCTTAAAGATTTTAAATCAAAATGTCCTGCTTCTGTTCGAAGCAAAGCCTTGTACTTGAGCTCAGAGATTTCACCAGCACGCAAGCATTTATGAACATGGTGACCGAATTTATCTATATTCATTTTAATACTTGAAAGTCAGACTTCAACTGATGAAAAAAAAGAAGAGTATTCATTTATATATTATTTATTAATCCCGCTTCACGTAATTCTTCAATGATAGATATGATTTCGTTATCTAAACCTGTATTGCCAGCGTCGCGCGATGCAATAAGCAGTTTTAATCTTTCTACTAATTCGTTTGGGTCATCCCAATACACATATGAGATGTCTCTTTTAACTTTTTTCATTGACGGCAAACCTTCACCGGATACATTCAATTCTTCACTTACTGTACGTTGTTTGGTTAATTTGAAAAGAGGTCTTATAATGTATAAATATTTCATGCCCTTGTTACTTTTTATCGGCTTATTCGGATCGAAGTCACGTCTATGTGCATTAGTTTTCAATAATAATGTTTTATATAACCGTCTATCATCTTCAGTTACTAATTCTAAGTCAGGTACTTTCTTGAACAATAAATCGTTTAAACCTTGCGTTAAGGAATAGCTTTCTCCGCCTATAGTGAGTGTGTCATCATTCACAGAAATTGGACAAGATCCAAGCATTAGCTTACCACGCTCATTTCGTACACCAAATGGAATGTTCATGTTAAAATATTGTTTTTGCCAAGCAGGATCTTCGCGAGGAGAAGCGTACGAGTCTGACGTTCTAAATGAAGCATTATTTGTTGTGTCAGAAGTAGGTAGTAATTGTATGTGCTGCCTCACCTCAATCGCATTGTATGTTCTGCATCACCTCGATCGCTTCGCGATCTCGGCGATGCAGAACATACAATGCGATCGAGGCGAGGCAGCACATACAATTACCTACTAACGCATGTAATCTGGCTGATCTGTTCCAATGATTTTAGATATTAATCCTCCATACTCTTTAAAGTACTCCGTTTCGATTGCGATGCGGACGAATTGAATAACGGGTTTGTGGAAAGCTGTCCATACCGCAGGCATTCTTTAAGGCCCAACGGAGCATCAGAACCAATAGGCTCTCTATCTACTCTCAGAGGCTCTTAAACAGCTCAAAAACAACAGGACACCGGTGAAGACGGAATTACGGCGAGGCAGAACATACAATTACTTATTTGTTATGACAACATACCTAATTGATAGGTAACGGACAAGATGATACTCGACAAAATATTGTTGATCTATTTGCATAGAAACACACACTCTGTCTCGAGAAGCATTGGAATAATCAGTTAATTATCGAGGGGTTCCTACTTCACTTTCGTAGTTGCTACAAATAAATACTCGGCCTGATAGAAATCTTTCATTCGACGTGATAGATAGAGATCTTTAATGAAACGATAAAAAAAAAACAGCAAAAGGCCTCCACGGGTGCCAGGGTTATATTTTATATATAATTTTACCACATCCCCGGCACCCGTGTGCGCTAATGTTAAGTAGTAACATATTTTTCCAGGTTGGCCAGACCCGTACTCAATATAAAATAATTTCACTGTTTCCAATTTCAGTTTTCAATTTCAGTATTTCAATTTCATTATTTCAATTTTCGATTTTGTATTGGTTTGCCACTCAACTACATTTACAGATTGGCCAGGTCTGCCATGTAATCGTTGACAAGGTTTGCCATTCAACTACATTTACGGATTGGCCAAGTCCGTTCAATGCAATCGTTGACAAGTGGTCCGCTGAGATACTCACAGCTCGCCGACATCTTTAACGAAGGTCCGACATATATACTGTTCTATGAAAAAATTTCTATAGCGTGCTGTAGAATTATAACTTTAAATTGTTAAACCAATGCATAAATAAAGATTTTTTATTTATTTATTTGGATCATAGTTTATTATATTCCCAATATTTTGTTTACTTGTAAGTTGTAAAAGTATATTATTGTATTAAATTCAATAATTTACATCTGAAACGGTTGTAATAACATTAGTACAGCCATCTATCGAAATATTTAGAAACGAATGTCAATATGTCGAATTGTTTGTTTAGTAAATATTCATTTTTAATGTGCTGGTTTGATTGGCCATTAGGAAATATAGTAATCTTACATATTGTTTCAATGAAGTATGTATAAAATAAAGTTTATTTTGCAAGTAAACGTTTTCATGACGCCATCTATTGTTACGTATTAATAGCGCAAGGTAATTAGACTAGTGATGTATGACAAGTTAAGCGATTCGTTATAAAGCTTCATCTCGCAGTCGCTAGATAGCGTGAAAAAATATATTTAGTTTTTAGAAAACCTGTCCTAAACAATGTACAATTTAAAATATTTTACATAGGTAGGCGCACATATTTGTAATACACTTTCAAAATTAAACCTACACAAGTTTCCTCTTGTTTATTTCAAGGCCTGGAATGATACATACCTGTTAGAAACGCAACATAATAACCAATCAGAAACACAAAAGAAATAAGGTATTTTTACATAAATTACTCGCCGAAATTTGGTACTCGGGCCCTACGCTGCTGAAAAACTGAGTATGTGAGTAATGTTTTTTGTCTTAGGGATATATACAAGAGAAGAAAGATACTGTTTATGCGGACCATGCGTAGCCAAAACTAGGCCACACCTCATAGACCATCCATAGCCCTTAACTTTAATAATATCCTCAGGAAAAGACACGAGCCTAAATCACTTTATAGCCCTTATATGAAGTCGAGCGGAGCTAGAGTTTGTTAACTAAAGTTTGAAAACAGAGTATAATTATGCCCCATAAACCATTCGATGGCGGATTACTTAAAATAATGAATGAAATAATGAATCTTTATTAGTTAATACTAAGCTTTAAATATAATCTCTACTGGAGTAATTTTGACTGTCTCAAATGAATGTTAAAACTATTTTTTTTTTACATAAATAAATGTCCTTAGTTCAAGTAGTACTGGATATATAATCCATATTACACAACTTTCCAACATAAAATTAACTGCGATCATTCATTACAAATATGTTTTAACCCTACCAAATTAAATAGCCATCTGAAATGTATGGGTTTTCTTGAGTGTCAGGTGTTTAATTAACTTGATCGAGTTGGCGGAGAGTACATACTGCCTCCTTTTAAGATTCGCGCATCGATTTTCATGTTGTAAGGCGTTTATGCAACTGATGCATTTCTTTTACAGAGTGTTAGGGCATGTTTATAACGGAATCAATACTGAGAACATTCGAAGTGTTTAAAGATGGTCTGCATAAGGACGAAATTTGTTCAGCTGTGTTATATGTTTTTATTGCATAGGCTGCCATGATTATTTTATTAGCCATTGTAATCGTAACTTTAGAATATCGTATAATAAATAGGACAGACGGGCATTAACGTGCCATTAGCTTCATAACTTCCAGGACTCAGACTGTACCTACAGTTCAAAGTGCGTGTTTTAAATTAAAAAATAACAGCCCGGTTCAGTGTTTACAGTAATCAAGTAAAAGTGAGTTGGTGTTTGGCGTATATACGGCAACTAAGTAGAACAGGAAGCCATGTAAGTGTATGTATAGTACTTATCGTGTTATTAAGTCAGTTTATTGTTTTCCGATTCTTGGTGCATTTAAAATACAATATTGTTCTTTTATTGCAGGCCTGGTTGGTCTTTAAATCCGTTTTGGGAGGACGAGCTGGCGGATTCTTCGAGGACAATTGACGAGTCCTCCTTGTCAGTGCAGCCAACGCCGTCGATCTCGGAGAAAGTAACAGAGAAAAAACCTGTGAAGAAACGCGCTCCGAAAAAACCAAAAGCGCAGGCAGCATCTCAAGTTAAAGAACTATCGGCTCTAGAAAGCTGTTCGGAGTCCGAAGACAATGTCATCCCATGCGCTCAATCGCCACCAGTGAAGCGCAAACGCCCTGAACAGGTGTTGGAATCTGAGGTATGCACTTATCTGACCTACTCAAATTTCTAATTTATTTATTTCGGAAGTTAGTGGTGTCCAGATATCAGATGATTGGTGTCATTGTTGGCAATTGTCATTAAGATAGAGCGTTTTAAAAAATAATACAAGGCATCCCCCAAGACTATAGAACATCAAGGGAAAGTACCTATTAAATCTAATTAAATATACCTATTTCTGTATCCAAAGTTATCTAAAGGAAATAGAGATCTATTTGGTTTTACAAACTTGTTTACAATCTTTCGTCTTTTTTTTTTAGGAAAACGATATTTTCGATTAGATTACAATGGATTAATTTGTTTTTTTGTCTTACAGGACGAGGTGCATCAGGATAAGTTCCAGAAGCCTGTTCGAGCAGCGACATTGAGAAGTTTTTTGACACAGCGTGGCGCGTCGGGATTTACGACACAGAGGGATCCTACCAAGACAGGAGAATACTTCGTCGAACTCCGGGTCTATAATAGCCGTGAAGCGGAGCGGTTACCAGTGGAAGAGCGATGGAAAAATGCTCTTACAACATTGAAGGTGGCCACTGACGTCAATACACCACTGTGGGCTGCGGTCTCGAAATTAGTACAGGCCGGGAAACAAGACTTCGTCAAAATTCAACCGATTATGTACCCATCAGGTTCTCAGTAACATATTTTTAAGAATTATATTTTGCCTAACCAATATACTCGGCGGCATCTAGTATATAATATTCCCCACCTATATATTCGCATTTATCATTTTATAAGTAACCGGAATATTAAAGGTATAACCGTTTACATGTTTTTTTCATTCACAGCATATAAAATGAAATAAGGAAATAATGAAATAAGGAAATAATGGAATAATGAAATAATTAAGTAATAAAATCTCAAAAGGAAAAAAACATGTTTTGTAACGAGTGCAAAGTTCATGTTTCTAACTTCACATCACATAAAAAGAGCAACCTTCATAAGTCAAACTGTCTGATAAACACGAAGTTTGACAACGTGCAGGTCATAGCTACTGCATTTAAAAATAGAATAAGAAGTTATAGAGTAAATTCTATTGCAGATGATATCCATTCAACCCCGGAACAGTTCTTAAATAGGATTTCTAAGTCAGTATTTGAACTAATAAAAATTTCTCTAGAAAAACACACTGCTTTGAAAGTAAATCTCGAACTTTTTGTTGCGTACACACAGCCAAAAAACAATGAAAAGGCAATGAAATCATTTAATACACAATACTTTCCCGTTTTTCAAAATACTGACATTTTGTCGTTATATTCCAGTCATATTGACAACCTTATAACAAAGTGCTCAGAGTTTGAACTTTCAGAATCAGGCTGGACTATTGATTCAATTAGCCATCTGGAAATAAACATAAATAAATACAACCCATTGAGGGCCGGCACATATGTTAGTTTACCGGCCAAAATTCGCAATTCTAAATCATGCTTGAATATACAAAACAAAGACGATTATTGTTTTTTATGGAGTGTTATGGCTCATATGTATCCCGCAAGTAAAAATCCAAACAGAGTTTCTTCATATCCGCATTTTAAGAACATTCTCAATATTAAAGGCATGTCATTTCCGCCAGCCCTGGAAGACCTAAAAATATTCGAAAAAAACAATCCAAACATCTCAATTAACGTGTATGGTTTAGAAAAAAATGATGATGTGTCTGGACCTCTATATAAGACATTGAAACATAAGTTGACGCACGTTAACTTGTTACTTCTCGAACAAAATGGAAAATCTCATTTCTGTTTAATAAAAAATATGGAAAAGCTTGTTCATAGACAACTTACTAAACATACATCTAAAATCTATTTATGTGAGGAATGTTTTATATACTTTGATACAGAACAAAAACTGTATTCTCATAATTGCGCTAGAGTAAAAACTATATTACCTGAACCTAACAGTACACTTGCATTTAGCCATTTTGAAAGGACGCAAAGAATACCTATAGTCATTTATGGAGATTTCGAAAGTTTGCTTTTAGAATATTCGGACAAAAGCAAGTCCAATCACATAGAAAATATACAAGTACATGAAGCGACGTGTTTTGCTTACTATATATGCTGTGAGTCCAAACCGGAACTAAATGAATATGTATCATATCGCGGCCCAAATTGTGGCAAAAAATTTGTAGAAACGATTTCCAAAGATGTAAAGAAATTGCATCAGTTATTATCTGTTAATTGTGAAATGTTACCTTTATCTGCCGAGGAAAAGCATTCGCTACAAAATGCTACGATTTGTCATATCTGTAGACAATCTTTTGAAATCGGCGAACGTATCGCAGCAGATCATGACCATTTTACTGGTAAATATCGCGGTCCAAGCCACGATTCTTGTAATTTAAATGCCAAGTCTTGTGAGTTTATACCCATACTCTTTCATAATTTCTCCGGTTATGATTGTCACTTATTTATTAAAGAACTATCGAACACAATCGGTCGCATAAATTTAATTCCAAAAACAAAGGAAAAATACATATCAATAACTAAATTCATACCAATAGAGGGTCAAAATCCAGCGCAGTTGAAATTTATCGACTCATTCAACTTTTTAAATTCTGGTTTAGATGAATTGGCTAGTACATTGGATCCTGGCGACTTTAAAAATCTCAAAAAATATTATCCTGATACTCATCACTTTGAATTACTTCGTAAGAAGGGCATATATTGCTATGACTACATAGACTCGTGGGATCGATACAACGAAACTGAACTGCCAGACCAAAAGCTTTTTTATAGTAAACTAACAGCCGAGAATATTACCGATGAAAATTACGAACATGCAAAGTCAGTTTGGAGAGAATTTAACATACAAAGTTTGGGTGAATATACAGATTTATACCTAAAATGTGATGTGTTATTGTTATGTGATATATTCGAAAAATTCAGATGTATGAGTCTAACTTATTACAATTTAGACCCGTGTTACTATGTTTCTAGCCCGGCTTTGAGCTGGGACGCCATGTTGCTATATACAAAAATAAAGCTTGATTTGATATCTGATGTTGAAATGTACCAAATGTTAGAAAAAGGTATTCGAGGCGGTCTTGCTCAGTGTTCGCTACGACATGCAAAGGCGAATAACATATATTTGTCAGACTACAACGATGCTAATGCTAGTTCATATTTAATATACTTAGATTGTGTCAATTTGTATGGTTTTGCTATGTTGCAATATCTACCAACCAACAATTTTGTGTTTATGAACGAGCAAGAAATAGACAAATTTGATGTTAAAAGTGTCAGCTGTGACAGTCCTCGAGGGTACATACTTGAAGTAGATCTTGAATACCCCTGTGAATTGCATGATGACCACTCAGATTTGCCATTCGCTCCAGAACATTATGTTCCTCCAAGCAAAACGAGTCGTAAACTGATAGCAAATTTGCACAATAAATATAAATACGTAATACATTACGAGCACTTAAAAGAATGTTTGAATAATGGTTTGAAATTATTGAAAATTCATCGTATTTTAGCTTTTAACCAAGGAAAATTTTTAGAACCTTACATAACACTAAATACAGAACTGAGACAAAACGCTAAATGCGACTTTGAAAAAAACTTCTTTAAAAAGCAGGTTAATAGCATCTATGGAAAGACAATACAAAATAAAAGAAATCAAGTTGACGTTAAATTGGTAAATGTTTGGAGAGATGTTTCGAATAAAACTAACAAAATTTGCGGTGCAGAAAAGTATATCAGCGCTCCGAATTTTAAAAGTTTGTCTGTTTTCTCGGAAAACCTAGTAGCCATTCAAATGCAACAATCTAAATTAGTTTTGGATATGCCTATTTATATTGGATTCACTGTACTAGAGCTCGCTAAAAAGCATTTGTACCAATTTCATTATTCTGTCATGAGAAAAAGGTATCATCAAGATATTCACTTATGTTACTCCGACACTGACAGTCTGTTATATTTAGTCTATAGTAAAAATTTTTACATGGATATGAAAGAAATGCTTCCATACTTTGATACGAGTAATTTCGCCGTTAATAATATGTACAACATGCCGATTGCAAACATGAAAATTCCCGGCTATTTCAAAGATGAAATGGGTGGTGAAGTAATATCTGAGTTTGTTGGATTACGAGCTAAGTTATACTGTATCAATACCGAGGCGACATCTATCAAAAAAGCAAAAGGGGTAAAGAAGTGTGTGACTAAAAAACTCAATATGAAAAAATATAAAAAATGCTTATATAACAGCGAGGAATTAAGGGACAATATGTGTATTATTAAATCAAAAAACCATAAAATGTTTACCCAGCAACTGAATAAACTGGTGTTAAGTAAAAATGATGATAAAAGGCAATTAATAGACGGTGCAGTTAGAACTTTGCCGTGGGGTCACTATAGCAATATATTGTAAGAATTAATATCTCATAAGATTGTATACATAATAAAAATGTATTTACTGTCCCTATTGGATAATTATGAATTTATCTATGAATGTATAGAAATAGTCTTGTTTTTAAATAAATGTTATCACGAATTTTCAGCCATTTTATTTCATCATTCTTTTGTTCCCTGTTTTAATTATCTGTCAATTATGAATAGGCGCGAGGCTTTGCGAGGCTACAGATTTGAAAGTGTACCTAACGTAAGTAATAAAAAAGTCTATTTTAATTTAGATCAACAAGTATTTATTGATAAATTATTAACATTAAAACCATTTTACAACTTGTAAGTATCACTATCACTTATTTTTTTCACAATTTTCTTGACTATGGTTTCGGTGCAATCCAAAATTTCGTCATATTTGTCCTCAACCACATACTGTGCACTCAGACAAACATTATCATCAGCATTTTTGCACTTAAATCCAGGGTGAAGTTCATAAATAGTTATTTTAATCAAGTGATGTCCATTTTCTTTTACTCGTCGAGATACATATGATAAATTGTTTGAAATTTCCGCCTGTGATTTTTTGAGTATTTTCTTTTTCGGTTTAATTTTCAAATCTTTACACTTCTTCTCATCCGACGCTTTATTTTCCTGATGCTGAACACTGTAAAGATCTTGTAGGCCTTGAGTATTATAAAATAAGTCATTCATGTCGAGATGACCTGTGACATCAAGACCATCGCTGAATTCTTGGCGTTCGAAGTTTTCGAGTTTCGACATGTTCTGTAATAAGATAATAAAATATTCAGTGACATAACAATAATCGGCACATTAAAAAATAAGAATGCATATGAATAATTATTTTATGCAAAACATTTCAAAAGAAGCTTACTTGAATCACGAGTAGTTTCTGGGGCGGCCGCTGCAGAAATGGCTGCATCTGAATATTAATTATAATGAAGTCTATTTTGTCCGTAAACGTGAAAGCAAACACAGCGAAATCTGACACCCCCCCTTGACATCATTGTGTTAGGTATATAAAGACTTGTAATTTTTTATTTACCTCACATTTTATCATGAAGTTTGTTAAGCAAGCTGAAACATTAGAGGTGAATACTATAAATGTCGAAATAAATGCGCAAAAAGTAAAGCATAGCACCCTATTACCTAACACAATTCGCTGCATAATATGCGGTCCTTCTAACTGTGGTAAAACTAATGTTATGCTGAATTTATTGTTACATGAAAATGGTTTAAAGTTCAAACACATTTATTTGTACTCAAAGACGGCCTTCCAGCCAAAGTATCTCTTTTTGAAGGAAGTTATGCAAAGAATTCCAGGAGCAAGTTTTTATTTATTTACTGACAGTAAAGAAGTTCTTCATCCCAATGATGCTTTAACAAATTCAGTCATGATTTTTGACGATGTAGCATGTGAAAATCAGATGAACATTAGAAATTATTTTGCTATGGGAAGACATAGGCAGATAGACTGCTTTTATTTATCCCAAACTTATTCCAAAATACCGAAACAATTGTTAAGAGATAATGCCAATCTATTGATTATTTTTAAACAAGACGACAGAAATTTAAAACATATATACAATGATCACATAAATACAGACATAGATTGGTTAAAATTTAAGGAGCTTTGTTATACTATATGGAGAAATCAATACAACTTTTTATTGCTCAATAAAGATTGTGCAATTGATAAAGGAAGATATAGACTAGGTTTTGACACGTTTATTTATTTATAAATTCATTATATATGTCTAATACATTGAAAAAAACATTCAATTGAACTCCAGCGCGCATATAACACACAGCTAGTGACATCATTAAAAAATGGATACTAATGTGAAAAAACAACTAATTACATCAGCAGCTTGCATAAAAAAGAAAATAAAAATGATACAGGATGAAGAAGATGCTGCTAATCTAAAATTAAAGAAAGTATTCAAGCCCATTACGGATCCTCTAGAGACACTGATACAAGCAAATGATAAAAAACCTTCTAGTTTAAATATTCCAAATACTATAAATGAAAACGACGCGTCTACGGACTTGAACTCATCGATAGTATATAAAAACTTCCAAGACCAGCTCGAAGCTGATTCAAGCAAGCATTCAGAATATTATGATTTGGACAATGATGGCAAAAATTCTCAAAATAACGTCAATGATACATTAATATCTCTTAAAAAAGAAGATATACTAGACATTTACGATAACATTAACGTTCCATTTGGGATCCGTAATGAAAATAAGAAACTCAAGATGGGAAATTCTGCTGTTACTTTATCCTTAGTCAATAAAAATTCGGCAGAAAAACAATATATGATTACAATCAATGGCCAAAATTACGAACTCACAGCAGGTTTAAAAGAACTTTTGATTCGAAATAAACCGAATCTCGAACTAGTAACAGAAAAAGACAAAATTATGTACAAAGATCTGCTTGTTATTACAAGCGCCCACAGGCGAGATTTTAATCCCGACGGACAATTGAAAGGAGACAAAGGATTAAAATACTGTCAGATTATTAAACCTCTGTTCTCGGACACTAAGCAAGATTTTCCAGAAAAGTTAACGGACCTTAAAATTGGCGGTTCCTTGCCTAAATTAAAAAAATATAAGAAAGCTACAGACTATATTTATTGGGATGATCCAAATGAATTAATTGAAAGACTAAAACTTTTAATTGCCTCTAAAAGCGCTGGCAACAGCAACCATGATAATGAAATCTTATCCATTATTGAAGAGTTAAAAGAATCCGGTATAATACAAGAATAAAAACTGTCATGTGATAATCATTCCGTTTAGTAATCAAAAGGACATCAACAAACATGAATGTCCACAAAAAAGAAAATAATTGTTGTAAAATAAAAGAAAATAAACTATGCGCTATAGACGAAGTTGAAATATCCGATGGTGTTAAAATTTATGAATATATTGATACAAATATAAAAGTTACTTCAAACACGCTAAACCATCTTGATAAGCTAATCTCAGCTTTATCAGACCGAGTTAAAAAACTCGAAAAAAATATTGAATTGAAAGAACTAGAAGGGAAGTTGAACAAGCACTATGAGCAAAGCCGACGTCGTAAATGAGATTCATAGTAATGTAAGAGTGAACTTCCCCCGAAGAAGAGTTATATTAAAAGACATAGATGACCTTTGGCAGGCAGATTTGATTGATATGCAAGCCTTATCCAATATAAATTCGGGTTATAAATATATATTCGTAATTATAGATTGTTTCTCAAAATATGCTTGGGCATTTCCTCTAAAACAAAAAACTAAAGAAATTGTGTCTACCGTATTTAAGACTTTCTTAGCAAAAGGCCGACTACCTAAAAATTTACAAACAGATATGGGCAAGGAATTCTACAATAATGTTTTTTCGAAGATTATTAAAAAATATAATATTAACCACTATTCTACATATTCGACCAAAAAAGCCTCTATCGTAGAACGTTTCATTAGAACGCTCAAAAATAAATTATATAAAGAATTTAATTTGAAAGGAAATTATGAATGGATTGATGGAACTCTAGATTGTAAAATTTATGAGTACAATCATACGTTCCATAGAACTATAGGAGCACCTCCGGCTACAATTAATCATGATAATAAAGAAACAATATCGCAAAGATACACTAAATCCCAAATAGAACAATCTAAAAAAATATCGAAGTGCAAAAGATTTCAAGTAGGGGATTTTGTAAGAATAAGCAAATATAAAGGTTGCTTCGAAAAAGGATATACTCCTAATTGGTCTACAGAAATATTTAAGATAACAAAAGTTCAAGATACCAATCCAACAACTTATATATTAGAAGATTCGAGGTCTAGGCCAATTTTAGGAGCATTTTATGAGCACGAAATTCGAAAGACTTTACACCCTGAGGTATACCTTGTTGAAAAAGCTTTAAGAACTAAAGGAAACAAGGTGTATGTAAAGTGGCTAGGGCTGCCTTCAAGCGAAAACAGCTGGATAGAAAAGACTAATCGTTTGTAGGCTAAAAATACTAGTGAGAGTATTTAAACATCTATTATTTTTTACTTGTACTCAGTCGTATACGAATCGTCATACTACAAACACGGCATTCACAGGTTAATTAAAACAATCATGAACAAGAATCAAAATAATACCAGTAATTTAAATATGAAGAAAAAATATATATTGCCTGCTTCAAAAGCAAAAACTGGTTCTGGTTTAAAAAAAACATTTAATAATATTGTTTCTCATACCAAAAAACGTATTTGCAAATTAAAGCCCAAGTGCAAAAAACTTTTAGCGGAACTAGCGTATACAGCTGCTCATGAACTGGCATCTGACGACTTACCTATAAAACTACCGAGAGTAATCCCAGTGCCTAAAACCGGAGGATTTCTACCATTAATACCTATGTTTGCGGGATTGTCTGCAGCCGGTAGTTTAGCAGGAGGTATCGCCGGAATCACGAAAGCTGTCAATGACTATAAGTTAGCTAAAAAAAATTTAGAGGAGTTCAAGAAGCATAATATGAATATGGAAGCACTGTGTATTGGAAAAGGATTGCATCTTAAGCCATACAAAAATGGACTAGGAATTTATGTTACAAAGAAAAAAAACTAATTACTCGGCTACCCAAAAGAGCGTTAACTAATATTGATATTATGAAGTACTCTAATAACATACCTTTTTTTCGTGGTGTGTTTATGAGAGATGAATTACCAGAATTCCCTTTACCACTAGAATGTGGGGTTATCAATTTAGATTCTTCTAAAAATTCTGGTACTCATTGGGTAGCCTATGGAAAAATAAATGATTATATTGAATACTTTGATAGTTATGGCAATTTAAAACCGCCACAGGAGTTTGTCAAGTACATGGGAGATAAAATTCACTACAATTATGATAATTTACAAGGAAACAATTTGTATAACTGCGGTCATTTAAGTTTAAAGTTCCTTACCTCATTTTGGGAGAGAATGAATGAATTACCTACACATGACGTAAAGCTGTTCAACAGATGACAATCAAATAAATAGAAAGGTGTGTTTGTGCAGCGTACATTGTATCGCCAATCGTATTGAAAATTGCATGTTTTACTTTCGAGTCTACGAAATTCAAAATACCGTTAACTAAAATGATTGTTTTCAATAAAAACTCTGTTCATAATAGATCTCCTGGTATTGCACGCCCAGTATTGAAAGATAGAAGACGTGTAAGAGCAACAAAGGCGATTACAAAAAAGAATAAGATTTTTTTACGTTCACTCGGCTTTAAAATATAAAATGTTACAAATCGCAGATTTACCGCATCATGACAATTCCATTGAAAGCTATGAAATCCATAGCTATAACCCCTACAATAACAGTTTTAAAGAAAACGATGAAATAAGGATACCAATACACCAGCAAGATATTTATGTTCTACCTTCAGCTAGCTCCATTTACATTGAGGGATGTGCAAGTACGGCTACCACAGACACAACAGGGAAAACAATAACGAAAAAAGTTAAATTTATAAACAATCCAATATTGTTTTTATTTCAAAATATCAGATACGAGCTGAATGGTGTTGCAATAGATAACATTAAAAATGCTGGAATCACAACTACAATGAAATCGTATATTTCAATGAATGAAGGAGAAAGTAAAAATGCAGCTTTATGGGGTTGGAAATTAGATGGAACCAAGGCAACTGACTTCCATTTCACAGCTATAATACCCTTGAATAAAATATTAGGATTCGCCGAAGATTATAATAAAATACTCATCAATTGCAGACATGAACTTATATTACAAAGAAGCAGTTCTGTTTCAAACAGTGTGATAGCTGAGAAAAACGAAAATATAAATATAGACATAACAAAAATCCAGTGGCGTGTACCACATATTAGAGTTTCTGATCGCGAACGACTTGTGCTACTAAAACATTTAGAAAAAGATCGACCCATACAGTTAGCCTTCAGGAATTGGGATTTATATGAATATCCGTTATTACCTATGACAACAAAGCATTCTTGGTCAATTAAAACTGCTTCTCAACTAGAGAAACCGAGATTTGTTATATTAGGACTGCAAACTGACAGAAAACACAGTACAACAAGAAGTTCAGCTTCATTTGATCATTGTAACATAACAAATGTCAAATTATTTTTGAATTCGCAGTACTTTCCCTACGACAGTCTTAATTTAAAGTTTGATGAAAGTAAATATAGTATATTATATGAGATGTATGCTAATTTTCGTCAGTCATATTACAACGCTTGTATCGAACCGTTGTTGGATTTGAATACATTCTCGAAAATTGCTCCGCTTTTTGTTATCGACTGCTCAAGACAAAATGATTCACTCAAAACTGGACCAGTTGACGTGCGTTTAGAAATTGAGTCGTCAACAGACATTCCTGAAAATACAACTGCCTACTGTCTGATCCTCAACGACTGCCTCTTTGAATATAAACCACTCAGTAACATAGTTCGAAAACTATCATGAATGCTATCGTAGATGTTCAAGGTTTTAAAAGTGAAGACAACAAATTTATACCAAAAGAAATAGCAATATTATGTGATAATCGTATTCTTGTTTTGTTGATAAAACCGCCATATCCGTTCTATAACTTGACAAGGAAGGAACGTTTGCAGGTGGCATGGGTAGAAAGAAACGCTGGACTTTTATGGAACGAAGGCTTTGTGCCTTACTTTAATTACAAGTTTTTGATATTGGAATATATCAAGAATAAAAAGATATACACTAAAGGCGTTGAAAAGGTCATCTGGCTAAAAGAAATACTAGAAACGGATAATATCTACAATTTGGAAGAATACAATTGTCCTAATTTAAAAACCCTGTTTAAAAACTATTCAACATCGCCGGATATTCAAAGTTGTATTTACCATAGTAACATATGTGCCTTAAAAAATGTAACTTGCTTAAGAAAGTGGTGTATAACAAACAATATTTTTTTTAAATAAAGAAAACTAATACTACTAAATGCAGTTTGATTTTTTACGAACGAGTGCAAGAGAGACGAATGCCTTATGACACCCCCCCGCAAACGCCAAGGCTGGTATAAAATGATTCAATTTTAGCTTTCAGGTTTAAAATGTATTTATCAGTGCCAAATACATCATTCAATAAGTAACAATATGGATTTGTTGAGACAATGCGGATGGTATTATGAAAGTTTGAATTTACAAGATGCCGATAGAATGCTCGAAAATACAAGCATTGGAACTTTTCTGCTCAGAAAATCTAAACATCCAAATTTTGAATTTTCACTGTCTGTACAAACAGCGCGAGGCCCTAAATCCATCAGGATATGGTCTTCATATTCTAAAACTAGATATGGATTTGAAGGCGTAAGAGAAGTTAGAGAATTGCGCCGTAACATCATAGAATTAATCCAATATTATATAAAATCACCAGATGGAGAAACGTGGCTACAAAGATACCACATAGAATTAAAGAAGCCGCTAAGAGTTGAACCACCAGCGTTACTACATCTATCAAGATTGGCCTTAAATAGAGTAATTGGTTATGATTTTAGAATCACTAGCGAATGGACGGATATCAAAATCGTAAATGAGGAAAAGAAATTATTGTCCATACCCCAATCACTTGTGAATTATCTTAACGTATATCCATATTCAAACTAAAAAACTACTTTAAGGAGTATGGAGGATTAATATCTAAAATCATTGGAACAGATCAGCCAGATTACATGCGTTAGTAGGTAATTGTATGTGCTGCCTCGCCTCGATCGCATTGTATGTTCTGCATCGCCGAGATCGCGAAGCGATCGAGGTGATGCAGAACATACAATGCGATTGAGGTGAGGCAGCACATACAATTACTACCTACTGTCAGAATCACTTTGATTGTCATTTTCATGAGATATAGAATTTCTGTCATTTAGTTCATTTTCACTATAACTTGATTCCGATGATTTTCTCAGTAATGTTTTATTATCTAAACTTTCTTTCATTCCATCTTCGGAAGGACTATATTTCAATGTTTTTACCGACTTGTTCCATTTAAACCTATCGTTACCAAAATCCGTATCACTAATGTTCAGATTGTTAGCATTATTACTACTTTTTACCATTTCATTAAGTGGGTCTGTGATTGGTTTCAACATTGCTTCCAGCATTATATTATCGTTTGATTTAACATCACGAATGAGCTTTACTTTTTTTCTTACTGCTTGAGCAGATTGAAGTACTTTTTGTTTAAATAATTTCTCTTCGTTGATTTTATGTTTTATGTCCGAACTTGGCGGTTCCATTTTAAGTAATAAGTTTTTAAAGTAAATACTGTGCTTTATGTATCCTATTAATCGAGCATGATAAATGTATCAAAGCCTTTCCTGTAACATCCAGAATTTCTATTACAATCTTTATTTATAACTAAGAAATCGTACGGTATGTTCCATACTTGACTACATATTTCACGAAACTGGGACCACGACATATCACTTCCCACATGTTCATCATAAACATGCTTCAAATTAATATCATCTTGTTTAAAAAGAATAATTAAATTAGCATTATCTCTATTAATTGTTTAGGTATTTTACTATACGTTTGATTCAAATAGAAGCTATCTATATTTTTATGTCTTCCCATTGCAAAGTAATCTCGTATATTATTTTGATTTTCACACGCAACATCATCAAATATCATAATTGAATTAATGTTGGCTGCATGGGGGCTTACGATTTCATCATTTTCACTATATTTTTGAAATGAAACTGATGGAACCAGCTTTAAAACTTGTTCTAGAAATTGATACATAGGTTGGAATAAAGTTTTGGAGTATACATAAACATTTCGAAAGCGTAAACGTTGTTCGTGTAGTAGCAAACCAACAATTAAATTAGTTTTTCCACAATTCGATGGACCGCATATTATACAGCGAATAGTGTCGGGTAAAAGTGAACCATGTCGAAAATAGCGTTTATTGGACGAAGAACAAACGATATCCAACTGCAATCTCTGAGGTTGTTTTATAAACTTCATTTTACCAAAAGGCACGTGCAACAAACTAGAAAGGCAATATGCAAATAGTACATTTTCATAAGCTTTAGAGTATATATTTAACGGATTCTAACCCACATCAATTTCTAGAAATCGGATTCTAAACCAGATCGGATTCTGGAACACTGCCGCAGAATTCTGGTTATATATTGGGAGTTCTGTCCTGCTGCAGGCGATCGTAGTTATGTATTGGGAAGACTGCCTCACGTTCGCGGAGTGCGAGCGAAGCGAGCACGTAGCAGTAGGGCAGAACTCCCAATACATAACTACTGCTGGGTCGTTGCGACTTTTAAGTGTAACGAAACGTAACAGTTTTTCCTTATCTGGAAACAGTTTCGCGAAACAGTTTCAAAAAGAACTAGTTTTTTTCACTGCGGCGCGGCGCGCGGCGCCCGACACAACGAAACGAACGAAAATATCCATCTGATCTCATATTTGCCAAAACGTTAAATGAAACAGTTATAGGTTATAGTTTGAGTTATGTCAGTTATGAGTTTCGTTTCTATTTTTATGTAGTGTAGTTTCATTGTTGCGTTGCATTGCAGCTTTGATGGTCGTTTTTATAAAAACTGTTTTTTGTGCGCATAAGAAACTGTTTTTCCGTTACTGCAAGCGTAAGCGTTTTGCGAAACGCTTATTGAAAGAAACGCTCAGCTCTAGTATTTAAGTATCTATTTATCTATATTAGTAATAAGTATTACACCTAGTACCCAACAGTACCTAAAATGTATTTGGTATCATCTCTCTTCAGCTCCAACCAACCAACATAACCAACTGCACTCTGGACATAACCACTTGTATAGGTGAAAAACTTAACTGAATGACCTGTTGTATGTAAGTAGTTGTGTACAGTTTGCAAAAAAACGCATAAGCAAATCTCAGATGAAATAAAAAATATAGACGGAACGTCATGAACAACAAAATGAAGCCACTTTTGTAAAGATGTGTGAATGTGAGTGTGGCCAATGGAAGGAAAAAATCCCCATAATTGGGGTGACTTTTTAACGTTACATCAACCGTGCCCACCTACCAACCGTATCAGTGGCGGAGTAGCTTTAACAAACATGAAGTCATTTATTTGTAATCTGTTACTGATAAGCAGTCTACTGTAACCAGTAATTACAAGCCATATTAGGTGTAACTTAGTCAAAGTTCTATTTTTTATTTAAAATATTCTTATTATAAACTACTACCCATATAGAATAGAGTGTCCCTTATTTTACGATTTTCGGAAATTAAGATTTAAATAATTGATTGATTGATTGGGGTTCCCGCAAGTGGTGCCAGCCGGGCACAAGGTGGTGCACAGCCCCATGCCAGTGCCCGCCCCCGCACGCGACGCCGACCCAGGCCGAGCAGGCGCACCTGGCGCCAGCCGGCGCCTCCACCAGCGAGCAACCGCCGGCCATGGCAGGGCCCTCAGGGCTCGCCAACATCGCGCCAGCTGCATCAACAGACGCCGCGCAGTCATCTGACCGCCCTCAGGGCACCCAGCCGGCGTCGACAGCAACACAGGTGCAGCAACCACAGCCCGATCAAGTCGCCGCCGCCTCCACTCCCCATAGGAGGCCACGCTCGCGCACGGGCTCCGCCAAGTCCGCGAAGGAGCGCGCCTACCGTCTGGCCAAGGCGCGTGAGGACCTCGCGGCCGCCAGGCTCGCCGTCATCGAGGCCGAGCCCACATCAGAGGACGACGAAGAGGACGACGATGAGACTACGCAGCGAGTCGAGAAGTGGATCGAGCAAAGCATCAACATTCCAGCCATCGACATGCGTCCTCACAACCCGTCGCCTACGCCCCAAAATCAGGTACCGTTTACAGTGAATGCCCCCCCGGCCCCCGCGTATCCAGACACAGTAAGACACAGCCACCCAGGGCCGCACGCCGCGGCCGCTGCTCCTCTAAAGCCGGCTGTCCTAGTATCTGCACCCACACAAGCCCAACCGGCGGGAGACACCGCACTACAGCCCTACAAGCCATCATCCGACGTAGCCTTACTCACAGAGGCTATTCGGGCAGCCATACTGGCCGGCAAGGACTCGCCTTCAAGGAGGCCAGCGGATCTCCCAGCTTTCGCCGGTTCTAGACGGCAGTGGATTTCCTTCAAAAAGGTATATACAGATACAGCTCCATTCTTCACGTCTGGCGAGAATACAGCACGCCTGCAAGCAGCAACGCAGTCTCTACGCAACACGGCGCTGGGCGAGTTCATACTGGCCGGGGCGGGCCCCGAGCTCATTTTGGAGAAGCTCGAGGAGTCATACGGGAACACAGCCACACTTGCAGCCATGGAGTACAAGAATCTTCGTGAACTGCCGAAGCTCACCGACAACGCACAGGACATCTGCTCATTTTCTATAAAGCTGGGCGCCATTATGTCTACGTTGCAGCTAGTGGATCCCGACACTTCAAGATACAACTCGGAAATCCTGAGGGCCCTACATGACAAACTAACAGTCAACCTACAAAGTAAGTGGTATTCAAATTCAGCCAACAAGCCGCGCCGCGAGAGTGATGTGATGCTGATGGTCTCCTTCCTTCAAGAGGAAGCCAAACTACGTGAGACCTACACCATACTTACCGATAACTACTTACCCAGGTACAGCATACAACCCTCCCGTCCGCATTATTCACAGCCGCAGAGACAACAATACAACGCAAGGCCCACTTACGGACAACAGCGCGCAACTAGTGGGGTGCCTAACACGCGCGCAAACGTAAGCAAATATCAGAAAACGAACACGGCGGTCGAGAAGCGGGCGCGATGTCTCATA
This sequence comes from Cenopis cana, assembly GCA_951800055.1. Classification (NCBI taxonomy): domain Eukaryota; kingdom Metazoa; phylum Arthropoda; class Insecta; order Lepidoptera; family Tortricidae; genus Cenopis; species Cenopis cana. Next base: position 765,545 of record CATOHG010000005.1, read on the forward strand.
TGCGAGAGTGATTCACACGTAAGTGGTGCAGAGTGCGCAACATTTTTAAATATGTGTATAGGTAAGCGGCGGGAGGTAGCGAAGAATAAAATGCTGTGTTTTAAGTGTTTATCCTACAGGGCGAAGAGGCACACATGCAAACGAATAGTGTGTTCAGCGGACAACTGCGGCAAAAACCACAACGTGTTAGACCATAAGTCTGTTTCAGAAAGCGCGCAAACCACCGAAAAGGTTACGTGCGCGTGGGCCACAAAGGCGCACTCGTACCTAAAGATCCTGCCAGTCGAAGTGTCGGGACCACTAGGACGCCGCCGGGCCTGGGCGCTACTTGACGACGGATCGACAGTCAGCCTCATATCCCAGGAGCTCGCCGAGGCAGTGGGAGCCCCGGGACCCGTGGAGCCCCTACACATCGAGGCCCTCACCGCGGGTACCTTGGACTCCGAGTCGTCGCGCCGCGTACGCATCGAGCTCATAGGAGCGGACGCCGCACACAAAATTGAAGCTCGAACAGTGAGTAATCTCTCTCTATCACCACAGCAAGTGTCTGAAGAAGTCATCGACCAGTGCGAGCACCTACGCGACCTCAAGCAACACTTAGTGTACAAGTGCGCTCGCCCTAACATTTTAATAGGTCAAGACAATTATCAACTGGTCTTGGCTGAATCCGTGCGGCGAGGGCGCTGCGATCAACCCGTCGCCTCCCGCAGTCCGCTCGGCTGGGTGCTGCATGGAGCACAAACTAGAAGCCTGGGCCATAGGGTAAATTTCCTAAACACGATAGAAGAAAAACTTGATCATTTTTTTAGTGTGGATTCCCTAGCCATCGAGCCCGCCCGCCCTTCTAGCGACCCAGAGGAGAGAGCCACGCGCATACTACAAGAGACAACGCAGCGAGTGACTGAAAAAGCATACGAAGTCGGCCTATTGTGGGCCAACAATAAGGTACACTTACCCTATAATTACAACACAGCGCTCAACAGACTGCACAGCGTCGAGAGGCGACTCGACAAGGACCCAGAGCTACGCGTGAAGTATGAAGCTGAAATGGACGCCCTGAGATATGTTGAGAGTTGGTCGAGGGATGAATGGAGGTTTTAAGTGAAACCAGACATAGTAACACCGGAGATGTTGTATTCTCGGTAAAGTATTAGGGAAAGAACAACGTTCATCTAAACATACGGTACTTATAGATAGTTATTGCTTACTTGCTAAATTACTCAATTACGTGCATCACATGTTGCAGGGCGTAACGGTGAAGTTACCGTTAATGTGTTAATTAGGCATATAGTACACCTCCCCTGAAAAGCTACTCTTCACCCCCGTAAACAAGAAAAAAAAATGTGACAGACTAATTGCGTTTAACATTTTTTTTTTAATGGATAAAACTTAATTATTATGTTCAAGCAAGTATAAATAGGTTAGGTAAATAAATTATATTTAAAAATTAATCGATTTTCAGAAAAAAAAATATTCCTAATGTGTGAAACTAATTATAATACAATTTAGTATTATTCTTATGAGTAATGTATACCTGATTATTTTTTTAAATCTTAACATTTGGTGACATATCCTCTATGACCTCATAAGGTCCTGTATAAATAGGATCTAGTTTGTTTCCTACTTGGTTCTTTAAAAGTACTAAGTCACCTGGTTTATATTTTACAGAATAAGTTTTCTTGTCATACGTTAATTTTCTAGTAGTTTTACATGACAATAAATTATTTTTAGCGTCTAACTGTGCTTTCTGTAACCTATACTTAAACTCTTTAGGATAACTTTCATAGTTATAGAGAGGGTCGACCGAAGAAGAATCTAGATTACTTGGCAATTTACACGGTTTGCCAAAAACTAGTTCGAATGGCGCATATTGTGTCTCTGTATGTACAGTAGTGTTGTATGAAAAACACCAATAGCTTAGCCAACTGCTCCAGTCGGTGCTATTATTGCTACATTGAATCCTGAGATACGCTCCTAGACTCTTGTGCGTGTTTTCAAGTGCGCCTATTGTTTCATGATGATAGGCTGTCGAGTGTAACTTATTTATTCCTAATAATGTATAGATTTCGGCGAATACACTAGACATAAATTCGGTACCTTGATCCGTTATTATATCTTTCGGTACTCCGTATCTTAAAATAAAATTATTTACAAACACTCTACTTACAGATTCAGTGTCTTTTCTTTCCAAGGGGTATGCCTCGACGAACTTAGTTAGTTCACACTTAATTGTTAATACGTATTTATAGTTATAATTATCTAAGTCTAAAGGACCTAATATATCTAAAGAAATACGTTCAAACGATGTACTTGGTGTTGTACTTATAGTCATTGGCTCTTTAATGTATCTGTTAGTATATTTGTTATACTGACAATGTGCACATTTCTTAACGTATTCGTATACATCATGGCTAATTTTCGGCCATAGAATCGTTTAATATTATTAAGCATCCTGTTTACCCCCGCGTGGCCACTGGTGGGTAAAAGGTGAAAGTCGTTTAAAATTACTCTAATTTCTTTTCTGTCATATATTCTCGTGACACCTTTTGCTACTAGGATCCTAGGAATATCACATTTATAATCGGCTGAGAATGCATTCACTTCCATTTCATTTTCTTTATTTTTTATTATAATAACTTCATTTATATTTAGCCTTTTGCAAAATACTTCTAATTCCCTCGCTAACACGCCTACGGTAGATAACGATCGGGTGATTAGATAAATGCATGATTTGCTTGGTACGTACACAAAATTTCCTTTATCGCTTATAAATTCATTCTGTCTTGTTCACCCCTCCAGCGAATGCACGCGGTCTAAAGACCTGCCCGCCATCTGCGGTCTCTGTGGGGGAGATCACCCGGCCAACCACCGCAACTGTCCAGTATTCCTCCGCGAGGCCCGCAACAGGACAGCGGGCGCGCGGTCCTTCACCACCCAGCCCCGACGTGGACCGACAACCCGAGCCTCCGTCGCCACTAACGTGGTGGAGGAGGCCGCGGTTGCCTCACTCATGGCTCCGGCCAACCAACCAAGGGACAGGTTTGCTCCTCAATCCGACACTAGGTCTTCATCGCAGCAGCAGAAGAAAAAGAAGAAGAAAAAGAAGAAGTCCCAACGGCAGCAGCAGCAGCAGCAGCCCACGCAACAGCAACAAAACAGTGAGTACGCTGGAGAGCCCTCAGCAAAGTCGCAGCCCGCGGCTGCCGAAGAGGAACTCCCCGCTCACCTCATAGCTATTATTAACGCCACGGTCAATAAAGCCGTATCAGCTGCACTAGCCTTAAACCGTCCTCTTCAATAGATGGCTAAGGGTAGTGTACTGGAATGCGGAGTCCCTTACTGGAAAGTTGAATCTGTTGCGTACTTTCGTTCACCAGCAGGACGTGGACGTGATGCTCATCAGTGAGACGCACCTAAAGGGGACCCAGCATCTCCGCCTCAGCGGCTACCATGTGTACCGCGAGGGCCAAACCTCCCCGCTCGGGATCGCATACCGGGGCCTAGCGGTCCTGGTCAAGCGCACTCTGATCCACCAACCGTTGGACTTCCAGCAGCGGGTGTCTCTGTCTGCCCTCGGGGTGGACATCAAGCTGGCGAGCCACAACCTCCGCCTTTACTCTGTTTACAGGCCCCCGGGTAATCCCGACTCGGCCACACTGAGAGCCGAACTCAAGGATCTTCTGGTGGACTCCCCCGTACCCACCATCGTAGCGGGGGACTTCAACGCCAAGCACCCAGCTTGGAACGCCGCGAGGACCACGCCAGCCGGTAGAGTCATCTACCAGGCGGCCGAGGACTTCGACTTCAGTGTGTCCGGGCCGTATGAGCCCACACACTACTGCACCACGGGACTGGAGGACATCATCGACTTCGCGTGCCATATGCGCGTTAGCGTATCTATGCGCCACGAAGTCCTGCCGGACTTACCCTCGGACCATCGGCCGGTGCTACTTACCATAGCAGACCGGCCGGTAACATCCCTTCCCAGGGGTCCGAGTCGCCGCTACGACTGGGAGGGGTTTGGCCGTGCCCTGGAGGCCAAGCCCCGCTCAGCTCCCATCTCCACAGCTGAGGAGGTGGAGGAAGCCGCCTCCAGAATCACCACGGACATCCAAGAGGCCCTGGACGCCGCCTCTAAAGCAGTGCCGCACACCGACCGCCGCACGCCGCTGCCGCGGGACCTGCAAGAGCTCATCGCTAAGAAGCGCTGGACGAGGCTCCAATGGCAACGTATACGGGCCCCAGCGCTCAAAACCGAGCTCAATCGCCTCACCGAGCTCGTAAAGACCAAGCTCTCAGACTATCGCGCTGAGAGCTGGGAAGCACACATCGCCTCCATCTCTGATGATGTCCCTTCTATCCACAGGCTCTGCAAGCAGCTTGGCACGGTGGCCGAACCAGTCCGGCCACTCCTAGATGACAACGGGGTTCTGCACTACGCCGCTAAAGACAGGGCGAAGCTATTCGCCCAAAGTCTAGAGCGGCAATTCACGCCGAATCCCGCCACTGACGCCCAGCACACCGCTGAGGTCGAGCGGCACCTCCAGCAGTACTTCGAAGCACCGATCCTGCCGCAGGAAGACCCGATTTTCTTCTCTCCTTCACAGGTCCAGCGTTCGATCCGGTTCCACGTCAAACCGAGGAAGGCACCTGGCGCCGACAACATCCCCAATGCAGCGTTACGCCACCTGCCGCTATGCACTATAGCGGCGGTGGCGCGACTCTTCAATGGGATCATGCGATCGGGCCACTTTCCCTCCTCGTGGAAAGAGGGCCGGGTCATCGTCCTGCCCAAACCTGGGAAGGACAGAAGAAAGGCGGAAAACTACCGCCCCATCACACTGCTGAGCACCCTCTCGAAGGTGTTCGAGAGGATGCTGCTCCGCCACCTGCAGCCCCACATCACGCCCCGGCCGGAGCAATTCGGCTTCAGAGGGGGGCACTCCACGACGCTGCAGCTCACCAGGGTGCTACACTACATGGCTACGGCCACAAACAAGAGGGAGTATACAGTCGCCGTGTTGCTGGACATGGAGAAGGCCTTTGACCGAGTCTGGCACGAAGGCCTTCTCTACAAAATGTCCACCTCTACGGCCCCTCGTGGAATCGTACGAGTAATTGCTTCTTTCCTTACAGATAGACGCTTCCGAGTCCAGATGGAAGGTACACTCTCTGAAGTACATCCCATCCAGGCGGGTGTACCACAGGGGAGCTGCCTATCACCTGCGTGTTACGCCCGGTTCACCGATGACATCCCAGTCGTTGGTAACACGCAACTGGGCCTCTACGCGGACGACGCGGCATACTTCGAGTCGTCGATGAGGCCGCAACACGCAGTCACCAAGATCCAGAGGACACTCGACGCCCTCCCAGCGTGGCTTTCCAAGTGGAGGCTATCGGTGAATGTGGGTAAGACGCAGGCTCTCATCACTGGGAGCACGCGCCTACCACAACCACCAACGCTACTCGGGCAGCCCCTCGAATGGTCGCACACGGTGAAATACCTGGGTGTGACCATCGACAGGGGCCTCTCAATGAAGCAGCACATCGCCAACACCACGCAACGTGCCCTCGTGGCACTCCGGCCGGTGTTCTCCAGCAAGCTCCCCAGGAGGATCAAACTTAGTTTGTATAAGGCGTACGTCCGGTCGCGGCTCACGTATGCCGCACCGGCCTGGTACGCCCTCGCCGCAGCAACCAACAGGAGGAGACTTCGGGTGCAGGAGACGCAGACTCTCCGCACCATCGTCGCAGCACCGCGATATGTGCGTAAATGCACTATCGCGAACGACCTCATGTGGACCAGCCTGGAGTCGTTCATCGGTCGGCTCGCAAGGGCCATGTACGACCGAGCGGACAACTTCAGTCACGTCCACTTACAGGGCATCGCCCCACAGCATGCCCGCCCGCCAGAGCGCAGATCTCGGGCGCTGCCCAGAGAGCTGCTCTTCATCGATGACTAAAGATGACTAAACTATTACTGACTTTCCAGATGGACACCAGCCGCACGAGACACGCCAGCAACAGACGCCGTAGCGGGCCCCCTGCCCGGGGACTCGCACGGCAACCTCACCAGCAGCAGACGCCGTTCCCCAATTGACGGCCAGAAGCCCGTCCCGCCGTAGCGGTGACGCGACCCGCAACAGCTCTCAATGCGCCCAGCGCAGAAAGAGCCACCTGCCACCCCTAGGAAGGGGTGCAGAAGACGCTCAAGCAACTCAAGCAAAAGAGAAGTCTCGCGAAACATGGATTGGCTGCAGTTTACTCGTATGCTTTGTATGCCCACGCTACTAAGTATTACCTCCATATAAAGTGCCCGGATCGCATCCAAATTTCTTCCGCTCCGCTGTCCCCTGACTTGCCTAGTCGCACCGAGCCCGGCCTCCCACCAGCGGGTCTCACCGGACAAGGCTGTGACGAAGCGAGAAAGGCCGGCCGAGCAGCCGCGATCACGCTAAAACTGCTCAACACACACAACACCAGTGTCAACAATTTGCCCATCACCCGATCAGCCAAACTAACCCCCCTCCTCACCCCTGCCCTGAGAATTCAAGATGGGGGTAGAGTGAAATAGCCTGATTTGGACCTACCCTCGGACTGCCGCGGCTTCCAAACATGCCGCCACCGACGTCGCCGTCCCGCAGGGACCCGTCGGTACGCAACCCGACTAGACCCAGAACATTCCGGCGCACCCGTGGAATCGGGGACGCCTCCAGGGCCGCCCGCGACCTGCGCGTACAGAGCGCGTTCAAAAATGTACTCCGCGCATCCGCGGCAGCCCTCCGGACGACAACATCACGCTCCCCGAGTACCCCGGGGACCCCTACCAGCGAAGGGACTGGCGATGCCCTGTTCCCCAACCCAGCCGAAGTGATCCAGGCGATCCTGGGACAACTCGGCCCAGCCACGCCGTACGACTCAGCAACAACCATGGACTTAACCACCGCCACAAACCCACCGGCTGCCGCACCCGCCGCCGCCACCCCCTTCACCGCCGCCGCGTCCCCCGCGCGGCAGGCAGCTGAGACTTGCCCCGACACCGCGCCGCCAACGGCGCACAACAGCGCCGCAAAGGCCGTGCCAACCAAGGCGCAAGGCAGCGGCGCTCGCAACACGACCGCATCATCTGCACCACGCTGAAGAAGGCGCACCCAGGGGAGGGGCGCAAACCCACCCCCCATGCTACCGCCACAACAACAAGCCCGAGCAAGGCCCCAGCTCCACTGCCGCATTGCGCGCCAGCAGCGCAGCGCCCAAAGACGGCCCCCTCAACAACAACAACAACAACGCCACGACCCCCACCCGCCCTCGGAGCGGGCAAGGTCCCCCCCGCGCCCCGCAAGGCGCCCGCGCCCGCGCCTGACCATCGAGGGGTGGAGAGGCCCCCAGGGAATCACCCAGTGCCACCGCTGCCAACAGTTTCGGCACTCCGCTCACAACTGCCACCGCCAAATCGCCTGCGTCCGCTGCGCCGAACCACACCTCTCGCGCGACTGCACGAGACCCAAGGACCTGGACCCCATATGCGCCAACTGCAGAGGCCCCCACAAGGCCAACAACCAGAAGTGCCCCGTCATGCGCCGCGAGATGCGCCGCAACACCACCGCGGCAGCCACCGCCAGCCATCGACAGGCCCCTCAAGCCCGCTTCGCCGCCACAACACCCATGGCGACGAACCACATAGAGGCTGACGCCACCAGCGCAACCCTGATGGCGCCGGCCAACAACCCAGGGGCGGTACAGGCCCCCACCAATACAAAACGCCGCCAAAAGAGGGGAGGAAGAGGCCGCAACAGAAACCGCTCACAAGGCCCCACCCCCACCTCTACCCCTGCCACTGCCACCGCCGTGCCTGCGACAGCCGCCCACCAGGAGACCGCAGCAACCGGCGTGACCCCCGCCGTCGCACGCACTGTGCCACAGCCGGAAACCGACCCAGCACCCCGCGCGCCGCCACCCCCAGCCCAGTCGGCCCCCGCCCCCAGCGGAACGAGCCTGGCACAGACTCCACAAACCCCACAAGAAGCCAGGATGGAAGTGGTTGAGTTCGCCCTCCACACCCTCTACGAGGTACTCTCGGCCATCAGGACCGGCTCGGACCCGGTACCCAGGATCCTTAGAGGCCTCAACTCTATTACAACTCGGACTAGGACATCAACAGCAGTGAGCGAGTGCCCCGCAGCCGAGTCGACCGCAGATCGGCCGCACTTACTGGCGGCCCCCGTCTAGCAGGACCTCGTGCGCGACCCGGCCCGCTCACACATGACCAAGATTACCCCACTATCGGGCCGTCTCAACGGCCCGCAGGGATTGACCCCGATCATGGGCTCACGCCCGCCATCGGTTACCCCGCTCTGCCGGCGACAGGCAGAGTCCGGGAAGTCTTCGAATGAGAAGTCTCGCGGCGTTTCCCTTGTTGCGTCGTCTGCCACGTTGAGCTTCGTAGGTACATAGCGCCATTCGTTCACCTTAGGGTGTTCTTGTATGGCGGCGATGCGGTGAGCCACGAACGGTTTGTATGAGCGTGACCCGTTACGTACCCAATGCAGCACTGTTTTACTGTCGGTCCAGAACGTAGTGGAGTCTGGCTGCTTCTCATGCTCTTCTTTGACGACTTGCGCCATACGTGCGCCCATCACCGCGCCGAGTATCTCGAGGCGTGGTACGGAGTGTAGCTTGAGCGGACACACGCGCGCTTTCGCCATTACTAGGGAGACATGTACTTCACCTGTGGCGAGAGTGGTACGCCAGTAGAGTGCCGTGGCGTACGCCTCCTGTGATGCATCCGTAAAAATGTGAAGTTGGGTATTTAATGCTTGTGTGAAGCCCGGGTAGCATCTCGGTAGGGGTTGCAATATCGGACGGTTTTCCAGTTCCGGATGTAACTAGACGCTTACAATGAACGCCTGTCCTTTACCGAATACTAAACAAACATCGGTAATTTTATCTTAAGTATTTCATTAAAAACTAATCAAAGTTATATACACAATTAAATAAACGCTTTACAAATTACGACGCAAAATCTATTAATAATCACAAACATGGCCGGCGCCGATGGCGACTACAACATATTTCAATAAGAGCCTATTTCGAGTGAGCGTAAGTAAATTGCGACCTTAAATGCGTGCAAGTAAGGAGTAGACGCGCTTGAGAAAAAGACTAGTGCGGACAATTCGGTTTGATAAGCCCGATCGGCTGTCAGTACCTAATCGGCTAGCGCAACGTACGGTACTGTTTCTCCTCGACACGCTTAATACGATAATTCCGCGTATAAAAGGAGCGCGCGCTTGAGGCGGGGGATGATTATTGTTTCGACTGTCTGTGACTCTGGTTCTATAGATTATTTTTGGTGGGTTTCTCGTCATTTTTGTTTGAGATTCCGTTGTTATGTGGAAATGTTCCGCATAGTGAGGGAATCTTCTTTACTTTCAATTTCATTATTATTTTACGGGGTTAAAATTTATTGCTATTTATTTTAAAAGAGTCAGATCACATTCCAGGCATACAGTTTAGCTTGACGGAATACGTTTAACCTAACGGTTTGTCAAACAAACTTATTCCGGAGTCATTTAGATTACCAGACTGTTTAGGGGGTCTGGGCGTTCCTATTTATCAACATGGGACGTATTTTACCCTTAGCGAGTTCCATTGTCCAACTGGTGTAGTCTGATCATGACCTCCGCGATTGAAGGAGGTATAGAAGGGTTCTTCGCTTGAAAGGGCTCACTGGTATATGGAATTCGGTCTTTATTATGTATATTTATATAATCTATTATATGCTAGGGCGTTTCATATCACAGATCCCTTTAGACTTCGGTCAGTTGTGATATGACACAATACACAGGCTTTAGGTTGATTTTCTCAAGCTAGCCACTTGAACGTTCTAGTAGGGAACTGTTTAGGTATATAGGTAAAAGTAGGGCCTCACTACATAACACTATGGTAAATACCTCACGGTTGAGGTTTGCACACACTAGAGTAGGAATTAGAGCTATATGGGGATGTAAGTAGATTAGGATTAAAGTCATGTGTAGGATTAGGACGTTAGGAAACAGGGTTTAGGGATCTAGGTTTAGGTATTAGGTATTCACGCGATTGTAGGTGTATTATGTAATAAATAAGAGGTATCTAATAATTTCTTTAAATAGCCCCTAAAAATACTGGGTTTCTTAGATTTTTATAGGTATAATATGTGTTGTCAAGGTTCAATTCTTCCAATCATGATTAGGATAGCAGGGATGGTTCAGAAAGATGGAACTAACTCTGAAAGTAGCAGGCGGAGCAGTCTACAAGTATTATTTTCCAATATAATGAGTGAAAGAATACTCATTGCTGGGAAAGAGTAGAGAAATACTTTTGTAAATGGTTAGGAAACATTGGGAAGTGTTTAGGGTAGAGGGAACTGGTAGTTAAAGATGCTTCTCATCTAAAGATTTATTAATGAATTTATTTTCATTAGTATGGATTTATCTTCATTAATATGTCTAGTTCTGGTATAGAATAGGTTCAGTCTCCATCTTGGCGTGTTAACAGCATTGTATGAGATATGAAAGACATACCATACAACAGTCAAAATTATCCTTTTTAGCTGTAGCTTAAAATTGGGTATCAACGATTCTATTTTCTACTGCATATGTATGGTAGCAGGATGATTTTGACTTAGGGGAAAAAAGTAAGGCTTTCAAGGGTATTTGCCGCCCATTGGAAACCTCCAGCTGTTAATAACGTAACTGAACACGTAGATCTTGTTGGAGATAAATTACCAATAATAAAATTATTATTATGTATCTAAATTTTGAGTAGGTAAAATATGTTAGGAAAGTTTTTGTAAATGTATGGAAATTTGGTAGAAATAATTCTACTTAGTAGAAAAATACGTGGTAGATTTGGTAGGAAAAATTAGTAGGTATTTTAGGGTCTTAGGTCAAATAGTGAAGAGTTCAAGTCTGATTCGTTTCGCATAAAAGAGTCGGGTTATTCGGTACACAACGTAGGTTATCACTAGACGATCACATGGCCAAATCAAGTGATTTTCATGGGTCTTTTATTTAAACTATGGGGAATATAATATTTAGAGGGGTATAGAGAGGGGGGGAGCTACACGGAATTGTATCCGATATTGGGCTCCAATTCCGGAATTCCGGAACTGGTTCCGGAACTGGGATTTACCTTTTTCAACTAAATTGATGTCACAAAAATGTACTACAAATAACATCATTATCGTTTTATAGGCAATATTCAGATAGGGTAGCCTGTATTTTAAATTTTAGTACAAATATTAAGATATTTCGTACTTTCTGTAACATATGTGGGTAAACTTGTTATTCGGACAATCGAAGGTAGTTTTAAGATACTCTGTCGCTCTATTAAACGTAATACGGAACGGACGTGTTTTCTGTGATCTCCTCATATCCTGGATTCCCTGGCCCATCAGCAGCATATTCTCTAGTGGCGACGAGGACAATTGGACGCTGGTGCATTTGTGACGTTTTGAATACATAAACATATCGTGTAGCGTGCGAAATGGCGGTGGGGAAGATAGGGCCGTTTGACCTTGCCAAGGACGACTGGGAAATGTATGTGGATCGTTTGGAACAATATTTTGTGGCAAAAGAAGTGAAAAGTGAGGTGAAAGTAGCTACTTTAATAACAGTTATAGGTAGTGAGGCTTACGAACTGATGGTGAACCTATGTACACCCGATAAACCGGCAACAAAAACCTATGACGAATTAGTGACGTTGATGAAAGGTCATTTAAATCCCAAGCCAAGTATACTTGCTGAACGTTTTAAGTTCCGACAGCGGGTGCAAAACCGTAATGAAAGTATCGCAAAATTCGTTACAGACCTTAAAAAGTTGAGCAAAGACTGTGGGTTTACAGGGGAAACTTTAAAGGAAAATTTGAGGGATCAATTTGTGTGCGGCCTGCTGAATGAAGATATCAGACAAAAGTTGTTCACGGAGGCGGACTCGATCACGTTGGACCGGGCGTACAAGCTCGCAGTGTCCATGGAGGCGGCCGAGGCAAACGCGGCGCTGGTAGACGACTGTGCGCGGAATCGAACCGGCGACAGTGTACCGGCAAGTGCGTCGACATGCGTGCATCAGTTAGGCCGGGCGAGCCGGGGCCGAGAACCGGCGGCGGCGGCGGCGGCGGCGGACGGCGGCGACCGGCCGGCGGTGGCGAGTCGCGGCAACATAACGGCAGGCGGTGGCCCAAGCGCCATGAGCGGAGCGGGAAACGGAAAGTTTCGTGGTTTAGGACGAAATAATGTAGCATACTCGAATGTAGGATGTAAAGTATGCGGGGCGAAGCATGAGGCCGAAAAATGTAAATTTAAAAACTATGTGTGTAGGGTATGTAATCAGGAAGGACACCTAAAGAGAATGTGTCCCAAGTTGCGCGGAAGATTATCATTGTACAACGTTAACGAAGAGGAGGTGGGATGTGATGATGATTACGGAAGTGATCAAAGCGACGAGGTAAACAATTTTTCTTTAAATAGCAGCGATTGTATTTCTTTTGCACTATACACCATAGATGTTTTATATTGAGCCAACTTTGTTAACAATGGAGATCGACACTGGGAGCTGTATTTCATGCATTAGTATGGAATGCTATAAAAAGTTGTTTACCCATTGCGAGTTACAACCGAGTAATTTAGTGTTGCGGTATTATACAGGTGAAAATATCAAACCAACGGAAATTTACTTTTTCACTTTACCTACTGAATTAACGGCTTTCCGGGACCAAATATGGTCATTAATTCGTTGGCAGCACTAAACTCGTGATTTTCGAAAAAAATGCACGAAGTTTCATGTGGGTAAATTCCGTCTTACTGGAAGGGGAAACGCCAAAAGCATAAAACAAAGGCGAGGTGGCGCTGTTCTTCAAGAATGGTGACAAAACTGACAAGTGACAACGCACTACTAAACAACTACCGAACCATCACGCTTTTGAGCCATGTCTACAAGCTGTTTCCAAGAGTCATTACGAGCCGTCTCGCACGCAGGCTAGATGAATTCCAGCTCCCGAAAAAGCCGGTTTCCGAAGAGGCTTTAGTACCATAGACCACATTCATAGGCTCCGTTAAGTTATACACAAGGCTGAAGATTACCACTTGTCCCTCTGTTTAGTGTTTGTGGGTTATGAGAACACCTTGTTGATTCGATCGAAACCTGGGTGATACTACAAAACTACAATCTCGGCAGCGGTGCCAAATAGGCTACCACTATATCAAATTACTGAAGTGTTCGTACGAGGATGCCACCATGTCAGTCCGACTTCAGGACCGGAACTCGAAATCTAGCGGGGCAGGCCGGAATCAGGCAGGCCACCGCGCTTTTGAAAAACTACTGACAACTATGAGCCATGTCGACGTACAGAGCTGGACGGTGAAGGGGATAAGTTTAAAGCGCGACCACCAGCGGCGAAGCAGATCAGCTACAATTATGTCAATTGTGTGGTCACGTACCGACTGCGTGCAGTAGTGCACGGGTCTTCGTGGATAAGAACGGCTAGGTACGTAAGCCACACTAGAGCACACGAACGCAGCTAACGGCGGAGTTTAGTGATCGTCGTATCCAAAATACGGATAGAAGGAGTATACGTGATGGAGTATCGTTTGAAATCTATTCACAAAATGTTTATGAATCTGGTGATAGGCGAACAATTCCTCAGTTTTACATTGTGAAATTTAAGAATAAACATACAAAAAACTCTATTTTCTCTCTCTAAATTCATCAAATCCAATTCCGGAATTTCCGATATTTCGAGTGTACCAATTCCGGAATTGTAATATCGGAAAAATTGGCCGAGATTCCGGAATTTCGAGATTCCGGAATTCCGACATCACTATTTTCAGGGCTTCTCTCTTGGTCGGGCGATTGTTGTGAAGTACGTCGGCTGGTAGGCGAGCGAGGTCCAAGTTGAAGGTGAGTTCGTCCGTTGTCGGCCTCCATATAAGGCCGAGGACGCGTTCAGTTGTGCCCGGTCCGTCGTCTAGGTTGACTGGAGTATCTGTGGGCGGTGAGGACTCACCGAGGGCGGCCATTAAGGCGGGTGAATTGGACTTCCACCCGCGTAGCTCGAAGTTGCCCTCAGCTTGGATGTCGCGTACTGCAGTTGCTGTTTCTATCGCCTGGTCTAAGTCTGCGAAAGAATCTAAATAATCGTCGACGTAGTGTTTCTTCACGATCGCGTTGACGGCCGCAGGCTGCGTTTCTTCATATTGCCGCGCGTTTTCATTTTTCACGTAGATCGCGCACGCCGGGCTACACTTTGCACCGAATATGAGTCTAGTCATTCGGTACTCAGTGGGCGGAGTCTCGCCGCGCTTGTTGCCCCTCCACAAGTAGCGTAGCACGTCGCGGTCCTCCGGCCTTACTAGCACTCTCATAAACATCTCCTTTATGTCGGCTGAGAGCGCTATCTCGTGCTGTCTAAATTTGCATAATACCCCTGGGAGTGACTGAAGGAGCCCGGGGCCTGGCAGGAGCTTCTCGTTGAGGCTGGTGCCCTGGGCTCGTGCTGCTGCATCATGGACAATTCTAAGCTTGCCTGGTTTATTCGCGTTCAGCACTGGAAAATGAGGTAAGTAGAAAGTTTTACCCGGCGGCCCCTTTGACTGGACTATCTCCGCATATCCTTTGTCTAGTAGGGCTGTACTATATGCCTAATTAACACATTAACGGTAACTTCACCGTTACGCCCTGCAACATGTGATGCACGTAATTGAGTAATTTAGCAAGTAAGCAATAACTATCTATAAGTACCGTATGTTTAGATGAACGTTGTTCTTTCCCTAATACTTTACCGAGAATACAACATCTCCGGTGTTACTATGTCTGGTTTCACTTAAAACCTCCATTCATCCCTCGACCAACTCTCAACATATCTCATGGCGACCCATACCAGCGAACCAAGGAACATGAAGAAAGGAGCGCTCGTGGCCCAGCGGCGCCTGCGTACTGCTTGCAGTATCTAAGGTTAAGCAACGTGGGCAGCGGTCAGGACTTGGATGGGTGACCGCTTTGAGTGGTTACTAACTGAGCGCTCCCGTGCTTTGGAAGGCACGCTAAGCCGTTGATCCCGGTTGCTGTATATGGCAGCAGTCGTTAAGCCAAGTTGGAGGCCTTCGGGCGGCTTGAGAACTACTTAACGCTACATTTTAATGATTTTATTTGCGAAGAAAAGTTTTATGTTTTTAAGAACTTGTCTTGTTTTGCCAATGGAATTTTAGGCCAAACATTTTTTAAACATTATAACGCAACTATAAGTTATAAAGACGATATTTTTGTTGTATATCATAATAAGATATGAGGGTAAGTGTGCAACGTAGGGTAGTCGAGGAATTAAATAAATGAGTCTCGATCTTGCTATCTAACTGGTGGTTTACTATATATCCCTATACCTAAATACTACATGGTGTCAGGTGTAAATAGTGAATTTTTGGTATATTTGAGTGATAAACAATGGCTGGAGATAATAATCAGGAGACGCCGAGCACAAACAATGTTTACGCGAATATACAGCAGCCGCCACCGATGGGCGATAGCGGAAATATGGCGGACAACTGGCGAGATTGGAAAAAAACGTTCGAGTGGTATATGGTAGCTTCGGGACGCGAAAACTCGTCGGGAAAGGAGAAGTGTGCATTGTTCCTACATATAATCGGTAAAAGTGGACGTGAAATTTATGAAGAGTTGGATTTTGAAGAAAACGAGGAAAATGATTATGATGTGTTGTGCCAGAAGTTTGATCAAAGATGTGTGTTTTGGAGTATAACAGGAGTAGAAAATTAAAGACGGTTTCTGATCTCAAAACTAACGTGTAATGTCTTACTTTGACACATACAGGAGGAAAAGTATAAAAGCGCCTTACAAAAACGTAACAGCAATAATTCTTATAAACTAAAATTTGTGGCAAATTTAAACATGCCCCCGGGGTTGAAAGCACGCCTTTCAAACACACTCGTTGACCACAGGGAGCGGACAGATTTTACTGAAGGCCCGTCTGACAACTCCTGTTGCCGTCTTCACATCAGCGACTCGAGATATGCCATCCGATCCAGGGTGAATGGCGACAATGCGGCCGAGCTTCCACTTCAGCGGAGGGAGATTGTCCTCTTTCAAGACCACGAGAGTGTTCACTTTGAGGGAGTCATGATTGGTCCTCCACTTGATCCGCTGCTGGAGTTCTGGAACGTACTCTTTGCACCACCGAGCCCAAAAGTGCTGACGAAGCTGCTCAATTCGATGGAACCGAGAAAGGTGGTGGTACGTGTGGTCCTGCAGATCTGGTACTGGCAGTGACGTAAAGGAACGGCCAATAAGAAAGTGCCCAGGAGTAAGCGGCGAGAAATCGTCTTCATGCGACGACAGAGGTGTAAGAGGGCGGGAGTTCAGCAGTGCTTCGATTTCGACGAGTGTTGTGTTAAGCTCTTCATAAGTTAAGTGACAATTGCCCAACACTCGTTGTAAATGATATTTGGTCGACTTAACACCCGCCTCCCAAAGACCACCGAAGTGCGGTGCATACGCAGGAAGGAAATGGAAATGAGTTTTTTCACTAGCCAATTTCTCAGCCAAAGAGTTGCAGTTTGCCTTTAAGAACTTACCGATTTCATTATAAGCTCCTACAATTAATGATGTACATACTTAATTTCGCAGAACAGATTATATAAATACACACAGACCAAAACATATAAGTATAGGGCGTTTGTAGGAAAACAAATACGTATTACCGACAATGTAGCTATCCTTGATTAAAATAAATGAGTCAGTTTATCTAACTAGATATCCATATTTATGTTACGAAGGGCTTTACAATAATAAAAGTATGGGGGCAACGATAAATCGGGCATTCATGGCTTTTTTTTTTAAGTGACTTATATTATTTAAATAACAATTGCATTATTTGCACCAGGCAGGAAATTTATTGGGCTATTTAAAAAAAATATCACGGACATTTTTATTTGGCCAGCACTTCCGTTATCGGCCGTGCCAAGTTAATGCCTGGAACATTCACCCGCTTTAATATCAATCAAATATAATAAAAATAATATATGTAGTCATAGGAGGTGATTTTTACTTCGACATCTATTCTTAAAATAATCAAAAAGCAAGAATACAAAATCTAACGCCATCATACAACTTTGACCAAAGAGCCACAGAACCGATGCGATCACACCATCCACCACCAAATCACACATTTCTTGTATTCACCGATCACCGACTTCTAATACGATTAGGGGCCAATATTTTAGGATGTTAAATCAATAGGCATAATCAACAGATAAAATGGGTGTTCAAACCGGATATCGCAAAATGATTTTTTTTTGAACCACCCTAATATATAGCCATGAACATATACGAGTAACTAGATTCAGGAATAAGCTTCAGAAAGTTAATTGAGACCAAAATTAAATTATATTTCGTCGCTTCATTCTTCAGATATAAATATACAACAATGTAGTACTTTTATTGTACTGGCAACCTCGCACAATTTAAAAGACACTGTTTTGACCGGTTCTTGAAAAAACCTCGTCAGTGGCGCCCTCCTGCCGACTCCGGAGCGCGCCTCAGTTGATATCGTCATTCTTTTATTGTGCGCGGCAACGAACGCACTAGCTCTTCAACCAGATTTTTTTTTAAAGTTAAAATTATTTAAAGTTAAAATGTCGCGAAGAGGTTCCGACGAGCAGGAACCACAAAGGAAAAGGCGACGTGTAATCATTTATTCTGATTCTGAGGATTCCGAACAATCAGGTACGTAAGTTTACTTATTATTCAACGTTTAATACAGCGGCCATTTGTGTGACTGTTTTATGCTTGGGGGTTGACCGCGAGTCAACACGAGAGCTCTTAATTACCGGGGGGTTGTCCGTGAGACAACACGATGGTATTACATAACCTGGGGGTTGTCCGTGAGACAACACGATGGTGTTTTGTTCCATGAACGGAATGTTTACCAAGACATAACTTGGACGCAATGTTGCACTCGTAACATTCATATTTAGTTTTAATAATTAATTTCATCTGATTCGGCCGTGAGCGCACACTGATAAAATTTTCGTTTTTTTTGTCCATATACCCTAAAAAATCAATAATGCTTAAATATTGTTGTAGATAATGAACAACAACAAATTAACGAAGACAACGTGGACGGCAGTAGTCAACTACCGCCGACGGGCAATGGCACGGATGGTTCACCCGAAACAGAAGGTCAACCAACGGATTCTACGCCTCAACAGGCGGAAGCCTCGCTCGAGGAACCTCTCGCCGCGCTAGATGCAGAGCTTTTAGCGGCGTTAGGCGATCCGGCGGATGATATACCCACATATGGAGAAAAAATTCAGCAGGACCTGGCCCAGCGTTGGCTGCCCCTGCTTAGCAAAGGTATGCCTAAAGATAAAAAGGAAGCTCTTGTAAAGGAATACACCATCCCAGAGAACTGTAAGTTCCTACGTGCGCCCACTTTAAATGCTGAAATTTCAGCAGCAGTTTCTGACATAGCTAGGGCTCGAGACAAGAAGCTTGAAAGTAATCAGAACCAACTTGTATTAGGAATTTCAGCTGTGGGTAAAGGATTATCTTTACTCCTCACCAATGATGACAAATATAAAAAGATCCAGGGCATAAAATGCATTGCAGATGGCTGCAGAGTTTTATCTGACCTTCATTATAACGAGACACAGGCGAGAGTGAAACTCATAACTCCCGGCTTAGACAAAGCCTTCTTGCATGTGATACAGGATGTAAAGCGGGACGAGACACTTTTCGGCGAAAAACTTTCCGAAAAAATAAAAGCATCCAAGACCAATCGAGAGACAAGGGCTCCAGATCAAGAAAACTCCACCTCCTCAAAAGGTCACGGCAACTGGAGCTACTCAACCTCAAGCTTCGACCTCTCGCCCACGTGGCCAGGGAAACTGGACGAGCGCCTCTCGCTATCAGCATTCGAGAAGGGGGGGGCGCGGGACGGCGTACAAGTGTGGTGTATGTCACACCCTAACAACTCAGCTGATCACAGCTGATACACATCTGATGGAAACTTAACTAATATTAACCTTTGTACTTTTTCCCAGTACTAAGGAATGCAAGAGACCTTGATATTGATTCCAAGAAAATAGTATTAAATAAATTACCATATGTTCTATTTAGCATACCAAACCTTTAGTATAAAAGCAGTGTAATTGTTACTCAATAAGTCAGTATAAAATCAGTATTTCCTCGAGTCTCGTCTTATCATTATAACCCGTAACGCTCCACATCTCACAAGTACGGGACAACGTCTCGCAGACCAGCGTCGTCGACCACGATGGCCACCAACAAACCCTCACCGGCGACCGGCGGCAGACCACGTGCTGCAACCCACCAGTAAATGAGGTACACGTACACGCCGGCAGGTTGCAGGCATTTTATAAATGTTGGACATTAATCACGAACAATACCATGGTATTAAAATGGATTCGTGAGGGGTTTCCGATTCCTTTACGTAATAATGTAAAACAATATGTTGTACCTACAAATTCTTTTTCACATAGTGAATTGGAAGACATGAAATTAGCTATAAAAAAATTATTAGTTTTGGGCGCGATAGATAAATGTGAGCCTTTATCTGACCAATTTATCTCGAAAATATTTCTAGCCCAAAAATCAAATGGTGGTAAGAGATTTATTTTAAATCTTAAACCACTTAATAAATTTGTCACAAAAACCCATTGTAAAATGGAAGATTATCGGACAGCTATAAAGTTAATACCAAAAAATGGGTTCATGGCTACAATCGACATAAAAGAGTCTTACTTACTTGTGCCCATTAAGCCTTCAGACCGAAAATACCTAAGGTTTATTTGTAATGTTGATAATTCAACTGAAGGTATTTTATATGAATTTAACTCTATGCCATATGGTTTATCTATCGCGCCTAGAACTTTCACTAAAATCATGAAGGAGGTAGTATCCTACCTACGCTACCAAGGGTTTATAAATGTCGTTTATTTAGACGACGTTTTGTGTATAGGACAGGATTACGATTAATGTCTTCGTAATGTCACTGAAACTATACGCCTACTTGAATGCCTAGGCTTCATTATCAACTTTGACAAAAGTTCGATTCAACCACAACAATGTTGTAGGTACTTAGGATTTATTTTTAACTCCATGGAAATGACACTATCTATTCCAACGGAAAAACGCAACAATATAGCAAACTTGACCAATAAATTTAAATCATTAAAAGTTTGTAAAATACGAGATTTAGCTCAATTTCTCGGCACTTTGACTGCCGCATGCCCCGCCATACAGTACGGCTGGATGTACACCAAACGTTTAGAACGATTAAAGTTTTTGGCATTACAAGAACATCCATCTTATAATGCTAAGATGATTTTGCCACCCGAAATCTTACCAGACTTGGATTGGTGGATTAATATTATCGAAACTACATATAAGCCAATCGGAGAATTAAGTTTCGATCTTGAGATATTTACTGACGCTAGCCGTACTGGATGGGGTGCATTTTGCGAAAATCAACGTGTCCATGGGGGATGGAAGGAAGAGGAAACATTATTTCATATCAACTATTTAGAATTGCTCGCAGTGTTTTTAGGCCTAAAATGTTTTGCTCGAGACAAACGCGAGTGTGATATATTGTTGCGCATAGATAACACCACAGCCGTATCCTACAACAATAGAATGGGTGGAATATTATTCCCCCATTTAAACGATATCACTAGAAACATATGGCAGTGGTGCGAGAAGCGAAACATCTGGCTTTTTGCTTCATATATTAGTACAAAAGAGAACAAAGAAGCAGATGAAGAGTCCAGAAGAATAAATCCCGACATAAAATGGGAAATAACGAATAGTGGTTTTCAAAAAATCACACGACAATTAGGTAAACCAAATATCGATCTCTTCGCTTCACGCACCAACGCCAAATGTGAGAATGTTGTGTCATGGAAACAGGATCCCGACGCTTTAACGGTGGATGCCTTTACGCTATGTTGGTCTTCCTGGTTCTTTTATGCGTTTCCACCATTCCCTCTAATTTTGAGGAGTTTACGCAAAATAATAACCGATAAAGCGGATGGAATATTTGTATTCCCTTACTGGCCGTCACAGCCATGGTTTCCGTTGATAACCCGTTTAGTTAATTCAGAAATATTTTTTTTCGATTCCGATAATGATGTTCAATATCGTTCTTATAGGGGTCAACACACGTTTACCCTGGCTGCGGCGACGCTCTCCGGCTCGCGTTCACCAGACGCGGGTCTCCACCAGCAGCTCTAGATCTTATGGTAGCATCCCTAGCGAAGAACACTCTGTCACAGTATAATGTGACATATAAATTATGGTGGAAGTTTTGTTCAGATAGCACTCTTAACCCCTTCGAAGGTTCAGTCCCTGACGTGTTATCATTTCTATCAGAGAGATTTAATACCGGAGATTCATACGGTTCATTAAACTCCCATAGGTCTGCACTTTCCTTGCTTTTAGGAAGTGGTATTTGCATTAACGACCAAACCACGTGACTTCTCAGGGGCGTATTTAAGTCTAGACGCTCCGCCCCTAAATATTGTGAAACCTGGGACCCTCAGATTGTACTAAATTACATATCTAAGTGGTACCCTAACATCAATCTCTCATTAGAGAAAATTACAAAGAAAACGGCGGTTCTATTAGCGCTATGTACAGCTCACAGAGTGCAGACTTTCTCGCTGATCAAACTTAATAATATAAAAATCGGTCCCAGTGGAGTTAAGATTGCTATCTCAGATATCATCAAAACATCTGCGGCAGGAAAACAACAGCCTATTCTAGTTTTACCTTACTTTAATGAAAACCGCAACATCTGCCCGGCTAGAGTCATCCAAGATTACATCGAGAAGACTAGAGAAATCAGAACTAGTTCAAAAAATCTTTTGCTAACTTTCAAACGACCACACAAACCTGCTACTTCACAATCCATCAGTCGATGGATCAAACAAGTATTAGGTGAGGCAGGGGTGGACGTGTCAGTGTTCGGCGCTCATAGCACGCGTCACGCCGCCACGTCCGCTGCTCATACCTCCGGTGTCTCAATCGACACCATCAGGAAGACGGCCGGGTGGACTAGCGTGTCACAGACCTTTGCAAAGTTTTACCATCGTCAAATAACGGACGATGGTATCTTTGCGAGATCAGTCTGTTTTCCTAACAGTGATTAAAATGATTTTCTGATTTAGTTCGTACAGCTTAACCAATTGTTAAGAATAAATAAAATAAACACATGTTATTTGTAATATATGTTGTTTATTTGCTAAATCCATACGGACGTTGTACAAACATAACAAAACTTTCAACTCTAAACATCTACATTGTTGTATATTTATATCTGAAGAATGAAGCGACGAAATATAATAGAAGATCAAACGAGCTTCGCGAAGCGAAGTTCGATCGATATTATATGAGTACGCTTCATTCGAAGATATATGTTCCCACCCACCCTTACCCTAGTGTGAAAGTTTTGTATCTCTAAAAAAGAATGACGATATCAATTGAGGCGCGCTCCGGAGTCGGCAGGAGGGCGCCACTGACGAGGTTTTTTCAAGAACCGGTCAAAACAGTGTCTTTTAAATTGTGCGAGGTTGCCAGTACAATAAAAGTACTACATTGTTGTATATTTATATCTTCGAATGAAGCGTACTCATATAATATCGATCGAACTTCGCTTCGCGAAGCTCGTTTGATCTTCTATAAAACTTCTTGCCGGAACAAAATACTACTAACATTATTATTATTGTCGCAGACAAAAAGCGAAGTTGTACGAAACTACTATAGATAATATTGTAAAACTCGCAAAAAAAAAGGAGTTCACATCTTTACAAAAAGGACTACCTAATTAAAAAAAATGTATCTCACACAATAAATCTTATATGTTGTGAAACATTATAAACCAGGAAACCAATAAAACATACTGAAAATTAAAAATAATTATCATATTAAACCAGGCGGTCCCAAACAAGTAGTAAATAAAAACAAAGTTATTGCGGACCGACAACATGAGGAGAAGATCCACTGTCACCAACTTACTAGCCTGTGTCAAAGTATGGTCAAAAAAAATCTGGATAATGGAGAACCAGTTATGTTATGACACCTTGACTATGAAAAAGCCTTTGGTAAAGTTCTACATCGTCGAATTCTGGCTAAATTAAAGCATTTTGGTATAAAGGGCAAACTTCTGCTATGGGTGGAATCATTTCTGAAAATTCAGAGTTCGAATCGCTGATAGTATCTCAACGAATTTACCCTAAGTATGGAGTGGTGTCCCATAAGGTTCGGTAATCTCGACCACCATGTTCACCTTTTTCGACACTGACTTACAGGTCACAATCGAATCCAACTTCAGCTTCTTCGTAGAGAATTCTAAATCGGACTTAAGGAATATTAAAAATTGTTGCCTTGAGTGGCTTATAAATCTCAATGAAAACAAATGCCCAGTCCTACATATGTATAAAAAAAACCCCTCCAAGCTGACATGTTAAATGATATGCAACTGATAACGGTCTCAACTCAATAATATCTGGGAGTCCTTTATGTCCGATGACCTCAAATGGGATCTCCACATAACACAAATGCTTGAATTTAAACTTTCGTGAGACATGTTATAACTTTATTTTACTAAACGGTTAAAACTCACGTATTAATTGTCACTTCGGGCGACATGTTTCGAACTCTTCGGGAGTTCTTCATCAGGATGAGTGCGTCTGCGACACACCGTCGAACTACCCGCCGCCCGCCGCAAGGCACGTGACGCACGCGCTGACAGCGCGGGGGCGGGGGCGGGGGGACAGCTCGGCGCTGAAGGTGTTGTATGAGGTCGTGGTGAGGGATCTTCCCCCCCGATCAATGGTAGGCACACTGAACTCACTATGTCCACTCGATTGTCATAACGCACTTCCCGCTCTATGATCGGGATCACAGGTTTCCATGCCGGCGGCAACACCCAACCAGCGTCACGCGGCATTTTTGTCAAATTCCCATGGAATTTTGAAATACCAATAATATATAGAAAATTTTATGCTGATAATTTGATAAAAAAATTAATAAACACAAATTTTCTTACGGGGTACTTATACATATAGAATTACGGAAGTTATTGCAATTTGAAAATTTGACCTGGGCACGGGAATTTATCTGTCCATGGGAATTGCCTTGTCTTAGAAATAATTGTATTAATAGTAGATTGTGTCACAAGGGAGCAAAATGACATATTTACGGCGTGGGCGTAACTTGAATCCTGAACGAAGAGAAGGATTATATAATAGAATCCTGAGCGTAGCGAGGGATTCTAAAATAGAATCCTGAGCGTAGTGAGGGATTCAAGAATTAACGCCCAAGGTGGAAATAATTTTGCTTCCATGTGACACATACTGCTTTTCACATCACCTATTGAGGATAATGAAAGATCTGAAATAACAATGGTTGTGCATTTATTTTATCATAATCGATACTAATAACTTATTACTCGTTACAGAAAAGTGCCACGTTGATCCCTCCTAACAGGGAAGAAAAGTGCCATTTTGATCCCTCCTAGCAGGGAAGAAAAAGCCCTTATCCGAATAGGTGATGTGAAAAAATTATTATTTACCATCTAATTTATCAAGAATTATAAAGTTCAATTGTATAGAAGTTATTTAGCCTAATTTTACCAATCATGGGTTCAAGTTTCAACCGAGGAAATTTATATAAACCAAAAATCTATATTTTAAGTTAAATCTCTTTTTATACAATCACATAGCAACTTATTTGCAGAAAATCATACACGTATTAATATGTAAAACTATCACTAAATGCAGAAACACATATAGACGCTCGCAACTCCAAAAGCGCCACGGGTGCGTTGCTGACCTTTTATAAAATTTGAGATGTCCGCTTTTACTTGTTTGCCACCGTCGTTGTATATAAAATGCGTATGTATCGATATATACCTACATGATTTCATGTACATAATGTTCATTGACTTTGTTCATTGATTCTTTTCAAATATTTAAGGAGCTAAGTGTAATTGTAGCAGTTGGCCTGTTTTTTTTAAATAAACGCATTGTACGGGCAAGCGTACATGACTTAGTTGTATTGTCAGCAAGAACTAAATACATGAGAAACGCACATAGTTGTAAGATTTCATAGTTTAATCGGTTGTCGTACGTGACACCGGAATTGCCTTGTACACACGTAGATTTATTGTATATATAGTAAGTTATAATGGATTAAAGTCAGTTATCATACCAGTCAAGTAGTTGTTTCAGTCAGAATCCCTGCTTGACTATATCATTATATCACCTGTAAGGGAGCGCCCTTACATTTTGGTCCTTCTAACCGGATAAGCGCGCATTCGGTTATATCAATATCAGTCGACATATATCAGTATCATATCAGTGTTAATATCAGTGTATCAGTATCAATATCAATCAGCGTAATCTCAATATCATTTAATATCATATCAAGCCTCAATTCGCGTTCGCATTCATCAGTATCACAATAATAGTATCAATATCTAGCGAACGGTGTAATATCAGTGTGCAGCTGCAGCAACAGTATCATCAGTATCATCGAGCGTCGGGACCAAGGCGCAGAATCAAGTATCAGGCAGAATCAAGTAAGATCTGACCATATAACACGTACGTGTATTAAAATATCATAATTATCATGGAGGCTTTACTTACGCAACAAAAGGATATCATCCAGAAAATACAGCAAGTTAGGGTGAACTTTGGGAAGGATTCGGCGGGTAGGAAGACCCCCGAGTATATCAGGGCTAGATTGGAGGCCATAAGGCAGCTATGGAGCGAGTTCGTGAGCAACGATGCTCGTCTCGCGGAGTACAAGGATGAAGATCAGCCATACTTCACTGAGAACGTTTTTGAACAGGCGAAGACAAGTTGTGAAGAGATACATAAGATGTTGTCTACGTTTGAACAGCCGGGTCAGGCTGCGCAGTCACTAGGGGAGTCGAGGCCAGAAGGGTCTGCTGAGGTGGGGGAGTTATTGAGGCAACAAAGGACGAACTTTCGTGCTTTTTCAAGATTAATTAAGGGCATTAGGGTTGACGCAATAGTGGAAAAATGGGAATTCGATGATGAGTTGCAGAACGTCCAGTCGCGGTGGGCTATCATCGATAAGTTACATCTCCAGATAGATAACATTTTGCAGGGCTCTGACAAGGTCTATGACGAAGAATTTGGGGGATACGAAACAGCCTATAAGGAGGTCAAGAGGAAGATTCATGCCAGTTTAGGGTCCGTGGTGCACAAGCAGCAGGCAACGCCGCAGTTGGAGATCCCTGTGTTTACGGGGAAATATACTCAATGGCCTACGTTTTATGACTTGTTCAGGGAAGCCGTGCACGATAATAAGTCTATTCAGAAGGCTCAAAAGATGCAGCATCTGAAGGGTAAGCTCAGAGGAGAGGCGGAGCGTCTTATTCAGCATTTGAACGTGTCATCCGAGAATTATGACGTTGCATGGGAGTTGCTAACGCGCAGATATAATAATCCTCAGGTTTTGTTTGCTAATCACATGGAAATTTTCTTAAATCAACCTACGATTCATAAACAATCTTCGGTTGAGTTGAAAAGGTTGCACGATACGTCGATGGAGTGTATCAACGCCATACATAATTTAGGCATGGATACCAGCGCGTGGGGTCCCATTCTAGTTCATCTGTTGTCAAAGAAAATTGATCAAGAGACATGTAGTGATTTTAAGGAATCCAGGAAGTCACCGCGGGATATTCCTACGTTTGAAGAGTTCATGGGGTTTTTGGAGAATAAATTTACCGCTCTCGAGCCGATTGCTCAAAGGCGGGAGAAGGAGTGGATAGCGCCGGCGGGGCCGAAGAGGAGTTTGCCGTATCAAGGAGCACTTAATTATAGACAGAATTATCAGGGGAGGACTCCACATCGAGTTTATCAAGCTGCGCCCGCCATGGCGAACAAATGTCCATTGTGCAATTTGGAGCACGATTTATTTAAATGCAGAAAGTTTCTAACTTTGGCTCCGGAGAGTAGATTGAGAGCAGTGGTTCAACATAGAATATGTCAGAATTGCCTTTATAAGCACTACGGGAATCGGTGTTTATCAAGTAAGCGTTGCAGGGAGTGCGACGGGGGACATAACACGCTTTTGCATAGCGCATGCAGTCGTTCGACGGGGCAGTCGTCGCATCCGATGCAGTCAGCGATGGCTAGCGGCTCCGGACCGGTATCAAGACCGCATAACGTGAGCTATGTGGCGAGCGATAATGAAGAGGTACTTTTGACTACCGTATCGCTCAAAGTACAGGCAGAGTCAGGCGAATTTATCATTTTACGGGCTCTATTGGATCAAGGGTCGCAGATATCACTTATATCAGAGAACGCCGCGCAGCTTTTAGGGTTGCGGCGGCATAGCTATCACGCATCGATCGCGGGTATAGGCGACGGTGCGAGCCAGAGCAGGGGCAGGGTGGTGTTAAGATGTCAATCAATACACGACGATTATCAGTTTACGGAGGCGTTGGTTATATCACGTGTCATTAACAGTTTGCCTAACGTGTCCTTTAATAGACATTCAATTCCGATTATATCAAATATCAAGTTGGCGGATCCCGAGTATAATGTATCACGTCCTGTGGACTTTCTGTTGGACGCGACAGTTTATTCCCAAATTATTATGAATGGCCTTGTCAGGAATCCAGGGCAGAATATAATTGCGCAACAAACAAGGCTGGGATGGATTCTTTCCGGGAACGTAAGGACGTTCAATTGTCATGTCGTGTTAAATAATTTGGCAGATATATCAAAGTATTGGGAGTTGGAGGAAATAACCACAGCGTCTGGCGTGATGTCTCCGCAGGAGCGGTATTGTGAAGACTTTTACCAGAGAACAACGAGCCGTTTGGAGAACGGGGCTTATGTGGTGGGGATACCTATGAAGACAGGCTACGAGCAGAAGCTCGGTTTAACAAAGCCTAGAGCATTAGCACAGTTCAGGCAAATGGAAAGCAAATTAGAAAGAAATCGGCAAGTGGGTGAGCAATATAAGCAGTTTATCAATGAATATCAAGAGCTAGGTCATATGCGCAGGGCTGAGCCTGAGTCAGCGGCGCGACCGTCGTGTTTTTTGCCTCATCATTTTGTTTTGAAATATGATTCCACCACAACAAAGTTACGTGTCGTTTTTAACGCATCAGCGAAATCGTCGTCGGGTCATAGTCTCAATGATCTTATGGAGTGTGGACCTAACCTTCAGCAAGATTTGCAGACGCTTATATTGAATTGGAGGCAGTATAAGTATGTTATCACGGCAGATATAGAGAAAATGTTTCGTACAATTTATATTAGAGAGGCGGATCAGCAGTTACAAAAGATTATTTGGCGGGATTCTGTGCAGGATCCTCTACAGGAGTATAATTTGACCACCGTTACATACGGGTTCAAGGCCGCGCCATTTCTTGCAATGAGGACGCTCAGGCAGCTGGCGATGGATGACGCTCATTTATACCCTCTCGCAGCATCAGCGTTGCAGTCGTCTTTTTACATGGATGACTTGCTAGCTGGAGGGAATTCAGTACAAGAATATAGCATTACAATTGCAGCACGAGTTGAATGAGATTGATCATATGAACACATTGTTGAGATATAAGTCCAGGAGGAAACGGGGGTTGATAAACGGCGTCGGTTATATCGCCAATTCGCTGTTTGGGGTTTTGGATGAGAGATTTGCTGAGCAGTATGAAAAAGATATATTGCAGATATCGCAAAATGAGGATCATCTGCAAAAACTATTGAAGAATCAAACGAGTATCATAGAGGCTGAGTATAATATTTTGCGACGTCACGAGAGTATCATAAATGAGCAATTTGCGTTAGTCAAGAATGACTTGAATAGTTTAACAGACAGTATGGAGAAGATGAGTAATGTCATCCGCAGGGAGTTTTATATCACATCGTCGGCATTTGCGGCGTACACCACGCTTGCGAATATCAAAAGTATCCAGCAGACTTTATTGAATACTTTAATAGATCTCAATCAAGGAAGAATAGATCCACATCTGTTGGGGCCGGAGCAGCTGCAGGAGCAGGTTAATACCATAGCCGGTCAGCTACGGGGGGATCTTGTTTTACCAGTTCGTGAGGACAACATAAGGGACATTTATCGGTTGTCAGGGGTGACAGCAAAGGCTTATAACAATTATCTTATCATAGAGATTAGACTGCCAGTAGTGGGTGCCGACATATTTGAAATGGACAGAGTGATTAGCGTCCCGCTGCAGGATGGTCGTCAGATGCACGAGACGGTCCCTATGTATCCCTATTTTGCGTTCAATTTACAAAAGGATGCCGTATTATTTTTATCAGAACACGATTTATCTTCGTGTACCTATGTGACTAGCGACAGTATAATATGTTCGATAAATAAGCCGATATACAACTTCAATATTAAGCAGTCGATTTGCGACTTAAATATCATAGGAGCAAAGGCTAGTCTTTGTAAAACGACAGTGTCAGCTTGCGCCGACAAGTGGGTCAAGTTGCGGCGTCGTAATGTCTGGTTGTATTCGTGTTGCGAAGAATGCAAGATTCGCATATTTTGCGCGACAGGTGCCGAGTTCAAGGTGCTCAAGGGCAATGGCATTGTTGAGCTGAGTCAGGGTTGCATTATAAAGAGCGAGACCTTCACGATTCACGGTCACGACAACTTTGTTGACAAATTGGGAATAGAGCCTTCCGTTGAGATGCCGACGTATACGTCGATGTTGAATGATTTGATAAACAGCACGAGACCTCGGGCGAGGCTCACGGAAGCAGAGGCAGGCACTCAATCACCATTTGGAGAAATGAAACTGCAGATAGAGCAGTTGAAGGAGCAAGCAGAGGTTCAGAGGACGGTGCACAACGTACACCATTACACGGCGTTGTACGTCGTCATGGTCATAGCGGTAGCCGCAGCTTGTGCTGCCGCGTACTGGCGGCACGGCAGTGGGCAGCGGCCAGGAGAAGTGGAGGCGGCGGCGGAGCGGCCTCGGGCAGAGTCGTCGATCAGCGCGAGTGTTTGTGCAGTGGAAGTGAGAAAGGACAATATAGTGACAAGTGACGGAAGAGGGACCGTTCCCTCGACAGTTTCGCGGGTCGTTAAGTTCGACGGGCAGTAGTTAGTTTGAGCACGTAGATTCTAGCTTGTACGCATGGTTTATGTAGGTAATAGTTAGCAGTTAAACATAAGTGTGTACTCAATAAGTATCACCATATATCTTGTATTCTTGTTGTATACCTTGTATCATTAATTAGCTAGTAGCCGCACTTCATGCACTTATCAGTATGTTTGTCTGTTTTGTTTCCTTTCTGGAGTGCCAGGATGTACGGGCAAGCGTACATGACTTAGTTGTATTGTCAGCAAGAACTAAATACATGAGAAACGCACATAGTTGTAAGATTTCATAGTTTAATCGGTTGTCGTACGTGACACCGGAATTGCCTTGTACACACGTAGATTTATTGTATATATAGTAAGTTATAATGGATTAAAGTCAGTTATCATACCAGTCAAGTAGTTGTTTCAGTCAGAATCCCTGCTTGACTATATCATTATATCACCTGTAAGGGAGCGCCCTTACACGCATAAACTACAACTCTAATCGATATACTTAGTACAAATTATATTTATTTATGCATTTCATCGATAATTATTGTTATTAAATGCGGTTTATTAACAAAATAAGTGACCCTTCCCAATTCCCGAGCCCCAAAATCAGCTGTTTTGGGTAAACAAGCTATGGGAATTAGGACACGGGAATTGGAAATGGATATAAAAAAATCATAAAAAATTCAAATCGCATGTTAATAATATTTTAAGTTATCGTTTATATAGAGACACCAAAGTGCTTTATAATGCATACATATGTCAATGATTACTTATGTAAGAATTTGAATTTCTAAGGGCCACCGAAATTGCAAGCAAAAGCAAAAAAATTGTCGCCCACCCAGAAACCGAAGTACTTAGGTGGTTTACTCGAACTTATGCGGTTTGCTATATATAATTTTTTTATATATAATATTTAATTAAATGTTGTGAAACCTAGTTATTGATTTTGTGATGTAGTTTTACCATCTCGTCATGTAAACTCCGTTCTGACTGTGACACCGCACATCACCACCAGGCCATCATCATTACCATCACACAGTACTACTTCCTGTGCTTCTGCTTAATGCTGCCGTGCCGTCACAGTCAACGGAGCCGTTACAATTTGAATTTACTTACACGAAGGACGTAAATTCCAGGGTACTACCTTATGGATTAAGGCCAAGACCACCGATCGCGCGCTGACCCTAGCTGACGTCCCTCAGCTCATCCTCCTTCAGGGCTACTCCGAGAACCAAGGGAGTACTGGCGTGGTGGCGGCTGAACCCCTTCAATACCCGGGAGTAAAAATCAGACGGCTTAGTCGAACTCTGACCCTACGACTTATTCGTGTGCTTGCGGCGTAGCGGAAATAAATATTTTATAGTTAACTTATTTGTTTTATTCTACACCTTTTCCGCCAACTTGCAGCACTGGCGCCTAACCGTGGTTTTTTTTTAAAGGTCTGATTTTACTCCCGGGTGGGTATTTTTGTGTGTGTGTTTGTGTTGGTGTTTTTATTTTTTGTGAAACGTTTTTTCAGTTTTTATTTTTGGTTGCCAGCAACTGAAGTGTACGGAGCTCGTTTTGTTTTGTGTCAATAAGTTATAAGTAACTAGTTTGTATCTAGTACAGTCAGACACATTTTGTTTAAGGTACAATTATTCTAGAAGTTTATTTTGAGCGGTGAACGTACATAAGCTCTTGTGTTACGCTATTTATTGGTACAGTTGGCCGCTTTTTTTTTTTTTGTAATATAATATAATTTGTTTTTTTTTTCTCTTGTTCAGAGGAACTAATTGTTTAAAGATAATTGTTGTATTGTGCTGGGTCTCCGTGCGCATTAGTTGCATAAAAAAACGCTTTTTTTGTTTTAATTTTTGTGATTGTTGTTTTTTTTGCTTTGTGTTTTTTATTTGCAAAGTTTTCAATTATTTTAATTTATTTTGAAGGAAAACAACCAAAAACGTTCGTAATATTAATAATTCCTGTAACAGACGGAGTATTTTCTTTGTTTTTCTTTGAACGTTTTAACATTTACCCAATTGCTTTATTATAAAATTTGCAATGTCGTGGCCAATAAAATTTATGTCCTTGCAAAAGGCCGAACTGGAGTACGAGGTAGCTATTCGCGGTGAATCCCCAGCTTCCACAGTTCAGGAACTTCGCAAGCAGATTGCAAAGTGTGGTCCTTTGATTCGTTCCGAGGACATTTTCGTCAGTCCGTTTGATGCAGAGGACGACATAGATGGCGTTGAGGATGTGCTCAAGAAGGTCGACGCGTATTTGGATAACAGACCTGTGGATAGAAATAACTTACTACGGGCTCAAAATTTAGCTAGTCATATGTATCACAGGCTTATGCGTATCACATGCGAGGATGATGACCAGAGGGAGGCTTACAATAAGTGTGTTTCTTCATTTAAGAGCTGTACTAATCGTCTTAGTGCACTTAAAGAGTCTAATATTGTCGATCCGCTAGCATCTTCTAGCAGTGACCCTCAAACCTTCCCCAGCACATCCTCCACTCCTTTTAACATCACGGTTACATGTGAAGGCGGTAATACGAACAATTTTGCTAAGCTGAGGTATGATGGCAAGACCTGCGTACGGGCGTTCATACAACGCGTTTCCGAGTTTTGTGCGGCAAAGAATATATCGAGCGATAAGCTACTTCATAATGCTACCGAAATTTTCACAGGCGATGCCATTCATTGGTTCCGCAGCGTCAGGGGAAGTGTAACAAGTTGGGATGAGCTGGTAGTGCTTCTGAGGCAAGATTTCGGTCAAGCTGATTTTGACTATAGGTTGCTCACCGAAATCAGGTCTCGCACGCAAGGAGAAACGGAAAATATTGTCAGACACCACGACGACGTTGGAAAACTAAACGCTATTCAAGAGAAACAGGTGTTGCCACTTAAATAAAACATGTTTACGGTGGTACATTTCCATTTTTTTAAAGACCGCACTAATAATATTTATAGGTAGTTTTAAACCTCCGATTTTATTAAACAAGTATTGACGTGTATTGACGCGGGCTTCCAGCAAATGCCTAACGAGGGTGAACCCCTTCCCGCGCCACACGTAGCCTTTCATAGGAATGACTAATTATATACCACCTTAAACATGTTTTATTTTAGTGGCAACACCTGTTGGTCTTGAATAGCGTTTTCGACTATAGTTTTCCAAAATTGTATTGTTAAATGTCGAAATAAGCCTTTACTTGTTTTAAATAAGTGCCTGCTGCCAAAATAAGAAATAGTGGTTTCGATGTTTGCTATGCACGACCATCAGGCGCTGTTGACGTAACAGTTAAAATTCAATTTCTCGGAAGTTCCACGAGATTTGGAACTGTTTTTATTAATGGTGATAGACATACATAGTAGCAATCGCCCGGAATAACAAAAAATGTCGTAAACGGCACGTATAAGATAAAAATAAAATAAATCGTAAAACGAGTTTTTCATAGTTTTCTTTCACTCAGTCTACTATTAGTGCACATTTAATAGCCCAAAGAACGCGCAATTCTTTGCATTATCACATGATAAATGAATGCCATTCCAAAAATTTACAAAAACAGAAAATTAGGATTTTTTCCGTTTTTGTACCTACCTGAATTAGCCAACTTTATTATTTTTTTTCTTCGAATCTACAAAGAATTGACAGGGGGTCACTTCTACACTTTTAATAAGGACATTGAATTACATCGATTTCTAGGGTCAACAAAAAATGTCCGGTCTCAAGCGTTTTTGGAACACTGTGCGACGCGCCGGGGTACTGTAACGTAAACACGTTACGTAACCTTGGTTACATTATTAAACTTATATTATACTATACATAATTATAGCTTTCATCAAAATATAATAGTCTTATCTACTAACACTTATAACAACATAAACAAATAAATACTATACCTAAATTCAACTATAATTTGGGTTATTTATAATACGTATTGTTTTCCCCCGACGACTGTACTTGAATGCCATCGCCTTTGTTTCGCGAGTAACGGTCCGCCGTCGGCCGGCACCCCTCGCCGCGCGTCCCGCAGCCCGCGCTCGTCTTAGCGTAGCTGCCTCTCGCCAGACAGAATTCAATCTCGACGCCGGCGCACGTTCGCTTGCTTGGCGCAGCGTCTTCACACGTAGCCGGCGAAATTTATAATGGTGCAGTAAAGTTATTAAATCGGGCCTCTGCCCGTATGTGGTGTACTCAGTAGTCCACAGTTTTAATATTTAAGTGTTTTTAAAACCACATTGGGTAAGTGTTAAACGTTATTATGCTTCCAGATAACGGTAATTTCAAATGGTGTGTCTAACGGCTTTTTAGGCTAAAATGTTTCTTTGTTCTCTCGCTTGCCGCATATATTTCTGCCTCACTACGCATCACAACTATTTTGCATTGCATTTAATCACGTAAATTAGAGAATATAATATTTAATTAAATGTTGTGAAACCTAGTTATTGATTTTGTGATGTAGTTTTACCATCTCGTCATGTAAACTCCGTTCTGACTGTGACACCGCACATCACCACCAGGCCATCATCATTACCATCACACAGTACTACTTCCTGTGCTTCTGCTTAATGCTGCCGTGCCGTCACAGTCAACGGAGCCGTTACAATTTGAATTTACTTACACGAAGGACGTAAATTCCAGGGTACTACCTTATGGATTAAGGCCAAGACCACCGATCGCGCGCTGACCCTAGCTGACGTCCCTCAGCTCATCCTCCTTCAGGGCTACTCCGAGAACCAGGGGAGTACTGGCGTGGTGGCGGCTGAACCCCTTCAATACCCGGGAGTAAAAATCAGACGGCTTAGTCGAACTCTGACCCTACGACTTATTCGTGTGCTTGCGGCGTAGCGGAAATAAATATTTTATAGTTAACTTGTTGTTTAATTCCACACCTTTTCCGCTAACTTGCAGCACTCGAAAAGCTGTTTCACAACATATATATGGTCTAGCGTGGAATGGTCACTTCTGAAGCCAGCCTGCTCCTTCGGTTGATTCTCATCTAATATTTTCGTCATTTGATTCAGCAATATCTTGGCAAAAAGTTTATAGATATTCGACATTAAACTTATGGGTCGATAATTATTTATGTCATTTTTATCTCCTTTTTTGTGTAGTAAAACTATTGTTGATGCTAACCACTGGTTTGGGATTACTTCTGTTTCCAGAACTTCGTTAAATATGTGTTTGAATATGGGTGCAATAATGTCTTTGTTATTTATAAGGAATTCATTGGTTATACCATCTGAGCCGGGGGCTTTGTTTTTCTTTTGTGATGTAATGGCTGCTTCCACTTCTGATAGCATAATATCTGGAACATCTTCCTTTCCATCCATATTTATTTCTGGTGAAGAACATTGACTTGTGTATAGGTTTTGAAAGAAAGTTGTGGCTGTTGAAATTATATCCTGTCTGCTTGTAGCTTTTTTGGACCCTGTGCCTTTCATATTCGGTATCCAGTCTCTTTTATCGATGAGTTGTTTCGTAGCTTTCTTTATACCTCCTGTCTGCTTTATGCTTTCTTCAAATGT
Organism: Cenopis cana; assembly: GCA_951800055.1. NCBI lineage: Eukaryota > Metazoa > Arthropoda > Insecta > Lepidoptera > Tortricidae > Cenopis > Cenopis cana. The sequence goes on from CATOHG010000005.1 coordinate 801,235, forward strand.
TTGTAGCCTAAACCAGTGTTTTTCAAACTTTTTGGTGTCGCGGCCTTTAATGATACCAGAATTTCTTCGCGACCCCCCCCCCCTTCTTCTTTTGTCCGTTACCAAAAAGAACACGCCTCTGAATTGGGAATCCCAATCCCTGTTTTTTGAAGTCGGTTTGTCGACGAACGACGGATCGTTTATGAACAGATTTGGAAAATCGTATACTCCCAGGTTAGTGTCGTTAGTCCTTTCTACAGAACGCCATTTCTACAGTAGAAAAGTACGTGAAGCCGTTGAAATTAAAAAACATCGAAATTTCAACCGGGACGACGGTTTCAAAATCTCATCTTCGTGGAATCCAGTTTTTAGTAAGTGCAAGCGTGGAAATACATCGTCCATTACATCAACGGACATTGTTAGTGTTGTGTGTCGTGCGAGTGACAACCCTAGTGAGAATGTAATTAATAAAGACCAAGTGCGGGTAGTTCGGAAAACCCGCGCGGCTAGAAGATGTTGATACCCGCTCACGCCAGTCAGCTCGCGACCACGGATGTTGTGATACATTCGAAACGTCGGGCAAAACCTTAAAAAAGGTAAATTGATTATAATTGTACGCGATTAAGTCCCGTTCCCCAATAATAATGTGTGAAAATCGTGTAAGTTTAAATCAATATATAGTGTCGTTATAACCAGAAGGCAGTTCTGGTGATGGAATCCAGGAGGAATTGTAGAAACTCCTCAAAAATTCAAAGGAAACATGTAGCGATTTTAGTATTTTCGGTAACAAATCGAGCATTTGCATTCAGAATGTAGCATTTGGTGAACTGGTGAAGAAGACCAAGAATGGTCATCCAAAACTAGTAACTATACCAGTTTCATGGGTAGCGCTAAGATATTTTGACCAAGATACTGAAGCGACTGTGACGAAGCCAATTTAAATGGGCCTGATTTAATGTTACCAATCTGATCTGGTTCTTGAATCTGAAAGGTTAGGCAACGGAACTCCGTAATAAAATAGTGTACCTTAGCCGTGTTTGAAATTATTCGCATTGATTCATTAAAAAGCATGATAAAAATAAAATTAAAAAATATAGCAACCAAATCGAAAAAAAGAAACAAAAAATTTAAAAACTATTGGGTAACTTCTAGTAGCCCCATTCTCTTTCGCTTCTATTTAACTATTCTTACCTACATCGTTCATTAAGAACCGTAGTCTCATATTGAATTGCCACTAGTATGGCAACTATTTTTAACTTTAGAGTATATAATGTCATGATTTTGTAAAATAGAGGGTAGATAATTGTGCAAAATGAGGGTAAGCACGTTATTCTTGGGTGGGGAAACGAGATCAAAAAGCCGATGCCTGGACAGAGGCGGTTGATTCGTTAACGAGCGCTTGTAATAAGCAGAGATCCAGCTTAATATGTTATTAAGTATAGTTTGTCATAGTTATTTCGGTATGTTTGTCGTAGAACGATATCATTGGGTTGAACCCAGTAACTTTTGTATGTATATTGAGGAAATAAAGTGACTACTCATCGTATGGTTGTGGAGTATCTTTTCAAATCAGAAGTGAGTATTATCCACGAATGCCCACAGCAAAAGCATGTAAGTACAAATTGTATCCTTAAACCATTCAGACTATATTTTTGGTACTTAATATCACAACGATTTCACAATCGTTGCCATAAGTTGAGACCGTTTAATCACGATTTTTATATGTTACATTTGAAAAATATGTGATGTAACTGTACTGAATTCTAGAAATTCTGTTGATCTGGTAAACAAAGAAGACGATAGTTTTATGTTACGATTATACTTACGTATACTCGTAGACAATAAACGCTGATGATTAACGTTGAATTTTAAGAAATGGCGTTCTCATTCCATGTTTTAATCGTCCATTTTTTTTAAGCTTTGTACCTACTACTTTGTATACATAGATTCGAATTACAGTACTTACGTTACGGTACATCAGGTACATGCTTAGTGAAATGATTCTTAGATGAAATACTATTGTGTCGTTACGTTCGCCGCACATTTTCATTCGGTAGAATATATTTCATTAGACTATGGATATTCATAGTCTAGTAACAGATCATCAAGTGTATTCAGTGACAAATAAGTGAAAAATGAGTACGCAAACCGAGTATAATAACCAAGCTAGCTTTCATACGTTTTATTGAGTTACGTAACTGAGCGATAAAGCGAGAATGTCGGGATATAGTTATCATTTGAATTACAGCCTAGTATTGATCTGGCCTCTAGTATAGAAACTCACTGAGGCCAACTTACATTGGTCGTAAAGGTCGCGACCGAGTCAGAGTTTTGTGGATTCATACATGAGTTTCACGTAAAATGGATATATGACGCAACAGATTTTTAATTTTAAGGTTAACTTTTTTTAACCAGAGTGTATAATTTTTGTAACAACAAATTGGAACTATGATGCTTTGTTGTATGTCGTCATCCCCACGTGAGGAGAAGACCACATTTCATAGAAAAGTTCACGTTCAAGTTTCATTTGTTAATAACCGTCCGGCTAATATATAAATACCTAATGGCGTATGCGTTTGTATGCTGATATTTCATGAATTGATAAAATTATATTTCCCTACTGCAGGGAAAAGGTAAAGAGGCCTACAGTGATTTTTGAATATTGTATAACAGACTCAAAGTTTAAGAAAAAACCAGTAAATTAGGTTAATTGAGATGGACATACTATGGATCATACTTACAGGAATTATTTTTATAGAAGACATTCAATATCTTTTTATGAAACTGTAAACCAAGTGAGTTTTTATTAAATCATTATGGCTAAGTATGCCAAGATGAATTCAGTGGATTAAGCACTTATTTATTTTGAATAATCGTTTTTGACTAAAATTGAAATGAATCCTACAGTAATTATTTTCGAAGATGGTATCAGTTGCTATCTACTATGGAAACGGATAGATGGTATCTAGTATTTTTCTAATGGCATTTCGATTACAATGGATTGAGAAGAGTATTTACCTAAAGTCATATGGTCTTTTTTTTTTAGAACCACAAGTTATATTGAGTCCCAAATAATCATTTATCTCGACAAAGTGATTTTACTTATTCGAAATTCACAAGTTGAAAAGACCGACAATATCATGTAAAAGTTTATTTTGTGAAATTATGAATAAATTATCGAATTGAATTGAATATCCAGTTACCACTAGCGAGTGAGCATAGGATTTCTGGATTTCTTGATGAAGTAATAATGATTGTATTAATATGGAGTAATAATAGGATGAATACTTAGTATGAGAACTATATTTTTTTTATTGATTTCAAACCATGAGTTTGAAATATACCCAGTGCACATGATTGGTCCTTACACCCGTGTGTGCTGAACGGGCTAAGTGTGCCTGATTTAGTCACGTAATATGCCAACCATGTGTGTTGGGCAGGCTAAGTATGCCTGATTGTTCAACCATGTGTATTCAAAATACCTATGTTTTGTTTAATCACACTATGAGTAATCTCAGCATCATGTTTTTTTTAAAGAAAAGAATTGATATTTGAATAAACGCGGGAACTTTAACCAGATCAGTTTCAGTTAATTGATTGAGTGAATGATTAATTGGTTCCTGTAAAATACAAGCCGTTTGACTCGCTTCTATGTAATGATATAAGGTATTACTAACCGATACACCAATGTAATTTAAAGAGATAAATAAACGCATTTGTATTTGATAAAACTAGTTTCAGTCAATGTAGCATAAATTGCCGTATGGGCCAAGTGTGCCCAGTCTATACTTAATAATAATAATTTATTCCAGATATCAATGATTCAAAGATTTTTATGTACAAATTCCTTAACGCTTATCGGGCACATGTGTTGAGACCCAGTAATATGTGCAGCCATGTGTGCTGTGTAGGTTAGATGTGCCCAGTACAAGTAGCCATGTGAGCTGTGCAGGCCAAGTGTGCCTAGAACAATCAGCTATGTGTGCTGAGCAGGCCAGTGTGCCAAGTACAGGCAGCTATGTGAGCTGTGCGGGCCAAGTGTGCCAAGAACAAACAGCCATGTGTGCTGAACAGGCCAAGTGTGCCTAGTACAGGCAGCCATGTGAGCTGTGCAGGCCAAGTGTGCCCAGTACGAGCATCCATGTGAGCTGTGCAGGCCAAGTGTGCCTAGAACAATCAGCTATGTGTGCTGAGCAGGCTAGTGTGCCTAGTACAGGCAGCCATGTGAGCTGTGCAGACCAAGTGTGCCAAGAACAAACAGCCATGTGTGCTGAGCAGGCCAAGTGTGCCTAGTACAGGCAGCCATGTGAGCTGTGCAGTCCAAGTGTGCCAAGAACAAGCAGTCATGTGTGCTGTGCAGGCCAAGTGTGCCCAGTACAGGCAGCCATGTGAGGCAGGCCAAGTGTGCCAAGAACAAGCAGACATGTGTGCTGTGCAGGTCATGTGTGCCAAATACAAGCAACCTTGTGTGCCTTGCAGGCTAGGTGCGCCCAGTACAAACAGCCATATGTGTTGTGTATGCCATGTGAGCCGAATAAAAGCAGCCCTGTACACTGTGGGCCAAGTGTGCCTAGTAATCCTAGTATAGAGCCCTGTGTGTTCTGAAGGCCAAGTGTGCCTCGTACAGTCAGCCCTGTGTGCTGTGTAGGCCATGTAGGTCACAAGTTGACACCAACTTGTCCAGTTTAAGTAGCCGTATTTGCTGTACAGGCTAAGTGTGCCTAATATAGGGAGCCTTGTGTTCAGTGCAGCCCAAGTGTAATGTTATGCATCATGCAGCACTGTAGGCTGCGTAGACCCAGTATAGTCCAAACATGTTGATTAAACGTGCCAGTATGAAGCAGCCCAAGGGTGCTATGACTTATGTTGAGCCAAAGTTTGTCACATCGTGAAAATTGAGTATATCCGATTACCACATGATCAATAATGACTAAGGTGTTAGCATTTATGAGCGATTGTTTTAGTATGAATGACACCCTTTTATTGTTTTAATAATGAGATACACTTAATTCTACAATGCTGATAACGATGCCCAGTGTGCTGTGACCGACGTTAAGGCAAAGTATGTCACATCATGGAAATGATGGAACTATATATAGTCAAAAGTGATTAATGTGTTAGTATTCTTTGAGTGATTATTTTAGTATGAATGAAACATTTTTGTCTTATTGACAAAATTTACTTATACCCCGTAAATCAAGCCAAGAAAAATATACGAACCTGTTATATGACAGACGACACGTAAATTTAATTGACTTGATGGTTATTAACTTGCAGCTGAAATTAGAGTAATTTGTCACGTGTGGCCTGGACCGCACGCGCAAATCCTCCTGCCTGAAGGGCGTCTGGAGGTTTCCTAGTTAACTCAGTGGTCTAGGGAAGCCTATGGGAGTCAGGTAAATAAGAACACCAGTGTACGCTAATATACAAATAAGGGTCTTACGCCCGTTTATTAAATAACCAAACTTAACTAATGTGATCGTTAGACGATAACTCTACAGTCCTGAGGGGACTCTATCTAGACGGGAACGCGGGAATACGCCCTAGGCAGCCTCTCGGGAAGCGAGGGGCGATCGGTAAAGCTTATATCTAAATCGGTAGCGACGCGGGGTTAGGGACACTACAAGGGCCTCTCGGGAACCAAGCGACCGGCGAATAGCGGGGTGCGCGGAGGGGTACACTACAAGGGCAGGACTCGGGGCCCAAGCTGCCACGGGTAGCGGGGAGAGGGGTACTCCTGGCACAGTCGGTAACCCAAATCCGGCCAAGGAGTTGGGATTGCCTGGCTGACTCACGCGGGGTCCACGCGGCCTAGGCGGAAGGAAGGGAGGGGGGCAGAGTCGACCGCACTTGCGGAGCGCGGACCGAGCTCTGGCTCTACGCGGGCGCGCTGCCGTTTATATGTGCTCTCTCGGTGCGGCGCGGGGTGTGGTGCGTCCCCGTTGCGTCGCTCGCCCCGCGCGGTGACGTAGCTTGCTGCGTTACAAATTTAAGACTGGCGTCCACTAGGCTCGCCGAGCCGAGTCGAATCGAATCGAAATAATTCGCCTTCATACATTAACTATGAAAGTGCGTCCATTCGGTCGATTCGATTCGGCTCTGCGTCAATCGACGCACTTTCATAGTTAATGTATGGAGGCGAATTATTTTCGATTCGATTCGACTCGGCTCGGCGAGCCTAGTGGACGCCAGCCTTTAAACGTCGGATTTCATCGAGGTTGAAGTTACCTACTTCGGGCCAGGTGTTAACGCTGGTGATACTCTTATGAGATGATGAATATTAGAAGTTTTGAATCTTTGTATGAATCTTCCTCGTATAGAAGGTTTTAACCAGACCCAAGACACGTAACTATATCGTGTGTTTGTGTTCTGGTTAACTGTACTCTTATAACGAGCCAAACAAGTGTATAGACGAATATACATTTCATATAATATAAATAAAGCTGTATATTGACGTACCAATTCGTCTAATAATACCAACCCCATGAATATTATGACACGTGGTAATTCGTTCCTCGTTCTAGTAAGAATCTCTCGCAACAATGACAATTTTAATTAATGTTTCAAATAATTATGAGAATCAAGTCTGAATAATGTTATTACATTACGTATTTATGCTAGTTATACACGTAAAGTTGACTTTCGAGCAGGACATTTTACTGAACCACCGGGACATGTGAATTGCGAATCTACTTCTTCTCTTTATATAATTTTGATAGTAAAGAAGAATTAGATAGTAGGTACATTATTCCTTATTATTGATATTACGTGTTTCTTCTGTACGAGTAAAACATTCCACGAGTGGCATGTTTTTCTACTTTTGGCAGATTATGTATGGATAACTAACAATTTTAATTAACTACATTTGGAACATATTATATTTGTGCCTATGTAGTTAGTCCTATGAAGTTTTAGCATGGCATGATGTAGGATCATTAGCAGAAATAAGTAAGTTCCACTGTGCAGCTGTTAGTTGAATTTTAAGTGAGTGTTGCATTCTGAGACAGAATCGAAACTGAAGGATAATAATTGTTGAAAGAGGTTCGAATCGAATTTGTTATATGAACATATTTTGACAAACGAAACATGCGTTTGTCGATTTGACTGATATCATGTTTAAATGTCTTTAACGTTATCTTATAAGTTTACATAGTACCTACATTACTTTTGGGAAATCATAAGTTACATGATGCCATACTGATAAATATAGACATGTTTGCACATTGACAACGACAATTAATGTTTCTTTGAAAATTTTATTTGACACCTAGGTACTTTATGTGTTAGGTAGTCTAACGGTTAGACTTACGGTACGGTAAGGTACGTGTAGATATCTTGCCTTGCCGATACATTTGCGTTCCCCACAAATAGAGTTTACTTTATGGAATATGTTGACGTGTAAGATGTTTTGCAAGTAAATACCAATTTTAATTTATAGTTCTCTTGAAAACATCCAGTTCCCCTAAGATTAGACGTAGGTAAATACTTTATTATTTGGAATACTTGGTTTCGTGAAGCATAAACTCCAGTCCAGTGGTTCCCAATGTTGAATAGATCGAGACATACCTAAAAAAAAAAAAAACTAAATTTGGGTCGCAACATCTGAGTGCCAGTGAACAATTAAGTGAGAATACAGGATTGTCCAAATTTCTTGGGCCCGATCTGATATTAATTTGCAACCCACCAATGGTTCATGTCCCGTAGTTTGGAAAATGCTGCAACCAAACATTTTGTTTCCACTAATATGGGAGATACCAACAGGAATCTGAAAGTAGTTTATATGTATAGTCACGGATTTTCTATGGAACCGATGCATCATGGTTTTGGTAGTTACGTAGACATAATCAAGCAATAAGTACGCCAGTCAAGAGAAAATAGTCGTGACTTTATCGTTATCTTGGTTAACCTCTGACTACTTACAACAATCATTGATTGCTCCATAAATTATATTAGTATTTTTACTTCCGGATAGAGGGTTAAACGCAATGAGGGGGTGCGCTCAGGAGCTATGAATTGATATTATCTCGCTGAATCCTAACTTTACTGGGTTACTAGGTAGTGCACTGGCCCTCTGTGCACTACCTACTGTGCTATACCTAATATAAAATAGAGAATATGTGTTCCCCTTGTATTACTGCCCACTTAATACTTTCGTTTCATTTTGCTTTATTTAGATTACATTTGCTATTACATTATTGGTTAAATAAGTACACCAAGCTTAAGATGTATATAATAAATTCAAAAGAACGGTGTCCGCAAGACAAATGAAATGTTACTTTATGTCTTTGATAACAAGACTACGATGAATTTTTATGGCAAGATTAAGTTTCCGATTATTCCAATTCAATATAAACAAAAAGTGATGCTAAATTAAAAGCACCTTTTGATTTATTTTTAAGAAATAATCTAATTCCTAATTGTAGTATGGAGCTTTGTAGTGTCAAAGCGAGTGAGTAGGTATCTCACGTCGATATATTAAAAGAACGTGATAATTATGTTAGGATCACTTATTACCTCTGAATATGGCAAGAGAGCTGTCATCCGCTACACAAAGTATAAAGTAAAAGTAAAATAGTGGTTAGTTGTCAGAAGTCAGAACTGCACCAAAATTGTGTGGTGAGGTGCTAGTGAGTTCCGACAAATTAACAATTAATATCTTGATAACGCCAACCTCCGTTTTATACGCATTCAGGTGATTTAATTTGAACGTATAAGCTGTCTGATAGACAATTATGCATAAGAGGTTGTGGCAACCAACCTTGTTGCACCAGGCTGGCTAGGCAGGTAAAAAGAATGTTCTGTCACAGACAAAAATGTACTGCCAATTAGTTTAATATTCCTCGACAGCTTAGAAGCCCTTTGCTTTATAATTACAAGTCTTGTGATTCTGTTGTGTTAACCTAATACACCTATCTATTTGTACTCAGCATTTTAATTTGGCTCGAAGAAAGGATAATTTGAACACGCAACCTTGGGAGGTCGTATGAGCCAGGACGGCGCTTACTAAGGACTCGGCCTCCCACACAAATGGTGTGCATCGAAACCCCTTTCGGTGCACCCATAAGGTTATAAATACGGTTCTTCACGTATATTTTAAATAAACACTCAAGATAGTAAAGTAGGTGATCATTTAACGGAATTGGATACATATAGAGTTTTAGCCTTTCATTACTAGTAAATTAATGCTATCACAAGTCAGAAGTTTAAATTCGATCAAGTAAATTATTTACGTTAATTTAAAGTCTAGTTTCGTTTGAGTAAAGATTTTAATGGTTCGTGATGCGACTTGCTGTAGGGACGCCCAGTCTAGTTTAGACATATATTTTATTGACGACATTTTTGGGAATAAAATCATTAAGATATATTAATATATATATATTTAAGCCATATAGTTATATATATTATTGCATGTTGACATCGGCAATAATTGGTCAAAATATATAATTATATTATATATACCTACTAGATAAGAATGCAAAACGGTACATGTCGTTTAAGATCGGGAACACAGAATATAATCATGAAAAGAGCCGAGTATCAAAGGATACGAGTTACAGTTCAATATTGATTTATTTATTTATGTGATTCAGTCATAGCCATAGTTGGTAGAGCAAGGTGCGTAAGTAAGTATATACAAGATTTATACTACAGGAACGAGTGACAAGTAGTTTAACAAGTAAACATCCCATAATGAAAGCAACGTGTCAGATAAGGAATTAAAGGCACTCGAATAATATAAACTAATATAGCTTAATCGAATAATACTGTGGTTTTTATACTTACTTGATTTTAACTAGAGGTCGTTAATTTCTAATTATTACCGTGTCCTTTTAGAGATTTCTATGATCCTGAACCCAATTATCTATTGAAGTACTTAATTCCTTGGTAATACGTTGTTATACTCGTAGAATAACATCATTGCAAATTGTATTCGACTCGTTTGTAGCATAACCTAAATTTATAGGAATTAATATTTTCTTTAAAATGAAAATGCCACAATGAGTGTACAATATAATATTATTACGTTATCATTCGCATTCTTTTTGTAAAAAATAAAGAGGGGACATGCCAAATGTCATGATACTGATGATTTTATTAATTGGTTGGTTTGAGTTTTCAGTAACAACGAGAGTATTTACAGTGCCAGAGCGAGCGTGCTGTCCGAATCCAATGATGGTCGATAATTTGGCCAGCTGTCGGAGCGAGTGTGCTGCCGACCTGACTCCACTGCAGATTTGACTGCCTTGCTCATTGCCTGAATAAACGTTACCAATAATAGGAGATGACGTGTAGATGGCAGAACGAGTGTGCTGTTCGAAGTGACATTGGTAACAGCAGGCAAATGACAGAAATGCAGTAGTGAGCGGTATATTAGAATATATCAACATCAACCCAGGGAACAAGTGACATTTTGCGTTACCGGCAAGCTGGCATTTTCTGAAACTGATACTAATATGTTCCATTAGAAATTATTTCCATGTATTAGCAAATAATAATTATGTGAGTTGACTGCTAGACTGAAAGTTCATATTTTAACATTGTCGAGATTCATTCAGATTATCCACACGTGGTTAGGTATTGCACACAACCATGTCTTGATAAATTACATGATTTAAATTTAGGTATAAAAAAATGATGAAGTGTAGTCATAATTGAAAATATTGCGGTGTTTATGGTCTTGCTGATTTTATATTTTCATTAATTTTCGATATTTTAATTGGTTTTCAATTTTAATAGAATGTTATTTAAGATCAAACTAATAAATATCGCAATTTTTCAGCAGAAAAGGTAAATACGCCGGTTCATGGTTTGAAATTAGATATTTTAGAACAGTATTAATAGCTACTGTTAGAATACGTGCGCCGGAGCCAGCACGTTGTCGGATGGCCGAATGTCATGATTTTGTAAAATAGAGGGTAGATAATTGTGCAAAATGAGGGTAAGCACGTTATTCTTGGGTGGGGAAACGAGATCAAAAAGCCGATGCCTGGACAAAGGCGGTTGATTCGTTAACGAGCGCTTGTAATAAGCAGAGATCCAGCTTAATATGTTATTAAGTATAGTTTGTCATAGTTATTTCGGTATGTTTGTCGTAGAACGATATCATTGGGTTTGAAGGGATTTAGTACGTAGCAGTGAAAACTCGGTGATTTGATTATTACTGATTTATTTTAGCCAGTATTATGTGATTTTTACAAGCACTAAGAGAATATCACTAGACATATTTTATGAGCGTCTGTACTGTTCAGCTGCCACCAACGTAATAATCGCCAACCGATCATTCGTACCCTACCATTCCTCGGTGACCGTCAACCCACTATAGAGGGCGCTCTAGTCGGAAATAATCAAACCAACGACTGTATTCATGACTTCGGTCTACAGAGAAATAGTAGGAGTGCCTTATATATGTATTTATTAGCATTTAATTAGTATCATAATAATATAAAGATCATCATTAGGCTAACAACTTGAACCCTGTAACTTTTGTATGTATATTGAGGAAATAAAGTGACTACTCATCGTATGGTTGTGGAGTATCTTTTCAATTATTTTACGGGAAGCTTTTCCATTCTGTGAAGTCACGGAACTCTAAGCTGCATCTCGCGACCCCCCTGGATAAGTGCCGCGACCCCCCTGGGGGTCGCGACCCACACTTTGAAAAACACTGGCCTAAACTGTTGCTTGTCTCTTCTCATATTCTGGGTTATTTGTTTACTAATTTCTGTTATAGCTTTTCTTGTTGCTCTTGTTTTGTCAGGTAAGCTAAGTAGCTCCGCCCGGGTTTCTAGTAATTTCTTAGTTGCTTCTGACAACCATTCTTCCTTTTCTGTATTTTTATTGTAAGTCGTTTTGCTGTTGAACATATTTTGTAGTTTGTTGTATTTGCCTTGTGTATCCAGATGTTCTGTGTTGTTGATAAATAGTTTTAATCTATCCTTTAATTGTTGTGCGTCTATAGTTGATACAGTGTTTTTCAATTTGGCTTTAAATGGCCTGCTACTTCTGTTATTGTTGAGTATAAGTTTGGCCCTGACTGGTCTGTAGTTACTGTTATAGTTCAAGCTATTTATCACTCTGCAGTCATGGAAAGAGTTGCTTCTGTTTGAAAGAATGTAATCAATCTCATTTTTGTAGAGATTATCTGGCGATATCCAGGTCCATCTGTTTGTTGGTCGATTTTTGTATTGACTGTTTAATATTTTCAAGTTATTTTCGTGTGCCATCTGAATAAGTTTTTCTCCGTTTCTTGTTCTCTTGCCTGAGCAGTGGGGGCCTAAAATTAACTCTTCGCCGTTTCTTCTGTACCCGGTTCGTGCATTAAAGTCTCCCATCACTATAAGATTGCTGCTTGCGTTCTCTCTAATAGTTTTTGTGAGTAAAGAGTAGAATGTATCTATTTCCGTGTTAGTCGATTCTTCAGTCGGGGAGTATATTTGGATTATTGTCCATTTTTCATTGGAATTTGGTACTTTCAAGTTTAGTATCGCGATTCGTTCGGATATTCCTATGAATTCATCAATATAATTCTTTGTATCTTGTTTGACAAGGAATCCGACACCATATTTTCCTAGTGTTTCACCTTTATAATAGAAGATAAAATCGCTGTGGTCCTCTATACTTTCACCGAGGCGTCTTACTTCACTGAGTCCGATAATGTTCCAGTTTATGTTTTTCAGCGCTAGTGCAAGTTCTGCAAGTCTTTCATCAGATTTTAAAGATAAGATATTATAGGTTCCGATATATAGGTTAATATTATTTGAGGGTGTATTCTTTACAGTTTTCTTGTTTCTTGTTAGCTGGGTTCTTGGAGGGTAGTAGTCTTCTTCACCCACGGTGACTGGCCGGCTTGGGTTGCTGTTTTTTAAAGTTGCGTTTGATAGTAGATTTGGTAAGTTGTGGTTCCTAATGTCGGAGGCAGTTATTAGTTTTTTGAGAGTGATGCAGATCTGTCTCTTGCTACATAGTTTAATACAATACAATACAAATACTCTTTATTGCACACCTCAAAAAGAACACAGTACAGGACATTAGGCTTAAAGTAGAGGTAAACAACAGGCGGTCTTATCGCTAAAGAGCGATCTCTTCCAGACAACCTTTGGGTAGCGGAGATAATGCAACATTATATATCTAACTGAGTAGGTGGCAAACCGATATATGGATTTAAAATAATACCACATATGGGTACCAATAAAATAAATTATAATAAACATACATATAATAAACATAAAATAAACATACATACAATATTACATAAATATAATACAATATCAGCCAAAGGATTCACTAGAACCAACAACCGTGTATTAAGGGAGAGACAAATAATATTCTTTGAGTCGTGTTTTAAAAGCCAAAAGAGTTTTAGCACGCCTTATTTCTAGTGGTAAGCTGTTCCATAGTCGAGTAGCTTTAAACGTAAACGAACTGTTATAAAATTTTGAAGTGGATGCCGGTACAGTAAGTAAAAAATTATTTGCGGATCTAACCGAACGAAAATAACTAAAACGCTCTTTGAGGTAGCAGGGAGTTGCTGGGTTGAAAAGAATATTGAACAGAAGAGATAAAATGCGAGAGTTACGCCGTATACGAATAGGAAGCCACTTAAGCTGAGAGCGGAAAGAGGAGACATGGTCATACTTGCGTAATCCAAATATAAACCGTATGCAGACATTTTGAATACGCTCAAGCTTATCAAGTTGAATTTCAGTGAGATCAGGGTAAGCAACATCAGCGTAATCCAAAATCGGAAGGAGTAAAGTTTGAGCGAGCGCAATTTTGGTGGGAATGGGAAGAAAATTTCGGAGTCTTCTGAGGGAGCTAACTGCTATAAACATCTTCCTGCTGACCTCGTTTACTTGAGGCACCCAAGATAAGGTTTGATCCATGATTACTCCCAGGTTTTTTACTTGCCGTGCATATGGAATCAGTACACCATCAAATTTAATAGGAGCGAGAGTATCATAATCAATTTTAGAAATTTGTTTAGGGCTTCCAATGATGATAACTTGGGTCTTGGCAGGATTAACAATGAGTCCAAAACTGCGACTCCAGTTTGAAATGCTAACCAAGTCATTATTAACCTCGTCAATGGCCAATGGTAAATCACCCGCCTCACACTGCGAATAAATTTGAAGGTCATCGGCATAAAGGTGATAGCGTGAAGAAAGATTACGAGTAATAGAGTTTATAAATACAGAAAATAACAATGGAGACAGCACGCCACCCTGCGGTACACCGGCCAGCGTGGTACGCCATGAAGAGCGGAGATCGTCCACCTTTATTTGCTGCCGACGACCATTTAAGTAACTATGAAACCAGTCAATTACCGCAGGAGATATGTTAAGAGAGCGTAAAACACCAAGTAGAATGTCGTGGTCAACAGTATTAAACGCATTGCTAAAATCTAGCAGCGTCAATACCGTCAACCTCCGGTCATTCATCCCCGCCCGGATATCGTCAGTAATTTTAACGAGAGCGGTAGCCGTACTATGACCTGTGCGGAAGCCAGACTGGAACGGGTTTAGGAGATCAGATTTGTTAAAGTGAGATGTAAGCTGCTGGTGCACTAGGCGTTCAATGACTTTAGATAGGAAAGGAAGAATTGAAATGGGACGATATTCAGAAAACGAGGAGGGATTCGACTTTTTTGGAATAGGGATGATAAAAGCATCCTTCCATATAGTAGGGAATGTACTGGAAGCAATGGAGTTGTTAAGGATAAGAGTAATAATAGGAATAAGAAGGTCGAGGAGAGGAAGGATCATATTACGGCTAACGCAGTCGGTACCTACGGCATTGGACGATATGGACAAACTGCTCTTCTTAACATCACTGTCGGTAAAAGGAACAAGACAAAAAGGAGGAGCGTCAGGAGTTGGAAGTGATGAAAGATAGTCAAGGGTTTCAACCTTGGCGGGGCCATCGAAAATGGCAGAAGTGGAGAAATGCTTATTAAGCTGATCGAAATCTACATCTTTAGTACAAGGATTCTGTTGAGACTTTCCAACTCCTAGTGACTTAAGGAACTTCCACACTTTCGCAGGGTCACCATCTTCTACAGACTGATGGATATGGCGCCTCTGAGCATCCCGGCAGATAGTATTACAGCGATTGCGAAGAGAGTGATAGCGATCTTTGTTTTTATCCGAAGGAACGAGTTTGTATCGCGTTTTAGCAAAAGTCTTCCTTTCAAGCAAGTCCTTAATCTCTTTTTTAAGCCAAGGAGCAGGAAGATGCTTAAGTTTAACGGAACGGACTGGGGCGTGAACGTCGTAAAGCTGAATTAGGAGGGAATTAAATAGGGCTACTTGTTGATCAACTGAATCAGCCTCGGCGATAACACCCCAATCAATTAGAGCCGCATCATGGCGGAGCTTATCAACATCCATTCCACCAAAATTACGCTGAAGAAGAATTTTAGGTTTGGGCTTTGGGGGTTTAACTTTGTAAGATAAGTAAAGTAAATCGTGATACGAAAAAGCATCAGCGGAAAATTGACCATACTTAGCAACATGGGAAACAGAAGAAGTCAGGGTCAGATCTAAAAGAGAGGGAGTACAATTTGGGAAGCGATGCGTAGGCCCAGAAGGGAGTATAGTTAATTTACATGCGTAGGCTAAGGACTGTAAAGATTTGGAACGGTGGTCATCTTTCAGCAGGCAGGTATTAAAGTCACCCATAATTATATGATGGTCGAAGGAGGGCAAAAGATCTTCAAGAAGCTTTTCTAAGGAAGCGAAATAATTGACTTGCAGCGAAGGAGAGTAAAATACTCCCAGGAGAAGTTTGGTGTGAGAAAGAGAAATATCAAGGAAAAGATGCTCTGCGTATATCTCTGCTGATAGTTTAATATGTTGGGTTTTATTATTTCTTTGGCAGTTGAAGTTGTTGTTTTGCTCGTGCCGTTGTTGGTATTTGATTTCTTTTGTATGGGTGCTCTCGGTGATGTAGTTTGTTCCCGCTTTCTCTTCTCCCGGTTGGAATCTTTAGGTTTCTTTACTACCAGTTTGTCGTATTTTATGTAAGCTATATTCCCTTTCTTCTTTTCTTCTTCTAAGAGAGGTAGCTATAGCCTTAACTATATGTAACGGTGACTCTACCTTGCCCTCCGGTATCCCGGTGATTTCTATGTCGTTCCGTAGCAGTGTCTGTTCTCTGTCGTTAAGGTCCATTTGTAATTTGTCCAATGCGTTTTGTAGTTCTAGAGTATTGGGTTGATTTTTAAGCTTACTTTTAACTATTTGAAGCTCTGAGCTAAGGCGGCAGTTTTCCGATTCAAGTTCTTTGACTTTCTTGTCCACTAAACAGAGATCCTGCTTGACATTATTATGCTGGTCGCTTAGAAAATCGGTAGTTTCGGAAAACTCACTCTTTATTTTGTCGATTACACGCGAAAACTCATTCTTCATTTCCTTAAATATCTCCTGCTTAGTAGTGGTAAGCTTAAAATCAATAGAAGCAATGTCTTGTTTCACAATCGCCAGTTTCTCATCCAAAAGTTTCGAAAGAGGTCCCATAATATACTCCAAAGAGTTACTGGCGTTGAGAGTATGTTGCATCGAGTCTTCTAACTTGCTATCATGATGTGGGGACGAAATATCGCATATTGACATGTCGGCGGCAGTATCAGGTGGTGGCGATGAACGACCGTAGTGCCTCCCTATTGGCGTCTCATCGCCTTTGCGACGGCGCGTTATATTACTACACGATGGGCAATGCCAAGTCCTGTTATTACCCCGTACTCCGTAGTTTAGATTTAAAATGCTCAGTCGAAATGTTCACACATGAATAGTGATAACTACTTTTACACCCGCCGCACATAAGTAGCATATCTTCGTACACTTTGGTTTTGCAGGCCACGCAATCCATCTTGTGATACCAAAAAAATAGTTATTAGCGTAATAAATAGGTCAGTTTGTTTATCCCAGTCCCAGCTGATTATCGCGGATGCTTGACCGTTAAAACCGGGCGACCTTGAAACGTGCACTCACTGAACTGTGGCCGGGCACTTTACACACAATTTGTCCCAACTCAACGCCGAGTTCCAAGAAATCACTTTACAGTCACTTTGCTTATATACTTAGTAGCGTTTTTATGTCTATTTCCGACTGAATTAACTAGTATGGCTACATATTTCGGAATTAATTATCACGAGCGCAACGCAACGCTGTTTACGCCGCGAGATTTCGATCTACCCTCAATTCGATCTACCCATATCAAGGTCTTTGGATGGACCGACTCAACGGCTGTCCTCGGGTGGCTCCAAGGAGACAGCGGCAGATGGAAACCGTTTGTAGCCAACCGAGTCAAACAAATAACAGAAGTTATCCCGCCGAGCAACTGGCGCTACGTAAAGTCGTCTGAAAATCCCGCGGACTGCGCGAGCCGTGGAATATCTGGAGAGCAATTAAAGCAACATACATCATGGTGGAATGGCCCTACCTTCCTTTCATCATTCAACGAAGAGCAAAACCAACGCCAGGTCTACGTTACAGATCTCGAAGTTCAATCAATAAAACAAACCAACGTCACAACGCGTCACACGTCACACCTCCGATGACGTAATACAATGCATATTAAACAAATTCAGCAACATGACGCGAGCAGTGCAAGTACTCGCTTGGGTATTACGTGCGATAATACGTCATACAGAGAAATCTGCTTACTTGACTGTGGCGGAATTAGATCGAGCAAAAATGAAGATGATTAAATACGTACAAGAGTGCGAATTTAAAGAAGATATCAATCGCATAAAAACAAACAAACAACTGCACAAAAATAGCAAGGTTTTAGATCTAAACCCATTCCTGGACGAGCATGGAATACTGAGAGTGGGAGGCATGTAGTGCTCCCCTAAGCACAACCTAGACACCTAAATAGCGTAATCACTGGCTCGATACCACACCAATGTCGGGCAGACGTCCACTCTCGACCCTGGCTATAACTTGACTAACTACCCTCATCCGTGTGCTCGAGATAGCGGTTAAGTATAAAACAGATAGACATACACTACATCCCTTCCTTAAGATGATTTATTTATTTCAATTAATCTGATCATGAATCAATACTCGGTTCAATCACTTTGTGCACCCACACTTGCATCTTGATCTTTCCCATCTTCTTAAACTGTCCATCACAACATGAGGTGTGGGTTTGAAATCAGTGACTCATCATCTCTCAGTGTGTCATCATCAATGAGGAGTCAGTTTGTTCCCTTTTTCCATCTCTTTTATTCCTATAAAAGGGAGATAAGGTTTATAATAACTTATCTCCTTCTTCAACCCCCCCCCCCTGTGCACCCCTTACTCTCACCCAGCGGATGTCCAACCGTGAAAACGTCATTCGAGAAATTGAAGAGGCCAGAAGAAGACCAGGGGGAGTGAACCTTGACTTTATCATCCGCGTCAAGATACTTGGAATCAGAAGGAACCCGGCAGAAGACATATTGAATTTCAATTTAAACCTTCCAAAATCAGCTGACTAACATTATTACCACTCAAGAAACCCAACGAAACGAGAAACCCTCAAAATCGTTATGAGTGTGTTCCATCCTCCCGGTCTTTTGACGCCTATCATCATAGAAGGAAAGATTCTCCTCCAGCGAATTTGGCGTTCAAGAACTGGTTAGGACCAACTGCAGGGACCGGAACCGGTTAGCCTAATCAGGGTTTTCGATAGGCTTATTTTAACGGTGGTTTTAAAAACCCTATCGATATTGGTAACCATGTAAAACGGTAACCCTATCGATAGGGTTACCGTATCAATCGAGTTAACCCAACAAACCGCTAACCAAAATCAAAACCCTATCAATACGGTAACCGTATCAATAGGGTTTTTAACCAGTTTTTAACAAATGTAATCTTTACGCACATTTCAATTAGACTCATTTTTAGATAACCGTGGCTCGCACGGACGATGTACTCGCCGGCTCGCCGTGGGGCCCGCTCTCAGTACAAACAAACTGGTTTGATCTACCGAAACGCTCCTTGTTTTTAATGCAAACAACTTTGTACTTTGAGTCCTTAGGCTTGAATCGTATTTACTTTATCTTGCGTGCAAGTGTAGATTTGTAGCTCACGCTCGGGCGATTGTTTGTTTATTTCACATTTTAACTTTTGCGCCTATATTTTTATCTAACTTTCTGTGCAATGTCAGCAACAACTAATAATCTGAAGGTCGGTTTGTTGAACATTAAATATCCAATAAAAAAATGCTACTTTATCAAGATCACAATTGTCGCATTTTGACGGTTCATTCGAACGCTAATGTATTTATTTTAATATTTTGAAACAATCAGTCGTTTTCATAGTACTGATCATAATCTATAATTAAATTTTATTTTGAAATAAACACCAGCCTCCTTAACTGACAATATGTGAACCTTATTGTAACGAGATAAGGTCTACAAACGAATCAACAGTGTAACGTGTTACCTTCTTTTGTTAGTATACTACCTACCTAAACAATAGGCAAAGGTCGCCGGTCGTCGCAAGTGCTGACCATCTGTGGATGTACCCAACAATAAGAGAGCTTTCTTTAGTTGTATAAAAAAACTTCATTGACTTTAAGTCGAATAAATTTGTAGGCCAACTGGGGTCGCAACATCAGTATGGGATTTCTAGGAATTTGTTGATGAACAATCGATAAAATCAGTCGCTACATCCAAAATCGGAGTTTCTACCGGAGTCGCTATAGCCAGTGGGAATTTCATATAAAGTATGTTCTAAGTACAACGGACTTAGGTGTAGAGTTGCTACAACCGAAATGTCGTTACAACCAAGGTCGCTAAAAATGAAATCCACTGTAATTGATTGTCCTCCATGACCTGAGGTAAAAGCAAGTGCGCACGAACATAGAGTTGTTAAATCGCCCAATTCCGGGATTGTAAAAATGTTTTTAATAAATCCGGGATTTTAGTAGTAGGTTAATACACGTATTGCAGATTGCAGTCAGTATATTAATTCCGCATTTTTATGTGTGGGATTTCATTACATTAAGTATTGGGCTGTTAACTACCAAGTTGTTAAAACGTTTATCTATTTAAACCAGCACGGCAAGATACAGACGAGCCGAAAGCTAATAGAACTTAGATATGAGCGCCGATGGGCAATTGGCCGGCGGCGGCGCGCCGATTAAAATTGATCGGCGGCGGCGGCGTCGGCGGCGTGACCTTGAAAAAACCTTAGGTTCAAAACAAAAATCCTACATATAGGCGTTGAATACGATTTTTTTACGTATTTGATGCCGGCGACGCCTGTCAACGTCATTTTTACTGTCAGGATGACAAACACGACTATATATTTGATTTATATCGATGCTCTACATTTTATCCCGTCCTAGTCGATTACGCTTTACTGTATATGTAACATCTAAGTGACAATGAAAACAGCAAGTCTGTTGCTACCTGCGGGAAACTTCGTGTCATGGTCCAGTCACATGACAAAGCTCTAAACTATGATATCAGTATGTAAACGTGACAATTCTGCCTCTTGGATAAACTCTTGGATGCCTACGGAACATGGTGTTTCTAACGCAAACACACTCGCATATTATATACTTCTAGGATTTATCACAAATACTAGGCGCTACATTATTCCCATCTTTTGGTGAACCTCGAATACATCGTACCGTGTAATAAACAAGCAAGTTCTTCACTAAGCCAAGCAAATTTCAACGGCATTGAAGATTATTTAATACGCAGTAGTCGCGTACTAACTACAGGCCCATTTCGGTTACATCCGTTCACTGCAAGATTATGGAGAGTGTCCTGAACAGCAGGCTATTTGGCATACCTAGAATCGGCTTTCGTCAAAATCGGTCCACTGGGGATCTTCTAGCGTACACCACACACACACACCAAATTTCGCAGAGTCTGCTGAGGAATCACATAATACCTCCCGCCCCTTCAAAGCGACACCGTTTTACGGTGGCAGTTCCGAAAACTCGCGCACGAAACGCTTTGCTTTCATTTTTATTGTGAAAACGACCAAGCTATGGAACTCCTTACCGAAATTTTCCTTGAACCTATATTATTATGGTCCTCAAGGCGAGAGTGAATTGTTTTTTTCTAGGTGAGCGCATTCCATCTTAGACCACAATTTCACTTACCATCAGGTAATTTGTGGTCAAGTGCAAAGCAAACGTATTTAAAAACATAAAGAATAATTGCGATAGTATATGATATTTTACTTTGATAATTATAACACAAATACTACACATAGCCTATTTTACAAGTAGGTATTCCAAATTTCAAATCGATAACATAAATAGTTTCTGAAATTTAATATTTAGCAATCTGACGAACAGACGGCTGGAATCGCTCATTAAGGATCCTTTTGTGCATTTTTGGTACTGAACCCTAAAATAAATAACCCTATATAACCGTAAGCTATCAAATTCCAAACTAGTTTGCCGATCGATGATAAAAGTGTGTAAAAGATAGGCTACACAGTATCTGAAACGCGCGCGAGACATAGATCGGCGCGCCGATCGCCCTGTATCGGCGGCGGCGGCGTGGGATTTTCGCCGGCGGCGGCGGCGCGGCGGCGCGGCGCTCATATCTAGTCGGTATGGGTCCCCGGACTCGAAAAATATTTTTTTTTTTTTTTTTTGCGCGAAAAAAAATTTGTATGGAAAAGCCAAACGGCGCGAGATAGATATGAGGTGCTCGACCAAATGTCATGGAGAGTTGCCAGGGGAAAAAAACTGCATTAAAATTTTGGCCGAAAAAAAAAATTTTTTTTTTGCTCAAATTTCAAAACGGTCCGAGCGCGCTGAGATTTGGCACGCGGCGACTCCGGGGGCCCGAGATTATATAAAAGAAAAAAAATTTGGAAAAAATCCAAGATGGCGGCCGTCACAGGCAAAACAATTTCCGAGTACTTTTTGCGAGCCCGAAGGGCGAGCTTCAGGCCGCGAGGCCGCAGGCCGAGCCCGGCGGAGGGCCGAAGGCCCGGAGCCTCCATAACAGTGGCCAGGCGCGTCCCCCCCCCTCAAACTTTCGGCGAGGCCGAAGGCCGAGCTGAGGGAGTACCGAACTACCGAAAATCCTATACAAATACGAGGTTTCGCGAGCCCGAAGGGCGAGCTTCAGGCCGCGAGGCCGAAGGCCGAGCTCGGCGGAGGGCCAAAGGCCCGGAGCCTCACCCCGAGCGTCCAAGCGCCCCCCCCCCCCCAAGTAATTTTGCGAGGCCGAAGGCCGAGCTACGGGAGAAAAGGGTTGCCCAAGTATTCATAAGCCCCGTGCATGTCACAAGCGAACCTGAGGGCCGAAGGCCCGAAGGTGAGCGGCAAGGCCTCGCGAGGCCGAAGGCCGAGCTCCGCGTAGGGCCGAAGGCCCGAAGCGTCCCACCAGAGCGCGCTCTCCGCGCGAGCCCGAGGTCCGCTTGTGGCCCGAAGGGCGAGCCCACCCAGACACTTACTATTCCCGTCATTGTTACAAGCGAACCTGAGGGCCGCAGGCCCGAAGGTGAGCGGCAACGTCAAGCGAGGCCGAAGGCCGAGCGCACGCGGGCACACGAACCTGAGGGCCGCAGGCCCGAAGGTGAGTGGTAAGGCTAAGCGAGGCCGAAGGCCGAGCGCACGCGAGCACACGAACCTGAGGGCCGCAGGCCCGAAGGTGAGTGGTAAAGATAAGCGAGGCCGAAGGCCGAGCGCACGCGGACACGCGACCCTGAGGGCCGCAGGCCCGAAGGTGAGCGGCAAGGTTAAGCGAGGCCGAAGGCCGAGCGCACGCGGGCACACGAACCTGAGGGCCGCAGGCCCGAAGGTGAGCGGTAAAGCTAAGCGAGGCCGAACGCCGAGCGCACGCGGACACACGAACCTGAGGGCCGCAGGCCCGAAGGTGAGTGGTAAAGGTAAGCGAGGCCGAAGGCCGAGCGCACGCGGACACACGAACCTGAGGGCCGCAGGCCCGAAGGTGAGTGGTAAGGCTAAGCGAGGCCGAAGGCCGAGCGCACGCGGACACGCGACCCTGAGGGCCGCAGGCCCGAAGGTGAGCGGCAAGGTTAAGCGAGGCCGAAGGCCGAGCGCACACGGGCACACGAACCTGAGGGCCGCAGGCCCGAAGGTGAGTGGTAAAGCTAAGCGAGGCCGAAGGCCGAGCGCACTCGGACACGCGAACCTGAGGGCCGCAGGCCCGAAGGTGAGTGATAAGGCTAAGCGAGGCCGAAGGCCGAGCGCACTCCCCCAACCTTACCTAAACTTACCTTTCCTTACCCATGGGCAAAAAGGACAACTCAAAGACAATAAAGGACAACTAACTAAAGGACAGTAAAGGACAACTCAAGGACAGTCAAGGACAAGTACAAAAAAGACAACAACACAGAGATACCGCGGGGCGCTTGCGCCCCGCGCACCGGGCAAAAAACTAGTTAATATTAATACTATATAAAGCTGCAGCCCCACTCATTTCTCACGTATACGATTGTTCTCCAGGAAGGAGGTGGAAATTGGTGGAGATTTTGATACTGTCTTATAGGGGGTGGCGACGTGACCTCCAGAAAAATCTGACATTTGGGATTTTGTCGAAAACCTCGATTCCGAGTGACGGCCCGGCTAAACGGTTCCAGATGGGTGGGGGGTGCTCGACCAAATGTCATAGAGAACAGCCGACAATTTGGTGAGGTGACCTTTTTTTTTTTTTCGGCCACTTTTTTTTTTGGCCGAAATTTCAAAACGGTCGTGGAGAGCTAAAATTTGGTACGGGGGTCGGTATGGGTCCCCAGACTCGAAAAATATTTTTTTTTTTTTTTTAGCGCGAAAAAAAATTTGTATGGAAAAGCCAAACGGCGCGAGATGGGTATGAGGTGCTCGACCAAATGTCATGGAGAGTTGCCAGGGGAAAAAAACTGCATTAAAATTTTGGCCGAAAAAAAAAATTTTTTTTTTGCTCAAATTTCAAAACGGTCCGAGCGCGCCGAGATTCGGCACGCTGGGACTCCGGGGGCCCAAGAATGTATAAAAGAAAAAAAAATTTGAAAAAATCCAAGATGGCGGCCGTCACAGGCAAAACAATTTTCGAGTACTTTTTGCGAGCCCGAAGGGCGAGCTTCAGGCCGCGAGGCCGCAGGCCGAGCCCGGCGGAGGGCCGAAGGCCCGGAGCCTCCATAACAGTGGCCAGGCGCGTCCCCCCCCCTCAAACTTTCGGCGAGGCCGAAGGCCGAGCTGAGGGAGCACCGAACTACCGAAAATCCTATACAAATACGAGGTTTCGCGAGCCCGAAGGGCGAGCTTCAGGCCGCGAGGCCGAAGGCCGAGCTCGGCGGAGGGCCAAAGGCCCGGAGCCTCACCCCGAGCGTCCAAGCGCCTCCCGCCCCAAGTAATTTTGCGAGGCCGAAGGCCGAGCTACGGGAGGAAAGGGTTGCCCAAGCATTCATAAGCCCCGTGTATGTTTCAAGCGAACCTGAGGGCCGAAGGCCCGAAGGTGAGCGGCAAGGCCTCGCGAGGCCGAAGGCCGAGCTCCGCGTCGGGCCGAAGGCCCGAAGCGTCCCACCAGAGCGCGCTCTCCGCGCGAGCCCGAGGGCCGCTTGCGGCCCGAAGGGCGAGCCCACCCAGACACTTACTATTCCCCTCATTGTTACAAGCGAACCTGAGGGCCGCAGGCCCGAAGGTGAGCAAGAGCTAACGCGTAAACTCGAACCTGAGGGCCGCAGGCCCGAAGGTGAGTGGTAAGGCTAAGCGAGGCCGAAGGCCGAGCGCACGCGGGCACACGAACCTGAGGGCCCCAGGCCCGAAGGTGAGTGGTAAAGCTAAGCGAGGCCGAAGGCCGAGCGCACGCGGACACACGAACCTGAGGGCCGCAGGCCCGAAGGTGAGTGGTAAGGCTAAGCGAGGCCGAAGGCCGAGCGCACGCGGGCACACGAACCTGAGGGCCGCAGGCCCGAAGGTGAGTGGTAAAGCTAAGCGAGGCCGAAGGCCGAGCGCACGCGGACACACGAACCTGAGGGCCGCAGGCCCGAAGGTGAGTGGTAAGGCTAAGCGAGGCCGAAGGCCGAGCGCACGCGGATACGCGAACCTGAGGGCCGCAGGTCCGAAGGTGAGTGCTAAGGCTAAGCGAGGCCGAAGGCCGAGCGCACGCGGATACGCGAACCTGAGGGCCGCAGGTCCGAAGGTGAGTGCTAAGGCTAAGCGAGGCCGAAGGCCGAGCGCACTCGGGCACACGAACCTGAGGGCCGCAGGCCCGAAGGTGAGTGGTAAGGCTAAGCGAGGCCGAAGGCCGAGCGCACGCGGGCACACGAACCTGAGGGCCGCAGGCCCGAAGGTGAGCGGCAAGGTAAAGCGAGGCCGAAGGCCGAGCGCACGCGGGCACACGAACCTGAGGGCCGCAGGCCCGAAGGTGAGCGGCAATACTAAGCGAGGCCGAAGGCCAAGCGCACGCGGACACACGAACCTGAGGGCCGCAGGCCCGAAGGTGAGCGGCAATGCTAAGCGAGGCCGAAGGCCGAGCTAACTCGGACACTCGAACCTTAGGGCCAAACGCCCGAAGGTGAGCGCACGCGGACACACGAACCTGAGGGCCGCAGGCCCGAAGGTGAGTGGTAAAACTAAGCGAGGCCGAAGGCCGAGCGCACGCGGACACGCGAACCTGAGGGCCGCAGGCCCAAAGGTGAGCTGTAAGGTTAAGCGAGGCCGAAGGCCGAGCGCACTCGCCCAACCTTACCTAAACTTACCTTTCCTTACCCATGGGCAAAAAGGACAACTCAAAGACAATAAAGGACAACTAACTAAAGGACAGTAAAGGACAACTCAAGGACAATAAAGGACAACTAAAGGACACAACTACCGCGGGGCGCTTGCGCCCCGCGCACCGGGCAAAAAACTAGTTAATATTATATAAAGCTGCATTGCGACTGATTTCTGATTGACATCATTGATCTCCGGGAAGGAGGTCCGACTCGATACAATGATGTATGAGAAAAGTGTAGGGGGTAGCGAGGTGACCTCCAGAAAAATCTGACATTTGGGATTTATTCGAAAACCTCGATTTCGAGTGACGGCCCGGCTAAACGGTTCCAGATGGGTGGGGGGTGCTCGACCAAATGTCATAGAGAACAGCTGACAGTTGGGTGAGGTGACCTTTTTTTTTTTTTTCGGCCACTTTTTTTTTGGCCGAAATTTCAAAACGGTCGTGGAGAGCTGAAATTTGGTATGGGGGGTCGTAGGGGTCCCCGGACTCGAAAAATATTTTTTTTTTTTTTTTTTTGCGCGAAAAAAAATTTGTATGGAAAAGCCAAACGGCGCGAGATAGATATAAGGTGCTCGACCAAATGTCATGGAGAGTTGCCAGGGGAAAAAAACTGCATTAAAATTTTGGCCGAAAAAAAAAATTTTTTTTTTGCTCAAATTTCAAAACGGTCCGAGCGCGCTGAGATTCGGCACGCGGCGACTCCGGGGGCCCGAGATTATATAAAAGAAAAAAAAATTGGAAAAAATCCAAGATGGCGGCCGTCACAGGCAAAACAATTTCCGAGTACTTTTTGCGAGCCCGAAGGGCGAGCTTCAGGCCGCGAGGCCGCAGGCCGAGCCCGGCGGAGGGCCGAAGGCCCGGAGCCTCCATAAGAGTGGCCAGGCGCGTCCCCCCCCTCAAACATTCGGCGAGGCCGAAGGCCGAGCTGAGGGAGTACCGAACTACCGAAAATCCTATACAAATACGAGGTTTCGCGAGCCCGAAGGGCGAGCTTCAGGCCGCGAGGCCGAAGGCCGAGCTCGGCGGAGGGCCAAAGGCCCGGAGCCCTACCCCGAGCGTCCAAGCGCCCCCCCCCCCCCAAGTAATTTTGCGAGGCCGAAGGCCGAGCTACGGGAGGAAAGGGTTGCCCAAGTATTCATAAGCCACGTGTATGTCACAAGCGAACCTGAGGGCCGAAGGCCCGAAGGTGAGCGGCAAGGCCTCGCGAGGCCGAAGGCCGAGCTCCGCGTAGGGCCGAAGGCCCGAAGCGTCCCATCAGAGCGCGCTCTCCGCGCGAGCCCGAGGGCCGCTTGCGGCCCGAAGGGCGAGCCCACCCAGACACTTACTATTCCCGTCATTGTTACAAGCGAACCTGAGGGCCGCAGGCCCGAAGGTGAGCGGCAACGTCAAGCGAGGCCGAAGGCCGAGCGCAGGCGGCCACACGAACCTGAGGGCCGCAGGCCCGAAGGTGATTGGTAAAGCTAAGCGAGGCCGAAGGCCGAGCGCACGCGTATAGACGAACCTGAGGGCCGCAGGCCCGAAGGTGAGCGGTAAGGCTAAGCGAGGCCGAAGGCCGAGCGCACACGGGCACACGAACCTGAGGGCCGCAGGCCCGAAGGTGAGTGGTAAGGCTAAGCGAGGCCGAAGGCCGAGCGCACGCGGGCACACGAACCTGAGGGCCGCAGGCCCGAGGGTGAGCGGCAATGCTAAGCGAGGCCGAAGGCCGAGCGCATGCGGACACACGAACCTGAGGGCCGCAGGCCCGAAGGTGAGTTGTAAGGCTAAGCGAGGCCGAAGGCCGAGCGCACGCGGGCACACGAACCTGAGGGCCGCAGGCCCGAAGGTGAGTGGTAAAGGTAAGCGAGGCCGAAGGCCGAGCGCACGCGGGCACACGAACCTGAGGGCCGCAGGCCCGAAGGTGAGCGGCAATGCTAAGCGAGGCCGAAGGCCGAGCGCATGCGGACACACGAACCTGAGGGCCGCAGGCCCGAAGGTGAGTTGTAAGGCTAAGCGAGGCCGAAGGCCGAGCGCACGCGGGCACACGAACCTGAGGGCCGCAGGCCCGAAGGTGAGTGGTAAAGGTAAGCGAGGCCGAAGGCCGAGCGCACGCGGACACACGAACCTGAGGGCCGCAGGCCCGAAGGTGAGTGGTAAGGCTAAGCGAGGCCGAAGGCCGAGCGCACGCGGACACGCGACCCTGAGGGCCGCAGGCCCGAAGGTGAGCGGCAAGGTTAAGCGAGGCCGAAGGCCGAGCGCACACGGGCACACGAACCTGAGGGCCGCAGGCCCGAAGGTGAGTGGTAAGGCTAAGCGAGGCCGAAGGCCGAGCGCACGCGGGCACACGAACCTGAGGGCCGCAGGCCCGAGGGTGAGTGGTAAGGCTAAGCGAGGCCGAAGGCCGAGCGCACGCGGACACGCGACCCTGAGGGCCGCAGGCCCGAAGGTGAGCGGCAAGGTTAAGCGAGGCCGAAGGCCGAGCGCACACGGGCACACGAACCTGAGGGCCGCAGGCCCGAAGGTGAGTGGTAAAGCTAAGCGAGGCCGAAGGCCGAGCGCACTCGGACACGCGAACCTGAGGGCCGCAGGCCCGAAGGTGAGTGGTAAGGCTAAGCGAGGCCAAAGGCCGAGCGCACTCCCTCAACCTTACCTAAACTTACCTTTCCTTACCCATGGGCAAAAAGGACAACTCAAAGACAATAAAGGACAACTAAAGGACAGTCAAGGACAAGTACAAAAAAGACAACAACACAGAGATACCGCGGGGCGCTTGCGCCCCGCGCACCGGGCAAAAAACTAGTTAATATTATATAAAGCTGCATTCCGACTCATTTCTGATTGACATCATTGATCTCCGGGAAGGAGGTCCGACTCGATACGACGATGTATGGGAAGAGTGTAGGGGGCGGCGAGGTGACCTCCAGAAAAATCTGACATTTGGGATTTTGTCGAAAACCTCGATTTCGAGTGACGGCCCGGCTAAACGGTGAGAGATGGGTGGGGGGTGCTCGACCAAATGTCATAGAGAACAGCCGACAATTTGGTGAGGTGACATTTTTTTTTTTTTTCGGCGACTTTTTTTTTTGGCCGAAATTTCAAAACGGTCGTGGAGAGCTGAAATTTGGTATGGGGGGTCGTAGGGGTCCCCGGACTCGAAAAATATTTTTTTTTTTTTTTTTTGCGCGAAAAAAAATTTGTATGGAAAAGCCAAACGGCGCGAGATAGATATAAGGTGCTCGACCAAATGTCATGGAGAGTTGCCAGGGGAAAAAAACTGCATTAAAATTTTGGCCGAAAAAAAAAATTTCTTTTTTGCTCAAATTTCAAAACGGTCCGAGCGCGCCGAGATTCGGCACGCGGGGACTCCGGGGGCCCGAGAATATATAAAAGAAAAAAAAATTGCAAAAAATCCAAGATGGCGGCCGTCACAGGCAAAACAATTTTCGAGTACTTTTTGCGAGCCCGAAGGGCGAGCTTCAGGCTGCGAGGCCGCAGGCCGAGCCCGGCGGAGGGCCGAAGGCCCGGAGCCTCCATAACAGTGGCCAGGCGCGTCCCCCCCCTCAAACTTTCGGCGAGGCCGAAGGCCGAGCTGAGGGAGTACCGAACTACCGAAAATCCTATACAAATACGAGGTTTCGCGAGCCCGAAGGGCGAGCTTCAGGCCGCGAGGCCGAAGGCCGAGCTCGGCGGAGGGCCAAAGGCCCGGAGCCTCACCCCGAGCGTCCAAGCGCCCCCCCCCCAAGTAATTTTGCGAGGCCGAAGGCCGAGCTACGGGAGGAAAGGGTTGCCCAAGCATTCATAAGCCCCGTGTATGTCACAAGCGAACCTGAGGGCCGAAGGCCCGAAGGTGAGCGGCAAGGCCTCGCGAGGCCGAAGGCCGAGCTCCGCGTAGGGCCGAAGGCCCGAAGCGTCCCATCAGAGCGCGCTCTCCGCGCGAGCCCGAGGGCCGCTTGCGGCCCGAAGGGCGAGCCCACCCAGACACTTACTATTCCCGTCCGCGCTCTCCGCGCGAGCCCGAGGGCCGCTTGCGGCCCGAAGGGCGAGCCCACCCAGACACTTACTATTCCCGTCATTGTTACAAGCGAACCTGAGGGCCGCAGGCCCGAAGGTGAGCGGAAACGTTAAGCGAGGCCGAAGGCCGAGCGCACGCGGGCACACGAACCTGAGGGCCGCAGGCCCGAAGGTGAGTGGTAAAGCTAAGCGAGGCCGAAGGCCGAGCGCACGCGTATAGACGAACCTGAGGGCCGCAGGCCCGAAGGTGAGCGGCAAGGCTAAGCGAGGCCGAAGGCCGAGCGCACGCGTATAGACGAACCTGAGGGCCGCTGGCCCGAAGGTGAGCGGCAATGCTAAGCGAGGCCGAAGGCCGAGCGCATGCGGACACACGAACCTGAGGGCCGCAGGCCCGAAGGTGAGCGGCAATGCTAAGCGAGGCCGAAGGCCGAGCGCATGCGGACACACGAACCTGAGGGCCGCAGGCCCGAAGGTGAGCGGCAATGCTAAGCGAGGCCGAAGGCCGAGCGCATGCGGACACACGAACCTGAGGGCCGCAGGCCCGAAGGTGAGCAAGAGTTAACGTGGACACACGAACCTGAGGGCTGCAGGCCCGAAGGTGAGCAGTAGGGGTAAGCGAGGCCGAAGGCCGAGCGCACGCGGACACTCGAACCTGAGGGCCGCAGGCCCGAAGGTGAGCGGCAAGGCTAAGCGAGGCCGAAGGCCGAGCGCATGCGGACACACGAACCTGAGGGCCGCAGGCCCGAAGGTGAGCGGCAATGCTAAGCGAGGCCGAAGGCCGAGCGCATGCGGACACACGAACCTGAGGGCCGCAGGCCCGAAGGTGAGCAAGAGTTAACGTGGACACACGAACCTGAGGGCTGCAGGCCCGAAGGTGAGCAGTAGGGGTAAGCGAGGCCGAAGGCCGAGCGCACGCGGACATTCGAACCTGAGGGCCGCAGGCCCGAAGGTGAGCGGCAAGGCTAAGCGAGGCCGAAGGCCGAGCGCATGCGGACACACGAACCTGAGGGCCGCAGGCCCGAAGGTGAGCGGCAATGCTAAGCGAGGCCGAAGGCCGAGCGCATGCGGACACACGAACCTGAGGGCCGCAGGCCCGAAGGTGAGCAAGAGCTAACGTGGACACACGAACCTGAGGGCCGCAGGCCCGAAGGTGAGCAGTAGGGGTAAGCGAGGCCGAAGGCCGAGCGCATGCGGACACACGAACCTGAGGGCCGCAGGCCCGAAGGTGAGCGGCAAGGTAAAGCGAGGCCGAAGGCCGAGCGTACGCGGGCACACGAACCTGAGGGCCGCAGGCCCGAAGGTGAGCGGCAATGCTAAGCGAGGCCGAAGGCCGAGCGCATGCGGACACACGAACCTGAGGGCCGCAGGCCCGAAGGTGAGCGGCAAGGTAAAGCGAGGCCGAAGGCCGAGCGTACGCGGGCACACGAACCTGAGGGCCGCAGGCCCGAAGGTGAGCGGCAATGCTAAGCGAGGCCGAAGGCCGAGCGCACGCGGATACACGAACCTGAGGGCCGCAGGCCCGAAGGTGAGCGGCAATGCTAAGCGAGGCCGAAGGCCGAGCGCATGCGGACACACGAACCTGAGGGCCGCAGGCCCGAAGGTGAGCGGCAAGGTAAAGCGAGGCCGAAGGCCGAGCAGACGCGAAAACACGAACCTGAGGGCCGCAGGCCCGAAGGTGAGCAAGAGCTAACGTGGACACACGAACCTGAGGGCCGCAGGCCCGAAGGTGAGCAAGAGTTAACGTGGACACACGAACCTGAGGGCCGCAGGCCCGAAGGTGAGCAGTAGGGCTAAGCGAGGCCGAAGGCCGAGCGCACGCGGATACCTACACGAACCTGAGGGCTGCAGGCCCGAAGGTGAGCAAGAGCTATCGCGGACATACGAACCTGAGGGCCGCAGGCCCGAAGGTAAGCAGTAGGGCTAAGCGAGGCCAAAGGCCGAGCTCACGCGAACACTGAACCTGAGGGCCGAAGGCCCGAAGGTGAGCCCACGCGAATTAGAGGGCCGCCAGCGGCCCGACGGGCGAGCCCCCTCCGACACTCATCCTAATCTCAGACTCCCAA
Source organism: Cenopis cana (assembly GCA_951800055.1). Classification (NCBI taxonomy): domain Eukaryota; kingdom Metazoa; phylum Arthropoda; class Insecta; order Lepidoptera; family Tortricidae; genus Cenopis; species Cenopis cana. The sequence goes on from CATOHG010000005.1 coordinate 832,948, forward strand.
AAACGACCACCCAAAAAAAGGAGTGTGATGTTTTCAGGTTTTTCTATTACTTCTCCCTATTTTACAATGACATGTTCGATGTACCCAATCCAAAGAGTACTGCGGGACGCTTGCCTTATACAATATCTACATATATAGTTATTGAGGATTAAAGACAGTTTTTTTTTTCAAACAAATAACGTTTCGAGGGCCTAAACGCTTTCACGTGAGCGGTAGTTTCGATACCTACAAGGAATCCTATCTATGCTTCTTAAGTATGGTACTTTATTCTTACGAGCGCGGGTGAGCTGTACATGCACATATACATGCACATTGTCTATGCGTGCACTATTTATTTATGTTTTATTGTTTTCATATGTATCATGAATACAACCATCAACGATCGGCGCTCGTGAGCTAATTAAAAATATTCGACATGGCCCAATGAATCATCGATACCATCTCGTAATCAGAAAATTAGATGTCAGTTGTAGAAAGACATTTTGTTGATGGTTGGGAAATTACTTTGTGAATAAAATTAAAATAGTGAATGAGACAGAAAACAAACAAATTATAATATATTATGATTTTATTTTCAAATATATAATACTTGATGCAACAGTAACATTACTTATCTTTTTATGATAGGTTTTCTTTACATATTTCTTACAAAAAACATTACAGTGGGTATATAAATTTAAGAAAAAAGGTACCTATTATAATAAAGCCTTTATTCTCTGACCCTATTTTACATTTTTATTCAGCACAACACAAAATATATCAACATTGGAACTAAAATAATATTATAACTAAATTAAAAAAGGTCCCCGAGATCGGAGCCCTGTGGAAGGGTTCCCATAAGGCTGGCATTTTACATTATTAACTTACCTATATTTTGTACTACACAATATATTTTTCTGTATTTAAAGTTTGTTAGAAAATAGTATATAAGAAACTACAACATTAGGTTGTGTTAAGTGCATTTCTTATTGTTTAATTCTAATTATAATTGTTAATGCTAAAATTTGAATAATGAGGAACTTCTTTATTACATAATATGTACTTATACCTATTTCTTATTATTTATGACACATCCTCAATTACCTGTCCAAATGAATACTTTGTTTTGTATGTGTTCAGTTATACATTTACACATTGTCTAAGTAATTATGCCTTAGCATTGAAGCTATCACAGAGGAAAATCATATTATATGGAAAGTTATGAGTTTACATTGTCATTGTGTTTGTATGTTTCACAATTACAACTATGGCTAAGCTGCACTCATGAGATAAATGTACTGTCTATTATAGTACAATGATATATGTATAGGTTAATAAAAATATATTTTAAGATATCAGACTATTATTTCCATTTGTTTAGATTTTCTGTTAGACTATCTGATGTTTGACCATAAATCCATAATTTAGTGAATAAAAAAAAATAAAAAATCTTTATTTCAGATCTAAACGATCCATAAATTGTTAGTTACAGTGGAAACTTATAATGTATGTTATTGACAATTATTAATAAAACGAGAGTATTTTAATAAATTTAACTTCACTATGGTGAGTCTTATTTAGCCCTCCCAATAGCCACCTCAACCCAGTGTACTTGACGAGTGGACAGTGGAATAAAACTATATCATACTTTTAACCCTTTGACCTTCAAAGCGGTAGTGTGTCATCGTGCCCACTACGCCAAGCACTGTTCAATTGGTGTAATGTCTAAACCAATAAAAACAAATTAAAACAGTTCATAAATGATTTTATTCATGATCAAAGTAAATCTTCACTCCGACCTTTTAAGTGGTTGTTAGCATGGTGGACACGACGATACACAACCACTTTATATGTTTTTGGCAGTCAAAAGGTTAATCACAGTCACACACTTTAACAGATCATATAATAGATCACCGTCACACTCTAGAGTTAAACTTTAAATTTTATATTTAACATTAAAATTAATGTGTTCCATCGAAACTTAGTTTATGTGAGTTCGCAGTTCAGCCATTCTAATCTGCAATATAACCATCATTATCTTCTTGCAGAAACGTATTATGGTAAAGTTATATACTTTTGTTACACTAAGAAGACAAGTATCAGTGCTGAAGGGATTCATGCAGTTTTCTTAGAAACACTTGTGGTATTTTCTATATATGTGGTAATTTGAACTTTCGTGAGACATGAAATAACATGTCGCCCGAAGTGACAATTAATACGTGAGTTTTAACCGTTTAGTAAAATAAAGTTTAAATATGTTTTTACTATATTTTGTATCAAGCAGTAATTTATAAATGAAGTAATAAAAATTAAATTTTGGTTCCCAGCAGGATACCTACGTATCTTCAACTTCATGGCATTCAGGACCAGTCCTCAACTATTATTTCCTTCTATGCCTTAGGAAGACGATATTTACCTACAAGACTTATTAGGCTTCTATAACAGCACTAGCGTCTCAAATTATGTTGGAAAACCATTGTGGTTAGCTAATGCGATAAATATGCGATCTGAGACTTTCTTTATTACCGCCCGTGTTAAGTACAAAATTTTATGTCACCCCCTGGCCAGGAAGTGGGATTTCCCGCGCGCGAAGCGTGCGGTAATTGCCGCTTTATGCCCAGGTATGACATAAGTAGCTTTTTTATCTACAAACTATAAAATTAACAATAAATTCATTGAAATTACGGTGTTGTTTTCAATATTAAACATCCGATTTAATCAATGTGGCAGATTGGTCTTCAAAACAAATAGATATGGGACATTTAGTTCAGGGATAGTCGGATGGCAATATTTTATAAGATTAGAGTAGAAAATGAAAATACTCTTTCATAATGACTTTGCATTTCATTAATATAGGTACATTTAAATAAAATATTGATTGATAAAATTGATAGAAATCTCAAATCCGATACATGAAATCATAACTATTGCCGTGCCGTGTTTGGCATTTCTCGAGCGGGTAATGGATCATTTCTTTGTTTCTTTCTACTATTCCATGATGGATGGAAAAATTAAAACAATTATACGCCATCCGCTGTCGGTTACGTATTATAATTTTCATGCAATTAATCGTTCATTTAATCGCTTTGACAAAATAAAAAACTTTTCGATATTAATAATTGCTAATTGTACTGCTAATTACTTATACTATATGATGATAATGTACATAATAGTTTGATAAAATATTTATCGAATCGTAATAACATTGAGATCGAATTGTAAATAATCAATCAATAATCGATAGTGAACTGCGCTGGCAATATTCAAAAATTTCACTTTTTGAAAATCAAACCGTTTCTAATTTCTATTGCGTGCCCGCTTTGGAAGCGTACACACGACTCACGAAATTTTAACTCTTCGATTTCTAACTAACTTTGTTCTTTGCTTCGTGTTAACATTTTCTGTTACAGGTGAGTTGTATTTATTAATATATTAATGAAATTAAGTGTAGCAATGTAAATTTATCTTTAGTAAAGAGTAAAATATTATTATTATTGTCTTAATAGAATAGTAGACAAGTTTTTCATAAACTGTGTGATAAAAGGTGTTAAATACGTACATTACATACATTTTTCTTTTCAGTCAACACTTCAAGGTAAATAACAATAATTAATGTCTATAATCTTAGTAATAATATCAATTTCTATTTCACTCGGTGTGCGGTGCGGGATTCTCAAGGACACGCAGAGCGGATGAATTTCTGTAGGATCATTTTGGGCTAATTTGTCATTTTGATTGTAAGTTAGTGTTAAAGGATATAGATTGTTCTTGTACTTTACACAAGTTTTTTGCCACAAAGCTGAAAGAAACTCAATACGAGTGCGCTTGTACGCTTAGGTGTGGTAGGTAGGTATGCCGTCACGACGCGTAGGCATTTGGCGTCCAATTTCATTGTTTTTTTGATAGGCATGTCGTGAAGCCTACACTGTGGAGTGTATTAGAGGTACTTACTTACATGAAAAGTTTGTGATTTCCGATCCGACCTATGTAACGCTTTTATGGCCTTGAATCATATAATATCATTAAGTAGTTATAAATGTAATAAATTTGGTTTGTATCTATGTAATAACTGTCCTTTAAGTTAACACAGTTTATTATTACTTATTAGTAGTACCTGAGTAACTAACGTGTACCTATTTGTGAAATAATTTAGCTATACGCATGACCTTGAGTCGTGAAAGAGGGTCTATCTATATTTCTAATAACTGTTTATATTAGCCATTTATTTACTTGTGTAAAAGTGTTCTAAATTTGGTACTAAAGTTGTTGTGTATTTTCAGATGATGAAGAATTCTTCAACGACGCGGCGCGATCGCCGGTCATCAACGCTATCAAAAACCTCCGTCCACTCTTTGTCACCAGGTTAGTTTTGTGCTATTATTTTTATATATTTTATTAAAACTTGTTGCCATTTTGTTTTTTTTTAGTTTAAAACAATGTGAGCAAAATGGCCGTCGTCAATTTTCGTTCAACTTCATTTTGTAATTGATGTTTAATGACATCGAATAAACTGACAAATAGCACACACAGCACAATAGGTATGCATTTTTCAATCGTGCTCCTTACAGTAAATGTCTTCTGAAATGTAGGACTTCGGCGTCACGTAGGTAATTGGCGTCCGGCGTAACGTCTGGCGTTGCAGGTAGTTAAGTATAATCCGAGCGCTACATAGGTATCTATAGTCCCGTCCAAAGTTTGAGTAATTACCAACTGCCATTATTTGATGTATCTTTAAAAAAAATAATGATTTTTATTTTTATCACAGGTGAACAGGAGGAGAGCTTCGAATGCATCGCCGTGGGTAAGTTATTTTTAACTTATTGTTTTCTTTGTATGTTGATTATGTTCTTATATGTTATTCCATAGGTTATGATAAATGACGTCTAAATTGGTCACTTATAAACATAACGTAAGCGTTAGTCAGTTTTAGAGGTTTTTTTACAGAAAATATCTACATATTGATCTTTCTGAAACTCATTTATTTATATTTATTAGGTACACTAATACCTATTTTATCATTAATGCTCATTTTTTTAACTTCACTGTGACTTTAAGTTAAGTCCAATAATAAAACGATAGGAGTGAGTAATTGGAGAATGGCCTGGTGAAAATCCAGGCGAAACCTCCGATACGACCACGCGAGCGGTTTATGCACTGACATACTTTTATAGTTTGCGCTCCAGTGAGATTGGTTGAACGATCTTTCAAAAAGCCATTTTACTTTTACTACATTGACAAGTTATCATTAATTCCCATATAGGTATTGATACAAACTATTGTTTTTTTTTTCTTCTTGACTGTGGTTTTTATAGGCGGGGCCAATAAAACGATAGGAGTGCGGGGTTGGTGAATAGATTGAGGAAAATCCAAACGAAATTTTCGACACGACCACGCGGGTGGTTTAAGCACTGGAATACTATAAGAGTTTGCGATCCAGTGAGATTGGTTAGGTATATTATCTTTCAGGGGGTAATTTATTTTTAACATAAACTTAATGAAAATCTAGGTGTAACCTTCGACACGACCACGCGGGCGGTTTAAATTTATACGGGAATAGATACTATTAGAGTTTGCGCTCCGGTATGCCGGTGGTCCCGGAATGAATGGCATTTATAGGTATGTGTCTATGTTGTTGCAATCACGTGGTGGATGGCTTGGTCACACTGCGTTGCGCGACGTCCGTGTGTCGCGACCGCTGCGCGCCGGAACGTATGCTAACAGGTTAGCGACGTCACACAGGTTGCGCGACGCGAGCGGGACGGTTTCATACATTTTGGCGTGCAACGCAGCGTCCCGCTTGCGTCGCGCAAGCGGTGTGACCAAGCCTTATGCGTTTTGTGCAGGCCACCGTTGGCAATGATAATGCGCCGTGTGTAGGCATGTTTGCGTCAGTTCAGCTTATGTTGCAAATCGCTTATTTAATTTATGGATCTAAATTGTTATTTTTTTTTCGAAAATGCATTCATATACTTACCGTACTGTTGAAGTATTTTTAATTTTATATTGTTAATATAATGATTTCTAATTTTTTTAATAATGAAATTTTGCGTACCTACTTAACAACTTTAATATATGTAGTGTTAATTTTGTGACACGATAGACCATTTTAGACGTCATAGTCATTAAATAAGTTAAATGTAATAGTCTAAATTGTTTTTAACGTTTTTTTGCTAGGTCTAGCTAGGTCACGGTTCACGTAGGTACTGTACTTATGTTTTAATTTATTATAATAATATAACTACTGCACGGATTCCAATATTTAAGGTGTTGTTGGAATAATTTAGTTCATAATTAAGCTTTTTTTTTTAACTAATCTCTTAAATTAGGGGTCGGCAACCTTTTAGTGGTCCAGCGCGGTAATCACGTAATACGTTTTCGACCGTTAGTACGATAGATTTAAATGTCAAAATCCCATACTAAAACTGACATTAAATACGTACCAACGGTAGTACATATCGTTATAGTAGCTAACAAAATTGACGTCTCACTTTTTTTTATGCCACATCGGTAGTAAACAACCGTGTAGTCCGCCTGATGGTAAGCGGTCACTGCAGCCTATGAACACTTGCAAACCCAGGAGCATTACACGCGCGTTGCCGACTATCTTGACGTTATTTGAAGAACCCTACTTATATTGCCTAGGTATCATAACAATATACAATCAATTCGTTTCGAAAGTTTGACTGATCGAGAATACCACAAGGCATTAAGTCTGTGATGTGATTTTGATTGACACGTTATTCTTATGCGTAATTTTTTTTTTATAGGTAAATTAATAATCTTTATATGTATTGAATTCATTGATTACGATGACTAACTATTGACTAAACTACTCCTCAAGTTGAATTAATTTCAATGTACATGTAAATAGTGGACATATTTTATAATATAGCACGGTCAAAATTGTAAAGCCAAATGCTGTCAAATGAACGCAAGCAAAAATCTACCTTATACAGTTATAGATCTTAAGTCGTTTTTTGTTTGCGTTCGATTGACAGAATTTGGCCTTATAGTGTACGAACTTATACTTGTAATGCGAAAATACTACGCGATATTAAAATTATGCAAAAGATGATTGCGTTAAACTAATTCATTAATTTTTGTTTTTGAAGTAATATTGTACGTTTAAACGAATCTTTATAGTCAAGTTTCATACTTATAGTAAATAATTTACAATGCAATGCTTTTTTGATAATACGCGAACACGTTTAGTTTAGAACTGGATCAACAGCTAAAATTGGAAAACAAATGTTTTATTATTTAACACCTTATGTCTAATTTATAATAAATATCATTAGTTAGTATAATTAAATATAATAAAATAAACTATATTCATTAAACTAAATTTGTCTACTATTTAACATCTCACATTTATTATAAACTTTATTGTATGTTTTAAAACATCTTAAACTTGAATTATTTTCATTTCATTATACTGACCATTACTTTGCCTTTTTTTAACAATACTAATTAGATACTAATCAATTATTCTGTTAGGATCTACGCACCAAGGCGATAAACAGCTCTTTGGAGGTATTAATGCGCAATGTGTTGCCATGTCAGCATGTGCAACTACATATTCTGCCATTAATAACCGGGAGCCTTTCACTACCGCGGACATTGATTGTATTTTAAATAACGGACATAGCCTCTATGTACAAAAGCGTCCCGTGGCGACTTGGAACGATCCTAACGTCGAGAATTTCTTATTCGTAGAAGAATTACCTTCCGACATACGTGTAGGGAACCATTTGGCATCAATAACCACTAGCTGGCTAAACAATGGCTTATATCCAACGTCATCGCAAAATTACACCGCGCAACTAAGTGAATTGGAGGCAACTTTAGGGAACGTCGTTTTTAATGCTGACCATTCCGATGTACGTGATAGTTACATTTTTACGGGTTTTAGCAATACAGTATCTTTTTGGCGGCATGATAATGCCTTTTATTATTTTAACAGTCACGCTGTCGATGAATTCAACACACACAACCCCGGCAGACGTGCACTGTATGCAGCCCGATTGTTTCGATGCCCGAGCATCAAAATACTCGCGAAGCTGTTGTTCACCATATTAAATTATGGGAACTACCAGTACGAGATTAATAGAATTAGCTTAATCTCTTCCCGCGCTCAGTTGCCATCTCGTACTGCAGTTGTAGTTTTAGACAGATTACCGGTTGACTCACCTGTTCCAGCAGTTGAAGATTTGAAATTAACGTCTTGCAAACCGGTAGTAGTATTAGAGAGAATACCCATTTCTGAACTCGCTCCGTACACCGAACAAATTTGCGATTTTGATCCCAAATTATCATCTCGCCAACCAGAGGTCGTTTTAGAGAGATTGCCTATATCGGAATTGTCAGCCAACCAGATCGCGCAATATGCACCCGATTTAAAGCTATCGTATTTAAAGCCAACGGTGACTTTGGATCGTTTGCCTGAAACTCCAGCGGTGGAAACCGAAATTGAGGGGCGAAAACCGCGGGGGCGACCCAAGAAACAGAAAAGGGGTAGAACGGGTAGTGTCACGAAAGCCCATTTAAACGCTGTCGTTAAATACGCTAAAACGAACCCACAATTGCATAGGGAAACCTCGAAAACACACTATGCACAAACCCGACCATCAAGAATCGCCGCAGTAACTCGATACAACGAAGAAAACCCCAATGTTAATAGAGCCGCAGTAAACCGTTATTCACAAAAGAACCCGGATGTTCACAGGGCTGCCGTGCAGCGTTATGATAAATCAAATCGTAATGTCCCCGTTAACTTACGCGCTTCTTCTACTCTTATAGGTGAACGCAGCGGAGATGACTTGAATCCTATTCAAACTTTTAGTTTGAAAAAATGCTCCTTATTGAGTTCCGACATTTACAAATGTCGTTATTGCCATGCGCCCCTCTACGACGAAGAGTCGTCACGTAAAAAGTGGTGTTGTGGTATCGATGCCTTCAACGTACAAACGTTTCCTCCTCTTACCGAGGACTTTTACTCCCACCCATCTTTTCTTAGATATTCGAGAGCTTATAATAATTTATTTGCTTTTAGCGCCTTGGGAACTTCTCACGGTTTCCAATATCCCGAAACGGGCATTTCCTTTGTCAAAGTGCAGGGCCGCGTTTATCATAGAGTTTTCGATTTGAGTTACACTGACTCAACCAATCCGATCGGTCTTTACATTCAAGACGATGAGGAGCGCGAGAGGATCGCTCTAGGTAGAAACCTCGATATGGAGGTGATCCGATCAATTTCACACTTCATGCACGAAGTCAATCCGTACATAGACTGTTTTAAACGTTTAAGTCAGGAGACATCAGAGCACGCCCACTTAGTGTTTGAATCCACGTCGCGAGCGCGTCACGGTAACATTCTTGGAGATCGTCCCGTTGGTAACGAAGTAGCAGCAATTATTAGTACTGAACAAGAACGTTTTATTCCGCGTTGCATTGCCATCTGGAGAGTCGGAGGAAAAAAACCACACACAGTCGACATCCAGCATCCGTTGTATGAAAGTTTTCAATATCCTTTGTTGTATCCCCACGGTAATCCGGGCTGGCATCCCGCTATGACAGAGAAAAGTAATACAAATAAGAAATTAACGCTAAACAAATACGTTCGTTGCCTTTTGCTTTCAGAGTCGCGTTTTTCACATTTTGGTCGTTTGTCCGAAGAATGGATAGTAGATATGTACAGTAGAATATTAGAGGAAAGGTTACGTTTCATTCATAACATGCAAACCGGTAGAAACCGAGATAGTAGTGGAGGACTAAGAATAGCCCCGCTAGACGAACTATTAGCTAATAATAATAATGCCGATGTGCCTCATAACATTCGTAACGACGAAACCATACAGGGAGAGGGCGGCGTTGTTCCCGGTCGCGTATATCTTCCGAGTAGTTTTACGGGTTCCGAGCGTTACATGAAACGTAAATACCTGGACGCCATTGCCTTGATGAATAGGCTGGGCCAGCCGTCCTTTTTCCTCACAATGACGTGTAATCCGAAATGGCCTGAAATAAAGGAGTCAACACCGCCGGGACAAAACCCTTCTCCAGTCTTGTGCTCGCGAGTTTTCAAATTAAAACTTCTCCAGCTCTTGACAGATCTCCGGTCTGGCAAGTGGTTTGGCGAACGCATGTACATGATGCACGTAATAGAGTTTCAAAAGAGAGGTCTTCCTCACGCCCACATCTGCTTTAGAGTGGAGAACGGTCCCGTGCAAAACATCGACATTGATCGTTTTGTAAGAGCTGACATCCCCAGTCCGACAGAAGCAAACGGTAGACTCCGAAAAACGGTCCTGACTCACATGATTCACGGGCCTTGCGGAATCAACCACCGAACAGACTTGCAGTGCTGGGATTCCGAATCCCAGAAATGCAGTCGTTATTTTCCCAAGCGGGAAACTAACACCACGTTCTGTGACGACAAAGGCTTCATTCACTTGCGCCGCGACAGTAGTAACGAAGCGACTATTAAATATCGCGGTAGAGACGTGACAGTCAACGATACGTGGGTTGTACCTTACAACGCCGCCATGCTCCTAAAGTATGATTGTCATATGAATTTGGAGGTGACATCGGCTCGGTCCGTTATAAAGTATCTTTTTAAATATATAACAAAAGGCACGGACGCTGCGCGTGTAGCGTTAATTCCCGAAGAGATCCGTAATAACGAAATAGAGATTTATGTAACCAAAAGATATATCGGGTCGTGCGACGCGGCGTGGAGGATATTCAATTACGATTTAACAGCTCTCGAACCGTCCGTCACCATGTTATCGGTACATTTGCCATCTAAACAGAATGTCGCTTTTCAGGCAGGCAAAGTATCGCAAGCTATAGAAGGGTCAAGTAGCGATTTGCTCTCGTATTTCGCGAGACCGCAGGGCGCCGAATTTGACCGTCTCACATATTTGGACTTTTACGAACAATACATTGTTCATACAACAAAACCTAACATGAACGTGAAAATTCACGAATTGACAAATGGTAAATTCGCCACGCGTAGACAAAGGGGTGAAACGGTAACGCGTCTGTTCTGGGTCGCCCCAAATAGAGGTGAACAATTTTATCTGCGAATACTCTTGTCCGCGTTCCCTTGTCGTAGTTTTGAGGACCTCATCAGGCTGGGTGGTGACGGTTGCACCACATTCCAAGATGCGGCGAGAGCAGTCGGAATTGGTGATGACGAGTCCGAGTATCGCAGAGCAATGGAGGAAGCTTGCACTTTTATGACCGCGACGCGTTTACGCCACTTTTTAGTCATGTTAGCGGTCAACGGCGTCCCAGTCTCGCCTCTGTGGGAAACGTTTAAAGATCAACTGAGCGAGGATTTCATCCGAACGGTTACGACGAGTCAAATAGATAGGGCATATGAGAAAAGTCTCATGGTCATCAATAGGTTACTCCTCAGGCACGGTAGCAACCTGGTGGAGCAGGGATTACCCGAGGTACAGGACGATACCACGGAACTAGGCCGCGAGCGCGTCGAATACGATAGGGAGCTACTTAATCAATACGTAGGTGTTTGGTTGCCCAAACTCTCAGTTGATCAACGGGCCGTGTACGATTACGTGCACGAGCTATTGACGAATAAAGAGTTTCGCGAAAATCACGACACGGCGATATTTGTTGATGGTCCGGCGGGTACGGGGAAAACGTTGTTATTAAATTTAATTACATCGCACGTGCGCGGCGATTTGAACGGTGTCGTGTTGTGTACGGCTAGCTCGGGAATAGCTGCACAGAACTATGCGAACGGTATGACGGCACATAGTATGTTTAAATTTCCACTCAGTCTTCCGGACGACCTTGGGTATTGGAACATGACTAACGGATCTCAACGGGCAGATTTAATCCGTAATTCTGACGTCATCATCTATGACGAGGCCCCTATGGCACACAAATATCTTATCCACATGCTCGATAGATCCCTTAGAGATTTGATGCAAACCAACTTGATATTTGGCGGTAAAGTTATCATATTCGCTGGCGACTTTCGTCAGATTCCCCCCGTGGTGACGAACGCACTGACCGACTCGGACATAATCAACTGTTCGGTTAAGTCGTCGCCGGTCTGGCAAAAACTTCGGATTTTTGCACTGACGACTTCCCAACGTCAAACCGATCCCGAATTCTCCACTTTCTTGCTGAACGTAGGTTCCAACCTTTTGCCGGCCGTTCGCCTCAAAGTAGGTAGAAATCTTCAAAATTTAATCGACCTCTCCGATATCTCCCACGTAACGGAACTGAGCGATCTGATCGACTTTGTTTTTCCCTTTGCCGTCCTGCCCGAGTCAGATATATGCGCCGGAAGGGCTATACTCTCGACTCACAACGCGGCCGTCAAAGAGATTAACGATTCGATACTATCACTCTTGCCGACAGAACCGATGCACTTCTTTTCCGTTGACAGATGCGTTAGTGATGATGCCGACGAACTTTTTTTAGGACCCGACGTCCTAAATAAATTTCAACCCAAGGGCGTCCCGGAACACGATTTAGTGTTAAAGATCGATTGCGTTTGCATGGTCACCCGCAATCTCAGTATTGCGGATGGCTTAGTGAACGGAACCAAAGTGATTGTCGTCGCGGCCACACCTCACCTTATCACAGTTAGAAAACGTAATAATTTTGATGAACACTTTTTGATCCCGCGTATATCATTTAAAGTCGAATTAGAGAGAAATAGTCCCATTCAGATGTTGAGAAAACAGTTTCCGTTACAGGTGTGTTACGCGATGTCTATTCACAAGAGTCAGGGCCAGACCATCAACCGGGTAGGCGTCGATTTGCGTTCCGATTGTTTCAGTCACGGGCAACTTTATGTTGCTCTAGGCCGCGTACAAAATAGAGAAGACATCAAAATTTTAACACTAGCTGATAGGGTCATTAATAACAGATGTATGGCAAATAACGTAGTATACCCGCAACTTTTATAAAGCTTCCTCTAAGTAAGTAAGTAAGTAAGTAATTAGAACTTCCTTCTAAACATTGTAGATTGTTCACCTCTATTCGAAAGGTAATTAGGTATTTTTATCATTTCTTATATTACTATGCAATCATGCTGACATGGCAACTGCGCTTTTTTTTATTTTATCTCATACATTCATTACAACACTAATGAATGAGATGAGAAAACAACATTGCTAGGAGTCGTTACAGTTATTAGTTGTTAATTTTTGTGTGAGAATAATTCACATTCTTTCTCTATGGACCCTTACAGGCCGTAGTGTATCTTTAAATTTACCTTTACATTTATTTTGAAGTTAAACCGTAAAGTGTGACTTTGAGGCCTGAGATGCTACATCGGTTTGATAATCGCTTAACAGTGGACGAGGGCGGTCGCTATATGGATTGATATATAGACGGCCAACCGTTTAATAGGGGACGATTGCTGTCCAAGGATCGATGCGCGTGGTGGTAATCGGTAGAAGGATTCAATGGCAGTACTGAATGTGACTGCAATCGACGTATTGCGGCGAGTGGTTTTGGACGGGAGTTTCGTAAGGGTGATTGTTAACATGCTGTTCAACGCACAGGTCGACCGGGCGGTGCGAGCGGGCCGACTTTTCCGCTGCTTAGTTCTTATGCGAGTTGCAATCTAGAGGTTCCAGTGTACAGCGGACCATGCGGTGAGTGTGTCTCTGTTGACGATCCTTTCCACTGACAATGCCATCAACAATGGATGCGTAGCGGATTGAGAATTAACGGATTGAGGTAAGTTCGGCCGGAATTGTTAATTTTGGCCGAACTTACCTCAATCCCTTATATTTATTATATATATATATATATATATTTATTTATTTATTTACTTATATATTATATTATTCTGTTTTTGTTGTACATGTATATTTACAATTATTCATCTCAATAAAACTGGCCTTATACTTATATTATTACTTTAATATATATATATATATTTTTTTACATTTCACCTCCCATCGTATCCGTTTTAAGGTGACACACAACAATTTAATACTTGATTAATTTTAATGCCATCATGAAATCATTCAAACCTCTTTTGTCTAAACTTATTATTTTAGCATTTTTGTTACCTACCTAATTGAAAAACTACAAGTTGTCTTTGTGATTTGCGGCTATTTAAAATTGAAATTATTTACATACAGGCACACGTAAACAATTTTAACTAATTTTTAAATTTCATATTGATTAGTCACACAAGTGAGGTGCCTCTTGGGATAGCATCGCGTGGCTAACGACCGATTTTCGGACCGTTTGCATCGCGACTCGCGATTCGATCGCAACAGGCCGCTCACTTAATCACCATACCTGGGAGACCGAGCCTTGCTCGGTGTGTTCCCGTGAACTAGGCAGACTATAGCTCTACAAAGATCTAAATAAAGATATCACCATTATGTGATTAATGTTTAATACCGCGTTCGAGTATTCCAAATAAAAATTAATGTAAGATGGAGTATATTAACTCCTCTGCAGCTTTTGTTTCGCCAAAAGCACCTTTGTTTGGAATATTGAATGAGTACGAAGTTCCCTGAAATTGAATCGCGTTGCAAACTGCGCTTACGCAATTATATTGCACATATACCTAAAAATAGCAAACATAATAATTGATTAAGCCGTCTTTGGTGATTGCATCGCGTGGCAAATCACTGATTTGCATCGCGACTCGCGAGTCAGTCCCACAGACAAGTTGTAAACAAAAAATAATGTAAGAAGGAGTATATCAGCTTCTCTGCAACCTCTGTTTTGTCAGAGGCACTTTTGTTTTAAATACCCATATAATTGTTATAAACTGAACAAAACGCTTCTTGTGACTGCATCACGTGGCAAATTATGAATTTGCTTACTTACAATTACTTAACCCTTATGAGACATTTACCTACAAGACTTAGGCTTCTATAATTGACACAAGTGAGGTGCCTCTTGGGATAGCATCGCGTGGCTAACGACCGATTTTCGGACCGTTTGCATCGCGACTCGCGATTCGATCGCAACAGGCCGCTCACTTAATCACCATTATGTAATTAATGTTTAATACCGCGTTCGAGTATTCCAAACAAAAATTAATGTAAGATGGAGTATATTAACTCCTCTGCAGCTTTTGTTTCGCCAAAGGCACCTTTGTTTGGAATATTGAATGTGTACGAAGTTCCCTCAAATTGAATCACGTTGCAAACTGTACTTACGCAATTATATTGCACATATACCTAAAAATAGCAAACATAATGATTGATTAAGCCGTCTTTGGTGATTGCATCGCGTGGCAAATCACTGATTTGCATCGCGACTCGCGAGTCAGTCCCACAGACAAGTTGTAAACAAAAAATAATGTAAGAAGGAGTATATCAGCTTCTCTGCAACCTCTGTTTTGTCAGAGGCACTTTTGTTTTATATACCCATATAATTGTTATAAACTGAACAAAACGGTTCTTGTGATAGCAACAATTTACAATTTCTTAACCTTTATGAGACATTTATTAGACTACGTGGCTATATGTGTGTGTGTGTGTGTGTGTGTGTGTGTATGTGTATGTACGTACACATTTTGCAAAATTGTCTATAACATAAAAACAATTGTGAAAATACCTAACATATCGATTAAACAATTTTTAACATTTTGATCACTTGTATCGAACTTATTTCAGACAAAAAATATGTAAGATAGGTACATTAATTAAATCTTCTACAGCCTTTGCTTCGCCAAAGGAATTTTTGTTTGGAATCATTCAATTAACAATATACATTTAAATAGTGATATATTAATTGAGCAAGCCGCCACTTGCGATCGAATCACGTGACAAATTAGTCCGATAATCGGTTAGTTTGTAGCGCGACGCGTCGATTCGATTGTAATAGACCGCTTGCTTAGTTAACATATGACTAACAATATATAATGTCCAACTGCATATCATAAGAAACCCTTGTATGCCATCACGAAACGATCCTTAATCAGTATGTGGCAAAATATATTAATAATAATATTAAAATTATACTACACTTTTTTTGTAGTGTCAAGTAGGTATATCTTAGGTAATAACGCCTCCCCTGAAAACAACATAATGAAACAAAAACAGACAGAGGTATCCCAGGAGAAATCGATGAGGCATGATGACAGCATCAAAGATATTTAGAAATAGGGTGTACCCAACCCTGGAGGTTCATTGTCAGAACCAGAGGCAGGGTTCCATTCAACGCGGTCATTGTGATGTTGCAGCGATTGTTTGAAGGGGACAACATTTTCAACATGAAATATAAGGAGCCACCGCATTCAGCAATGCCGCTGCTGCCTCTACCATGGGCACTCGGCCCATTATTGCCAAATTGAGCCCTGCTGCGGCCAGTGCCCGGGGGCTCATATTATTAGGGAATGCGCCAGGCCAGCCGACTTTTTTTTCATTTGCCATCTATTCAATGGGGGCGACTGACCACTCGACGTTTTTACGCCCTGTGCTCTACCTCTGCTCCCATGGCCAAATCATGGTCGGCACGGGCAGGGCCCGGGCCTGGCGCTGTGCAGTCGTTTTTTTCGCTCCCATGAGCGCCCACTAATCGCAATTCATGGGCCGAGTCCTATCAAAAAGGCAATGTAGGTGACATTCTATATAAACAATTAAATTTACCTTCTCTAACCTAACAGAACATTTTCCCTTAGGAACGTTCTCGCTCCAATGCCACAACGATGCGACGAACCATCCCCTGCCTCCTTATTGCATCGCGAGACACAAATATAACCAACCCTCATCGACTTTCACTGTTGTTATACCGACCCAACTTAACAGTAACACTTACCACCCAACTCCATCAGCGTATCATTTCATTTGAAAATGGAAAATTAGAATCCTCTTTCAATCCTCTTTTTGAAAATACATGTAGATCCCCAATATCATTATTTAAATTTATGAAATATTATTATTTGTCACATACTGATTATGCAAGTTGTTGGCTTTATAGACCGGTCTTACATGGCATATATTCAATTAATCGGTGACTAAATATATAGCTGACTGCAAAATACGTATTTACTGATTATTAATATTTGCATCGCGACTTGTAATCCTGGTATGTAAGGTGGATTGCACTGTGTGAAATGATTCCATGTGGCACATTTATTTGACAAATTATCGGGTAAGTGCGTCGCCGCACCTCATGGAAATAATCTTAAAAAGTCGTCTGTTAAATCGCTTAGTTACAGATAGGAAAGTATTTAAAAACACACACACGCACACACAGAATTTATATTAACTTTATTTCATTTGTTTGTGCCCATTATTACGTTCTCAAATATTATTTTTTTACTTAAATATTGGCCGCAATCACAGACAATATGTACTTACTTAGTCACAAAAACCTTCAGGCGAGGTAGTGTCATTGCAAATGTCCCGCTTCAACACACTCTTGTCAATAATAAAACTATCCTTTTTATAAAAAAACATATTACTATCGTTGACAATGACGAAATGCTTAGCATGAAAGTTTATTTTTATTACCTATGATAATAAGGTTTGTTAAACAGAATTACCGAGGCATATTTTATTCGGTTATTTGGCTACATTGTTTCTTTTTCAATCTAACTACAGTAATTTTTACATAGTGTAATTCTGTATACTTATAATGTCACCTACCGTACCTATATGATGAACATACCTATATTATTATTATTATGTTTATGTATATATTTTTCAGTTAATTCTCAATCTTCTACGCATTCATTGTTTTTGGTAATGTCAGTGAAATCGATCGCCAACAGAGACACACTCACCGTTTATTCGCTGTACACTGGAACCTCTATTTTACATAGGCATTGTTTATGTTATGTATTAACGACACGGTGGGCGCCGCGCACTTCCAGTCGACTATGGTTTTCCATTGTCGGCTGGCAGTATGCGACGCCCATCGTGCCGTCTACATATACGTAATCAATGTCTTAGGCTCGCATAAGGGCGATGCAGCGGCAAAGTCGGTCAACTCGCCCCCCTCGGTCGACCCGTGTGTTGCACAGTGTGTGCAACCACTCGCCCTTACGAATCTCTCCTCTGGAATCACTCTCCCGCAATACGTCGATTGCACTTACATTCAATACTACCATTTCGTTCTTCTGCCGACGGCCCCATGTGTATTCTATCCTTGTCCTGTATGTCGCTCCTCTATTAAACGGATCACTTATCATCTTAGGAAATAATACGGCAGTGCTGTATTATTTGTTAGGATGATAACCGTTGTCTAAAATATATCAATTCATTATAGCATTTGACTGTTCTCTGCCAATGTTGGTTGTTTTCAAACTGTAAATGCATCTCAGACCACATTGTCATGCGGTCTGTTTAGCTACATGGTAATTGTAATGGTTCGATTTAAGGATATGTTTTTGACTGTATAGATCCATAAATTGAGGTGGCGTATTCTTCTCACGTAGAAATTAGCAACGTAATTGTACGTATACTCGCGCAATGCTTTTCTTATCTCAGTCATTATACACACCGCTTCTTTTTTTTTAATTGCTGTTTTCATCCATATACTCACCCACCACTCATCTCATACCCCCGGGGAGAAGAGGTCTCCCCACTTTGGGCGGAGGCGAGTCCAAAGCAATACACATTTGCAACCGGTTGCGAATTGCATTGGGTTTGCATCTATTTTAACTACTACAATGTTATGACATTCTGGTAGTTAATTTGGCGAATGGCTTTGAGGAGTAGCTCACAGTTGCAGTGATCCCTCAAGCAAGACTGATTGATTTACCTTCCCGTGGTTGCCGCCTGTTACCTACATGTTTTCATGCCGAATTGGAAATATGTAGAACTGAAACAATCAGCCGATCTTTCATCTCTAATAATGTTTTAGTTTTAGATGATATGTCTGATAGATTGATGGCGATACTGCTGGCTTTTTATCATACAAAAGATAAGTATAATAAAATATTTCTAATCTATTATATATTTCTCTCATTGTATATGTAATGTGATTACAAATAACTGTGATTAAAAATAATTAATAATAATTTACTTTGTTTTTACAGAAATACCCGCGTGTTGTCAACTATAGCCACGTCGATTGACATCGCACACCAGACGAAATCGACCTCTACAAGCATCAATGAAATCATGTTACAGTACCTCATACAACACATCTCACAAGTAGGTACGTAAACTTAAATTAGTATATTATTGTATATGTAGGTTTGAGAAACTGTTCGTGAGACCCATTTTTATACAATTTACTCATTGTATCGTTAACGATACTACTGCTAATTAGAAAATAAAATGTAATTTGTAAAGTATTTTATTAAAGCGAATGAATACTTACTATTAAAACAATGTTAAAGACATACAACAAACAAATTATATACGCTTTTCGGCCTTATCAATTAGAAAGAAATCAGATTATAAAAACATATTTATAATGCTGACTCTACGCCAGTAATCATGTACTACTTTTAAAGCACTATATGCACTTTTAGCAGTAGACGCACTGTAAACTTGAGATTCTAAAAGAGATGGGTGCGTTGTGAACCCTTTATTGACTTGGAGATTCATATATCATTCGTTGTACATATTGACAGTTTGAGATATATGCATATTATATTTTTATCATGTATTTATTGCAGAATGACACAAACAACATCGCGCTATCCGGTCTCCGAGAACATTACGCCATTATCCCTGTTGCTGCATATTTTTGTATATGTGAGAGTCCGGAATTAAAAATAAAAGGTATGTAAAAAAACCTTTTACAACGTATTCCAATCACTTTTTATTAACCTTTTCGACGCCAACAACGCATATATTCGTACTATACTCATACATACTCCGGCGGGCAATGCAGTATCCACCTATATGTATAGTGCACGCCATCCACGTTGACGCGCCCCTCGTCAGTGAATCTCATACTAATCTGTGCGCAATTGTACGGCGCGGGCTGTAGACGAAGGAGCGCGCCCCCCTTCGTGGATGGCGCGCACTATACCTATATTTAGGGTCCAATTTAGCGTTTAACATGTCAGAGTCATAGCGTTTAAGTGACAGCTTTGGTAATTGACATGGCAATAATAAAAATAATTAGGAATCTAAATGTGAATAAAATAAACATAGAAACATTTTGAATGTATTATAACTTTATTTTCACAGAAATGCCTGACGCCTGCCTCAATGACGTTGCACACCGAAACAGAATCAACCACTACAAACATCACCTACTACAAACATCACTAATTGTAAGTATCAAATCAAAGCTAACAAAAAAAAAAAATAGAGTGTATTAACCGTGGTACCACGGCTTTTGTACCACGAGGGACCACGGGTGATTTTTTTCCCCGTAGACCCCTCCGCTCCAGTTTTAAGTTATCTTTTTGAATACGAAACTTTCCGTGGGCCCACGAGTGAGGAGAAAAAAAATCCCCGTAGTTCCACTGCAATAGACATGTCAATATAGAGTACGGAGTTCGTGATCAAGGACGTTTTAAAGAAATAAGGACTCTAACGCAAAGAAATTGTCTTAGAGGGTCACCCTAAGGCAGGTCGGTGTAGGTACGACGACGAGCGAAGCGAGGAGGAGTGTTAGTAGTACTGCGACCCTAGCGCGCGAGCCGAGCGAGCGAAGCGAGCGTGCCGCGGCAGCGGCCGGCGAAGCGCCAGAAACGAACTTTTTTTTAACCCATAATCTTCTAATCTGCAAAATATGACAGCGGTGGTCAACGGGTAAAACACAGTTCTTTTCAATTACCCGTGGTCCCATTTTGGTGGGCAGTGGGTCTACGGGGGAAAAAAAATACCCGTGGTCCCCCGTGGTACAAAAGCCGTGGTATCACGGATAATACACGAAAAATAGACATTGTAAACTTGAAGACTCTAATGAATCATAAGAGTAAAAGTTCCAATTTAGGGTGAGGGATGTAAGTGTCGTCGTATTGTTACGACACTTCTCCGTTCATTTAAAATTGAGCTTTTTATGAATACCATTATACGGTGAAATTTGGAGTACGGCAGAACCTGCAGTTGCTGGGGAATCAAACCTTTATTGACTTGAAGATTCGTTATACCTATTGACACACTCTCAACGCAGCATATGCTCTGCTTCGAGAGCAAAAAAACAACATAAAACGTACTTTTATTTTATATAATGCTCAGGCTATTGTCGAACTAATGCTGTTTTCACCGGACAGTGCGATGTGCGTGCGAGATGCTATATACATTTCCATGGCGGTTATTTGTTTTATGTTTCGTATGGCAATTATTTTGAACCGTGAGATCTTTCAAAAGTTGTCCCATTTGCACATCGCACCGCCATCACATTAGTGTAGTAGTTATAGAACAATAAGAACGTGGCAAGCCCCCAGAACACGCTATATATGCTCGGATACATCATTAAGTAAATAAAATGTTTGTATATAGCGTGTCATTCACGCGCGAAGGCGCGTCCCTCCACAGCTCAATCTGTACAATTGTGCATATATTTGTATGAGATTCGCCGTGGAAATGTGCATATCGTCGTAGATGACATGCACTACTGTACTATGATATGCCGCTACCACACGTCGCCGTATTTATGCAAATATTCGTGTTGCATATCATTCTTTAATATCACAAAAGAAAGGGAGGCGCGAATACGCAACGCAACACGCATAGCAAAGTGTGATTTGATTTTTAATATTTTCATTTACAGAACCATATATTGGCATCGCACAATAGCATAGCAGAGTTGCTGCTTCTTTCTTCGCAGTCTACGAAAAGAATGCGCCCAGCCGCTGCAACGGGCGCGCTCGGAAATATTATTAAATAGGTAATTATATATATTTTTTATACCTCGTAGGTGACAAACAAACTTGCGGCTCGGCTGATAGTTAGCGGTGACCGCAGCCTATGGACGCTTGCAACCTCAAGGGCGTCACATGCGCGTTGCCGAATCTTTTAACAATGAATACACTCCTTTCTTGAAGATCCCCATGTCCATAGCCCCACCATATAAAACGTTTCTACTCTGTTATATATATTCCAACTCTATTAGAGTACTTTCATCAGACGAGCGAGCGATGGTTGTGTGTTGAGCACACACATGCGCAATGTCTGTGAGTCAACGTTCTCTGTGTTTGTATGCGTCACAATTACAACAATGGACAACCCGTACTCGCGAGATAAGAAAACTATATAATATAAATAATAATTGTATACTATATTTTTACAGAAACGTCCGCACTGTCAACTATGGTTACGTCGGCCGACATCGCACACCAGGCAAGATCAACTTCTACAAGCATCAATGAATTCACCTATTTACCTCCTACAACACATGTTGCAAGTAGGTAAACTCCATTATTAATATTATATATCGATAACATTATTTTACAACTGAACAATTTTAAACGCTTACTTTGCCAGAGATATTGCAGACGTGTACATATTATTTTTATTAAACAAGCGATTTAGCAATAGACTTTGGATTTTAAAAGTAAAGGCGCATCATTGATCCTTTATGATTTGGAGATTCGTTGTATCTATTGATATCTTGTAACATGGTTTGTGTACCATACCTACATAAAAAGAAAATGATTGACACAGTAAAATCGAGCACACAGAGAGTTTTAGGTTGTTAGGTTTTTTTTTTTGATGTGCCTTTAAATACTTGTCTTTTTTATTACCTCAACACTACGACTGAAAGGATATACAAATACTCTTTATTGCACACCTCAATTAAAGGATACAGTACAATACAAAATCACAGTAAGCAGAGGCAAACAACAGGCGGTCTTATCGCTAAGGAGAGAGTTGATATAAGTAAAGACGTCGAAACCACATGGAGAATTCTACCAACATTAAATAAATTTCATATTGAATCTTATCGGAATAATCATATAAGTGTGTTGTGTGAATTCAATGAATAACCAATTTTATTTTTCTTTTCAGAATACTTACACATCGAACGGATCGACAGTCGCAGTCTGCACTTCAGTAACCTGTGAACGCAGCCAGCCTCACCATCTTTTATCCAAGATTTATTAATATCTATGTAATTCAATTTGTACTTTATCGTTAATTATTTTGTTAATAAATATCTATGCAATAATTTTTATTTTATTTATTATTTAATGATAATTGTGTAAACATGATTATACATACCGAATAATGCTTTATTTAGGTATACATAAACGTATTTACACAAATCTCAACTGCTTATATAAACAAATTGGCCCTTTTAGTAAAATCCATCTCACCATCTTCAATCATTTGTTTCATGATAAATACAATCAATATACATATTGAATACATGTTTATTTTACTGAGGGGCTTTTTGTACACTTATTTCCATTAAAAACGCTAGGACTATAGTGCGTGCCATCCACGACGACGCGCTTCTCCACAGTGAAATCCCATACTAATCTAAGCGCAATTGTACGAAATCGGTTGTGGAGGGGCGCATCTTCGTGCATAACACGCACTATATACCCAACACCATAGATTTTGTGTGTGCGTTTATAAAGAAATATACTGTATGTCATACCTGGCCATAAAATGGCAATTATTGCATGCTTCGCGCGCGGAAAATCCCACTTTATGGCCAGGGAGTGACATAAAATTTTATCCTTACCACGGGCGATAATAAAGAAAGCCTCAAATCGCATATTTATCGCCCTTGCCTTCGACTCGAGCGTTAAATACCTGCGATCTGAGACGTTCTTTGTTTAACCACCTTAGATAAATAATGTACTATAATCGCATTAAAAAAATACTGCTTTGCGCAACAGAAATGTTAATTGCATATCACAGTTGCTCACTTTGATATGCAATTAGTATTTTACTCTGTAAATACGCAGTTATAGGTTGTTAGTTTTTTTTTTTGATATGCCTTTAACTACTAAGTTTTTAAAACTACTGGACGGTAGACACTAACATAGAAGCTATTATTCCAACTGCTCAGTGATATAGTTCATTAATTAACAAGTATCATAGCGTTATTGGTAGCCAAACACTGCAACAGTACCTATTTAACTTGAACGATACAAATTTCATTTGTGTTTCAATATTACGTTTATAGATGGCGCTAAATTTAATATAAGCACTGTATTTCATTCATGTTTCAATATTATGTATCTAGATGGCGCTAAATTTAATTTATTAATAATGGGATTGCTGTTGGCGAGCATCTAGCCAGAGGGCAAAGATAAGACCGACGGTGAAGCGAGCACACCCAGAAAATGCCTATTCATTCTTGCTTTAAATAGGTCCAAGTTATGAACTCGGAAATACAGATAAACACTGTTCAACTTAAATCCATTTTATTTTAGTTTAGTTTAGTATAACAGCATACCTACGTGGAAACTATATATGTTTGTTACATAGTCTGAAAATTTGTATGTTTGTTACTTGTGTGTTCTATTTCTATAGCAATTGTAATGGAATCCAAAAGTGTCAAACATAGAAATTCATCAATTGTACTTTTATGAGCAGAAGAATGAAGTAAATTCAATTGTTAACACAATAACTACACCTTGCTATTCAATTATGGTAGGCACTATCATTTACAACATTGTTTGCAATTTTGAATTTAGAAAATGAATTTTGTTAATGTTGAACATTTAACTATTTCACTTTACATAGGCATCATTATGCACTATTTCTTGATCCTAAACGTGATTGATACAAACCATTATTTAAGTTGCATTGTAGATAGAGTATGTATTATGTGTTCGAGGCAAACTTGCCATTGAATTTTAGCTCTGTTACCCTCAACTTACTAAACTGGTATTTGGCATACTTGTACAAGTTCGATAGAAATACAATACTATGGTATCGCCGAGCTGATCTGATGATGGAAACGGAAAAGGTAAGCATATCAACTCCTAAATTATACAAGATAAACCCATCGTGTTTGGGCTCATTGAAATCGACTTTTGACGCTGACTGAAATGTCCATATCAGACTCCCTCCCTCTGCCTCTCACATTCCTATTACTTCTCCCTCCTTTACGACGACAAGTCCGAAACCTAAGGCCGAGCGCACTCGCCCAACCTTACCTTTCCTTACCCATGGGCAAAAAGGACAACTCAAAGACAATCAAGGACGAGTACAAATGGACAGTCAAGGACAAGTACAAAAAAGACAACAACACAGAGATACCGCGGGGCGCTTGCGCCCCGCGCACCGGGCAAAAAACTAGTTAATATTATATAAAGCTGCATTCCGACTGATTTCTATTGACATCATTGATCTCCGGGAAGGAGGTCCGACTCGATACGACGATGTATGGGAAGAGTGTAGAGGGTGGCGAAGTGACCTCCAGAAAAATCTGACATTTGGGATTTTGTCGAAAACCTCGACTCGGAGTGACGGCCCGGCTAAACGGTTCCAGATGGGTGGGGGGTGCTCGACCAAATGTCATAGAGAACAGCCGGCGATTTGGTGAGGTGACCTTTTTTTTTTTTTTCGGCGACTTTTTTTTTTGGCCGAAATTTCAAAACGGTCGTGGAGAGCTGAAATTTGGTATGGGGGTCGGTATGGGTCCCCGGACTCGAAAAATATTTTTTTTTTTTTTTTTTGCGCGAAAAAAAATTTGTATGGAAAAGCCAAACGGCGCGAGATGGGTATGAGGTGCTCGACCAAATGTCATGGAGATTTGCCAGGGGAAAAAAACTGCATTAAAATTTTGGCCGAAAAAAAAAATTTTTTTTTTGCTCAAATTTCAAAACTGTCCGAGCGCGCTGAGATTTGGCACGCGGCGACTCCGGGGGCCCGAGATTATATAAAAGAAAAAAAAATTGGAAAAAATCCAAGATGGCGGCCGTCACAGGCAAAACAATTTCCGAGTACTTTTTGCGAGCCCGAAGGGCGAGCTTCAGGCCGCGAGGCCGCAGGCCGAGCCCGGCGGAGGGCCGAAGGCGCGGAGCCTCCATAACAGTGGCCAGACGCCTCCCCCCCCCTCAAACTTTCGGCGAGGCCGAAGGCCGAGCGGAGGGAGTACCGAACTACCGAAAATCCTATACAAATACGAGGTTTCGCGAGCCCGAAGGGCGAGCTTCAGGCCGCGAGGCCGAAGGCCGAGCTCGGCGGAGGGCCAAAGGCCCGGAGCCCCACCCCGAGCGTCCAAGCGCCCCCCCCCCCCCAAGTAATTTTGCGAGGCCGAAGGCCGAGCTACGGGAGAAAAGGGTTGCCCAAGCATTCATAAGCCCCGTGTATGTCACAAGCGAACCTGAGGGCCGAAGGCCCGAAGGTGAGCGGCAAGGCCTCGCGAGGCCGAAGGCCGAGCTCCGCGTAGGGCCGAAGGCCCGAAGCGTCCCATCAGAGCGCGCTCTCCGCGCGAGCCCGAGGGCCGCTTGCGGCCCGAAGGGCGAGCCCACCCAGACACTTACCATTCCCGTCATTGTTACAAGCGAACCTGAGGGCCGCAGGCCCGAAGGTTAGTGGTAAAGCTAAGCGAGGCCGAAGGCCGAGCGCACGCGTATAGACGAACCTGAGGGCCGCAGGCCCGAAGGTGAGCAGCAAGGCCAAGCGAGGCCGAAGGCCGAACGCACGCGGGCACACGAACCTGAGGGCCGCAGGCCCGAAGGTGAGCAAGAGTTATCGTGGACACACGAACCTGAGGGCCGCAGGCCCGAAGGTGAGCAGTAGGGGTAAGCGAGGCCGAAGGCCGAGCGCACGCGGGCACACGAACCTGAGGGCCGCAGGCCCGAAGGTGAGTGGCAAAGCTAAGCGAGGCCGAAGGCCGAGCGCACGCGGACACACGAACCTGAGGGCCGCAGGCCCGAAGGTGAGTGGTAAAGCTAAGCGAGGCCGAAGGCCGAGCGCACGCGTATAGACGAACCTGAGGGCCGCAGGCCCGAAGGTGAGCAGCAAGGCTAAGCGAGGCCGAAGGCCGAGCGCACGCGTATAGACGAACCTGAGGGCCGCAGGCCCGAAGGTGAGCAGCAAGGCTAAGCGAGGCCGAAGGCCGAGCGCACGCGTATAGACGAACCTGAGGGCCGCTGGCCCGAAGGTGAGCGGCAATGCTAAGCGAGGCCGAAGGCCGAGCGCATGCGGACACACGAACCTGAGGGCCGCAGGCCCGAAGGTGAGTAGCAAGGCTAAGCGAGGCCGAAGGCCGAGCGCACGCGTTTAGACGAACCTGAGGGCCGCAGGCCCGAAGGTGAGCGGTAATGCTAAGCGAGGCCGAAGGCCGAGCGCACGCGGGCACACGAACCTGAGGGCCGCAGGCCCGAAGGTGAGTGGTAAAGCTAAGCGAGGCCGAAGGCCGAGCGCACGCGGACACACGAACCTGAGGGCCGCAGGCCCGAAGGTGAGTGATAAGGCTAAGCGAGGCCGAAGGCCGAGCGCACTCCCCCAACCTTACCTAACCTTACCTTTCCTTACCCATGGGCAAAAAGGACAACTCAAAGACAATCAAGGACGAGTACAAAAGGACAGTAAAGGACACAACTCAAGGACAATAAAGGACAACTAAAGGACACAACTACCGCGGGGCGCTTGCGCCCCGCGCACCGGGCAAAAAACTAGTTAATATTATATAAAGCTGCATTGCGACTGATTTCTAATTGACATCATTGATCTCCGGGAAGGAGGTCCGACTCGATACGATGATGTATGGGAAGAGTGTAGGGGGTGGCGAGGTGACCCCCAGAAAAATCTGACATTTGGGATTTTGTCGAAAACCTCGACTCGGAGTGACGGCCCGGCTAAACGGTGAGACTTGAGTGGGGGGTGCTCGACCAAATGTCATAGAGAACAGCCGACAATTTGGTGAGGTGACATTTTTTTTTTTTTTCGGCCACTTTTTTTTTTGGCCGAAATTTCAAAACGGTCGTGGAGAGCTGAAATTTGGTATGGAGGTCGGTATGGGTCCCCAGACTCGAAAAATATTTTTTTTTTTTTTTTTGCGCGAAAAAAAATTTGTATGGAAAAGCCAAACGGCGCGAGATGGGTATGAGGTGCTCGACCAAATGTCATGGAGAGTTGCCAGGGGAAAAAAACTGCATTAAAATTTTGGCCGAAAAAAAAAATTTTTTTTTTGCTCAAATTTCAAAACGGTCCGAGCGCGCTGAGATTTGGCACGCGGCGACTCCGGGGGCCCGAGATCATATAAAAGAAAAAAAATTTGGAAAAAATCCAAGATGGCGGCCGTCACAGGCAAAACAATTTCCGAGTACTTTTTGCGAGCCCGAAGGGCGAGCTTCAGGCCGCGAGGCCGCAGGCCGAGCCCGGCGGAGGGCCGAAGGCCCGGAGCCTCCATAACAGTGGCCAGGCGCGTCCCCCCCCCTCAAACTTTCGGCGAGGCCGAAGGCCGAGCTGAGGGAGCACCGAACTACCGAAAATCCTATACAAATACGAGGTTTCGCGAGCCCGAAGGGCGAGCTTCAGGCCGCGAGGCCGAAGGCCGAGCTCGGCGGAGGGCCAAAGGCCCGGAGCCTCACCCCGAGCGTCCAAGCGCCTCCCCCCCCAAGTAATTTTGCGAGGCCGAAGGCCGAGCTACGGGAGGAAAGGGTTGCCCAAGCATTCATAAGCCCCGTGTATGTCACAAGCGAACCTGAGGGCCGAAGGCCCGAAGGTGAGCGGCAAGGCCTCGCGAGGCCGAAGGCCGAGCTCCGCGTAGGGCCGAAGGCCCGAAGCGTCCCATCAGAGCGCGCTCTCCGCGCGAGCCCGAGGGCCGCTTGCGGCCCGAAGGGCGAGCCCACCCAGACACTTACTATTCCCGTCATTGTTACAAGCGAACCTGAGGGCCGAAGGCCCGAAGGTGAGCCGCAAGGCCTCGCGAGGCCGAAGGCCGAGCTCCGCGTAGGGCCGAAGGCCCGAAGCGTCCCATCAGAGCGCGCTCTCCGCTTGCGGCCCGAAGGGCGAGCCCACCCAGACACTTACTATACCGAAAATCCTATACAAATACAAGGTTTCGCGAGCCCGAAGGGCGAGCTTCAGGCCGCGAGGCCGAAGGCCGAGCTCGGCGGAGGGCCAAAGGCCCGGAGCCTCACCCCGAGCGTCCAAGCGCCCCCCCCCCCCAAGTAATTTTGCGAGGCCGAAGGCCGAGCTACGGGAGGAAAGGGTTGCCCAAGCATTCATAAGCCCCGTGTATGTCACAAGCGAACCTGAGGGCCGAAGGCCCGAAGGTGAGCGGCAAGGCCTCGCGAGGCCGAAGGCCGAGCTCCGCGTCGGGCCGAAGGCCCGAAGCGTCCCACCAGAGCGCGCTCTCCGCGCGAGCCCGAGGGCCGCTTGCGGCCAAAAGGGCGAGCCCACCCAGACCCTTACTATTCCCGTCATTGTTACGCTAACGCGTAAACTCGAACCTGAGGGCCGCAGGCCCGAAGGTGAGTGGCAAGGCTAAGCGAGGCCGAAGGCCGAGCGCACGCGGGCACACGAACCTGAGGGCCCCAGGCCCGAAGGTGAGTGGTAAGGCTAAGCGAGGCCGAAGGCCGAGCGCACTCGGGCACACGAACCTGAGGGCCGCAGGCCCGAAGGTGAGTGGTAAAGGTAAGCGAGGCCGAAGGCCGAGCGCATGCGGACACACGAACCTGAGGGCCGCAGGCCCGAAGGTGAGCGGCAATGCTAAGCGAGGCCGAAGGCCGAGCGCATGCGGACACACGAACCTGAGGGCCGCAGGCCCGAAGGTGAGCGGCAAGGTAAAGCGAGGCCGAAGGCCGAGCGCATGCGGACACACGAACCTGAGGGCCGCAGGCCCGAAGGTGAGTTGTAAGGCTAAGCGAGGCCGAAGGCCGAGCGCACGCGGGCACACGAACCTGAGGGCCGCAGGCCCGAAGGTGAGTGGTAATGCTAAGCGAGGCCGAAGGCCGAGCGTATGCAAGCACACGAACCTGAGGGCCGCAGGCCCGAAGGTGAGTGGTAAGGCTAAGCGAGGCCGAAGGCCGAGCGCACGCGGACACGCGACCCTGAGGGCCGCAGGCCCGAAGGTGAGCGGCAAGGTTAAGCGAGGCCGAAGGCCGAGCGCACATGGGCACACGAACCTGAGGGCCGCAGGCCCGAAGGTGAGTGGTAAAGCTAAGCGAGGCCGAAGGCCGAGCGCACGCGGACACACGAACCTGAGGGCCGCAGGCCCGAAGGTGAGTGGTAAGGCTAAGCGAGGCCGAAGGCCGAGCGCACTCGCCCAACCTTACCTAATCTTACCTTTCCTTACCCATGGGCAAAAAGGACAACTCAAAGACAATCAAGGACGAGTACAAATGGACAGTCAAGGACAAGTACAAAAAAGACAACAACACAGAGATACCGCGGGGCGCTTGCGCCCCGCGCACCGGGCAAAAAACTAGTTAATATTATATAAAGCTGCATTCCGACTCATTTCTGATTGACATCATTGATCTCCGGGAAGGAGGTCCGACTCGATACGACGATGTATGGGAAGAGTGTAGAGGGTGGCGAGGTGACCTCCAGAAAAATCTGACATTTGGGATTTTGTCGAAAACCTCGACTCGGAGTGACGGCCCGGCTAAACGGTTCCAGATGGGTGGGGGGGTGCTCGACCAAATGTCATAGAGAACAGCCGACAATTTGGTGAGGTGACATTTTTTTTTTTTTTCGGCGACTTTTTTTTTTGGCCGAAATTTCAAAACGGTCGTGGAGAGCTGAAATTTGGTATGGGGGTCGGTATGGGTCCCCGGACTCGAAAAATATTTTTTTTTTTTTTTTGCGCCAAAAAAAATTTGTATGGAAAAGCCAAACGGCGCGAGATGGGTATGAGGTGCTCGACCAAATGTCATGGAGAGTTGCCAGGGGAAAAAAACTGCATTAAAATTTTGGCCGAAAAAAAAAATTTTTTTTTTGCTCAAATTTCAAAACGGTCCGAGCGCGCTGAGATTCGGCACGCGGGGACTCCGGGGGCCCGAGAATGTATAAAAGAAAAAAAATTTGGAAAAAATCCAAGATGGCGGCCGTCAGAGGGAAAACAATTTTCAAGTAGTTTTTGCGAGCCCGCAGGGCGAGCTTCAGGCCGCGAGGCCGCAGGCCGAGCCCGGCGGAGGGCCGAAGGCCCGGAGCCTCCATAACAGTGGCCAGGCGCGTCCCCCCCCTCAAACTTTCGGCGAGGCCGAAGGCCGAGCTGAGGGAGTACCGAACTACCGAAAATCCTATACAAATACGAGGTTTCGCGAGCCCGAAGGGCGAGCTTCAGGCCGCGAGGCCGAAGGCCGAGCTCGGCGGAGGGCCAAAGGCCCGAAGCCTCACCCCGAGCGTCCAAGCGCCCCCCCCCCCCAAGTAATTTTGCGAGGCCGAAGGCCGAGCTACGGGAGGAAAGGGTTGCCCAAACATTCATAAGCCCCGTGTATGTTACAAGCGAACCTGAGGGCCGAAGGCCCGAAGGTGAGCGGCATGGCCTCGCGAGGCCGAAGGCCGAGCTCCGCGTAAGGCCGAAGGCCCGAAGCGTCCCATTAGAGCGCGCTCTCCGCGCGAGCCCGAGGGCCGCTTGCGGCCCGAAGGGCGAGCCCACCCAGACACTTACTATTCCCGTCATTGTTACAAGCGAACCTGAGGGCCGCAGGCCCGAAGGTGAGCGGCAAGGTAAAGCGAGGCCGAAGGCCGAGCGCACGCGTATAGACGAACCTGAGGGCCGCAGGCCCGAAGGTGAGCAGCAAGGCTCAGCGAGGCCGAAGGCCGAGCGCACGCGTGTAGACGAACCTGAGGGCCGCAGGCCCGAAGGTGAGCGGCAAGGCTAAGCGAGGCCGAAGGCCGAGCGCACGCGGACACACGAACCTGAGGGCCGCAGGCCCGAAGGTGAGCGGCAATGCTAAGCGAGGCCGAAGGCCGAGCGCATGCGGACACACGAACCTGAGGGCTGCAGGCCCGAAGGTGAGCGGCAAGGTTAAGCGAGGCCGAAGGCCGAGCGCACGCGGACATGCGACCCTGAGGGCCGCAGGCCCGAAGGTGAGCGGCAAGGTTAAGCGAGGCCGAAGGCCGAGCGCACGCGGACACGCGACCCTGAGGGCCGCAGGCCCGAAGGTGAGCGGCAAGGTTAAGCGAGGCCGAAGGCCGAGCGCACGCTGGCTCACGAACCTGAGGGCCGCAGGCCCGAAGGTGAGCGGTAAGGTTAAGCGAGGCCAAAGGCCGAGCGCATGCGGGCACACGAACCTGAGGGCCGCAGGCCCGAAGGTGAGTGGTAAAGCTAAGCGAGGCCGAAGGCCGAGCGCACTCGGACACGCGAACCTGAGGGCCGCAGGCCCGAAGGTGAGTGATAAGGCTAAGCGAGGCCGAAGGCCGAGCGCACTCCCCCAACCTTACCTAAACTTACCTTTCCTTACCCATGGGCAAAAAGGACAACTCAAAGACAATAAAGGACAACTAAAGGACAAAAGAACAAGTACAGAAAGGACAAGTACAGAAAGGACAACTAAAGGACACAACTACCGCGGGGCGCTTGCGCCCCGCGCACCGGGCAAAAAACTAGTTAATTAATTAATACTATATAAAGCTGCAGCCCCACTGATTTCTCATTCATATGGTTGTTCTCCCGGAAGGAGGTGGAAATTGGTGGAGATTTCGGTACTGTCTTATAGGGGGTGGCGACGTGACCTCCAGAAAAATCTGACATTTGGGATTTTGTCGAAAACCTCGATTTGGAGTGACGGCCCGCCAAAACGGTGAGACTTGAGTGGGGGGTGCTCGACCAAATGTCATAGAGAACAGCCGACAGTTGGGTGAGGTGACCTTTTTTTTTTTTTTCGGCGACTTTTTTTTTTGGCCGAAATTTCAAAACGGTCGTGGAGAGTTGAAATTTGGTATGGGGGTCGGTATGGGTCCTCGGACTCGAAAAATATTTTTTTTTTTTTTTTTTGCGCGAAAAAAAATTTGTATGGAAAAGCCAAACGGCGCGAGATGGGTATGAGGTGCTCGACCAAATGTCATGGAGATTTGCCAGGGGAAAAAAACTGCATTAAAATTTTGGCCGAAAAAAAAAAATTTTTTTTTGCTCAAATTTCAAAACGGTCCGAGCGCGCTGAGATTTGTTTTTTTCGATCGATTTCCGAAGGCCGAGCTACGGGAGGAAAGGGTTGCCCAAGTATTCATAAGCCCCGTGTATGTCACAAGCGAACCTGAGGGCCGAAGGCCCGAAGGTGAGCGGCAAGGCCTCGCGAGGCCGAAGGCCGAGCTCCGCGTAGGGCCGAAGGCCCGAAGCGTCCCATCAGAGCGCGCTCTCCGCGCGAGCCCGAGGGCCGCTTGCGGCCCGAAGGGCGAGGCCACCCAGACACTTACTATTCCCGTCATTGTTACAAGCGAACCTGAGGGCCGCAGGCCCGAAGGTGAGCGGCAACGTCAAGCGAGGCCGAAGGCCGAGCGCACGCGGGCACACGAACCTGAGGGCCGCAGGCCCGAAGGTGATTGGTAAAGCTAAGCGAGGCCGAAGGCCGAGCGCACGCGTATAGACGAACCTGAGGGCCGCAGGCCCGAAGGTGAGCGGTAAGGCTAAGCGAGGCCGAAGGCCGAGCGCACACGGGCACACGAACCTGAGGGCCGCAGGCCCGAAGGTGAGTGGTAAGGCTAAGCGAGGCCGAAGGCCGAGCGCACGCGGGCACACGAACCTGAGGGCCGCAGGCCCGAGGGTGAGCGGCAATGCTAAGCTAGGCCGAAGGCCGAGCGCATGCGGACACACGAACCTGAGGGCCGCAGGCCCGAAGGTCAGTTGTAAGGCTAAGCGAGGCCGAAGGCCGAGCGCACGCGGGCACACGAACCTGAGGGCCGCAGGCCAGAAGGTGAGCGGCAATGCTAAGCGAGGCCGAAGGCCGAGCGCATGCAGACACACGAACCTGAGGGCCGCAGGCCCGAAGGTGAGCGGCAAGGTAAAGCGAGGCCGAAGGCCGAGCGCATGCGGACACACGAACCTGAGGGCCGCAGGCCCGAAGGTGAGTTGTAAGGCTAAGCGAGGCCGAAGGCCGAGCGCACGCGGGCACACGAACCTGAGGGCCGCAGGCCCGAAGGTGAGTGGTAAAGGTAAGCGAGGCCGAAGGCCGAGCGCACGCGGACACACGAACCTGAGGGCCGCAGGCCCGAAGGTGAGTGGTAAGGCTAAGCGAGGCCGAAGGCCGAGCGCACGCGGACACGCGACCCTGAGGGCCGCAGGCCCGAAGGTGAGCGGCAAGGTTAAGCGAGGCCGAAGGCCGAGCGCACACGGGCACACGAACCTGAGGGCCGCAGGCCCGAAGGTGAGTGGTAAGGCTAAGCGAGGCCGAAGGCCGAGCGCACGCGGGCACACGAACCTGAGGGCCGCAGGCCCGAGGGTGAGTGGTAAGGCTAAGCGAGGCCGAAGGCCGAGCGCACGCGGACACGCGACCCTGAGGGCCGCAGGCCCGAAGGTGAGCGGCAAGGTTAAGCGAGGCCGAAGGCCGAGCGCACACGGGCACACGAACCTGAGGGCCGCAGGCCCGAAGGTGAGTGGTAAAGCTAAGCGAGGCCGAAGGCCGAGCGCACTCGGACACGCGAACCTGAGGGCCGCAGGCCCGAAGGTGAGTGGTAAGGCTAAGCGAGGCCAAAGGCCGAGCGCACTCCCTCAACCTTACCTAAACTTACCTTTCCTTACCCATGGGCAAAAAGGACAACTCAAAGACAATAAAGGACAACTAAAGGACAGTCAAGGACAAGTACAAAAAAGACAACAACACAGAGATACCGCGGGGCGCTTGCGCCCCGCGCACCGGGCAAAAAACTAGTTAATATTATTAATATTATATAAAGCTGCAATACCACTGATTTCTAATTGACATCATTGATCTCCGGGAAGGAGGTCCGACTCGATACGACGATGTATGGGAAAAGTGTAGGGGGTGGCGAGGTGACCCCCAGAAAAATCTGACATTTGGGATTTTGTCGAAAACCTCGACTCGGAGTGACGGCCCGGCTAAACGGTTCCAGATGGGTGGGGGGTGCTCGACCAAATATCATAGAGAACAGCCGACAATTTGGTGAGGCGACATTTTTTTTTTTTTTCGGCGACTTTTTTTTTTGGCCGAAATTTCAAAACGGTCGTGGAGAGCTGAAATTTGGTATGGAGGTCGGTATGGGTTCTCGGACTCGAAAAATATTTTTTTTTTTTTTTTTTGCGCGAAAAAAAATTTGTATGGAAAAGCCAAACGGCGCGAGATAGATATGAGGTGCTCGACCAAATGTCATGGAGAGTTGCCAGGGGAAAAAAACTGCATTAAAATTTTGGCCGAAAAAAAAAATTTTTTTTTTGCTCAAATTTCAAATCGGTCCGAGCGCGCTGAGATTCGGAACGCGGCGACTCCGGGGGCCCAAGATTATATAAAAGAAAAAAAATTTGGAAAAAATCCAAGATGGCGGCCGTCACAGGCAAAACAATTTCCGAGTACTTTTTGCGAGCCCGAAGGGCGAGCTTCAGGCCGCGAGGCCGCAGGCCGAGCCCGGCGGAGGACCGAAGGCCCGGAGCCTCCATAACAGTGGCCAGGCGCGCCCCCCCCCCCCCTCAAACTTTCGGCGAGGCCGAAGGCCGAGCTGAGGGAGTACCGAACTACCGAAAATCCTATACAAATACGAGGTTTCGCGAGCCCGAAGGGCGAGCTTCAGGCCGCGAGGCCGAAGGCCGAGCTCGGCGGAGGGCCGAAGGCCCGGAGCCTCACCCCGAGCGTCCGAGCGTCCCCCCCCCAAGTAATTTTGCGAGGCCGAAGGCCGAGCTACGGGAGGAAAGGGTTGCCCAAGTATTCATAAGCCCCGTGTATGTCACAAGCGAACCTGAGGGCCGAAGGCCCGAAGGTGAGCGGCAAGGCCTCGCGAGGCCGAAGGCCGAGCTCCGCGTAGGGCCGAAGGCCCGAAGCGTCCCATCAGAGCGCGCTCTCCGCGCGAGCCCGAGGGCCGCTTGCGGCCCGAAGGGCGAGCCCACCCAGACACTTACTATTCCCGTCATTGTTACAAGCGAACCTGAGGGCCGCAGGCCCGAAGGTGAGCGGAAACGTTAAGCGAGGCCGAAGGCCGAGCGCACGCGGGCACACGAACCTGAGGGCCGCAGGCCCGAAGGTGAGTGGTAAAGCTAAGCGAGGCCGAAGGCCGAGCGCACGCGTATAGACGAACCTGAGGGCCGCAGGCCCGAAGGTGAGCAGCAAGGCTAAGCGAGGCCGAAGGCCGAGCGCATGCGGACACACGAACCTGAGGGCCGCAGGCCCGAAGGTGAGTAGCAAGGCTAAGCGAGGCCGAAGGCCGAGCGCACGCGTTTAGACGAACCTGAGGGCCGCAGGCCCGAAGGTGAGCGGTAAGGCTAAGCGAGGCCGAAGGCCGAGCGCACGCGGGCACACAAACCTGAGGGCCGCAGGCCCGAAGGTGAGCGGCAATGCTAATGAGTTGTAAGGCTAAGCGAGGCCGAAGGCCGAGCGCACGCGGGCACACGAACCTGAGGGCCGCAGGCCCGAAGGTGAGTGGTAAAGGTAAGCGAGGCCGAAGGCCGAGCGCACGCGGACACACGACCCTGAGGGCCGCAGGCCCGAAGGTGAGCGGCAAGGTTAAGCGAGGCCGAAGGCCGAGCGCACGTGGGCACACGAACCTGAGGGCCGCAGGCCCGAAGGTGAGTGGTAAAGCTAAGCGAGGCCGAAGGCCGAGCGCACGCGGTCACACGAACCTGAGGGCCGCAGGCCCGAAGGTGAGCGGTAAGGCTAAGCGAGGCCGAAGGCCGAGCGCACGCGGACACGCGACCCTGAGGGCCGCAGGCCCGAAGGTGAGCGGCAAGGTTAAGCGAGGCCGAAGGCCGAGCGCACGCGGGCACACGAACCTGAGGGCCGCAGGCCCGAAGGTGAGTGGTAAGGCTAAGCGAGGCCGAAGGCCGAGCGCACGCGGACACACGAACCTGAGGGCCGCAGGCCCGAAGGTGAGTGGTAAAGCTAAGCGAGGCCGAAGGCCGAGCGCACTCGCCCAACATTACCTAACCTTACCTTTCCTTACCCATGGGCAAAAAGGACAACTCAAAGACAATCAAGGACGAGTACAAAAGGACAGTAAAGGACAACTCAAGGACAATAAAGGACAACTAAAGGACACAACTACCGCGGGGCGCTTGCGCCCCGCGCACCGGGCAAAAAACTAGTTAATTAATATTATATAAAGCTGCATTCCGACTGATTTCTGATTGACATCATTGATCTCCGGGAAGGAGGTCCGACTCGATACAATGATGTATGGGAAAAGTGTAGGGGGTGGCGAGGTGACCTCCAGAAAAATCTGACATTTGGGATTTTGTCGAAAACCTCGACTCGGAGTGACGGCCCGGCTAAACGGTGCCAGATGGGTGGGGGGTGTTCGACCAAATGTCATAGAGAACAGCCGGCGATTTGGTGAGGTGACCTTTTTTTTTTTTTTCGGCGACTTTTTTTTTTGGCCGAAATTTCAAAACGGTCGTGGAGAGCTGAAATTTGGTATGGGGGGTCGTAGGGGTCCCCGGACTCGAAAAATATTTTTTTTTTTTTTTTTTTGCGCGAAAAAAAATTTGTATGGAAAAGCCAAACGGCGCGAGATAGATATAAGGTGCTCGACCAAATGTCATGGAGAGTTGCCAGGGGAAAAAAACTGCATTAAAATTTTGGCCGAAAAAAAAAATTTTTTTTTTGCTCAAATTTCAAAACGGTCCGAGCGCGCTGAGATTTGGCACGCGGCGACTCCGGGGGCCCGAGATTATATAAAAGAAAAAAAATTTGGAAAAAATCCAAGATGGCGGCCGTCACAGGCAAAACAATTTCCGAGTACTTTTTGCGAGCCCGAAGGGCGAGCTTCAGGCCGCGAGGCCGCAGGCCGAGCCCGGCGGAGGGCCGAAGGCCCGGAGCCTCCATAACAGTGGCCAGGCGCGTCCCCCCCCTCAAACTTTCGGCGAGGCCGAAGGCCGAGCTGAGGGAGTACCAAACTACCGAAAATCCTATACAAATACAAGGTTTTGCGAGCCCGAAGGGCGAGCTTCAGGCCGCGAGGCCGAAGGCCGAGCTCGGCGGAGGGCCAAAGGCCCGGAGCCTCACCCCGAGCGTCCAAGCGCCCCCCCCCCAAGTAATTTTGCGAGGCCGAAGGCCGAGCTACGGGAGGAAAGGGTTGCCCAAGCATTCATAAGCCCCGTGTATGTCACAAGCGAACCTGAGGGCCGAAGGCCCGAAGGTGAGCGGCAAGGCCTCGCGAGGCCGAAGGCCGAGCTCCGCGTAGGGCCGAAGGCCCGAAGCGTCCCATCAGAGCGCGCTCTCCGCGCGAGCCCGAGGGCCGCTTGCGGCCCGAAAGGCGAGCCCACCCAGACACTTACTATTCCCGTCACTGCGAACCTGAGGGCCGCAGGCCCGAAGGTGAGCAAGAGCTAACGCGTACACTCGAACCTGAGGGCCGCAGGCCCGAAGGTGAGCGGCAAGGTAAAGCGAGGCCGAAGGCCGAGCGCACGCGGGCACACGAACCTGAGGGCCCCAGGCCCGAAGGTGAGTGGTAAAGCTAAGCGAGGCCGAAGGCCGAGCGCACGCGGACACACTAACCTGAGGGCCGCAGGCCCGAAGGTGAGCGGCAAGGCTAAGCGAGGCCGAAGGCCGAGCGCATGCGGACACACGAACCTGAGGGCCGCAGGCCCGAAGGTGAGCGGCAATGCTAAGCGAGGCC
The DNA here is from genome assembly GCA_951800055.1 of Cenopis cana. Lineage (NCBI taxonomy): Eukaryota > Metazoa > Arthropoda > Insecta > Lepidoptera > Tortricidae > Cenopis > Cenopis cana. The sequence continues at coordinate 871,443 of CATOHG010000005.1, forward strand.
GAAGGCCGAGCGCATGCGGACACACGAACCTGAGGGCCGCAGGCCCGAAGGTGAGCGGCAATGCTAAGCGAGGCCGAAGGCCGAGCGCATGCGGACACACGAACCTGAGGGCCGCAGGCCCGAAGGTGAGCGGCAAGGTAAAGCGAGGCCGAAGGCCGAGCGTACGCGGGCACACGAACCTGAGGGCCTGCTGGCCCGAAGGTGAGCGGCAATGCTAAGCGAGGCCGAAGGCCGAGCGCACGCGGATACACGAACCTGAGGGCCGCAGGCCCGAAGGTGAGCGGCAAGGTAAAGCGAGGCCGAAGGCCGAGCGTACGCGGGCACACGAACCTGAGGGCCGCAGGCCCGAAGGTGAGCGGCAATGCTAAGCGAGGCCGAAGGCCGAGCGCACGCGGATACACGAACCTGAGGGCCGCAGGCCCGAAGGTGAGCGGCAATGCTAAGCGAGGCCGAAGGCCGAGCGCACGCGGATACACGAACCTGAGGGCCGCTGGCCCGAAGGTGAGCGGCAAGGTAAAGCGAGGCCGAAGGCCGAGCAGACGCGAAAACACGAACCTGAGGGCCGCAGGCCCGAAGGTGAGCAAGAGCTAACGTGGACACACGAACCTGAGGGCCCCAGGCCCGAAGGTGAGTGGTAAAGCTAAGCGAGGCCGAAGGCCGAGCGCACGCGGACACACTAACCTGAGGGCCGCAGGCCCGAAGGTGAGCGGCAAGGCTAAGCGAGGCCGAAGGCCGAGCGCATGCGGACACACGAACCTGAGGGCCGCAGGCCCGAAGGTGAGCGGCAATGCTAAGCGAGGCCGAAGGCCGAGCGCATGCGGACACACGAACCTGAGGGCCGCAGGCCCGAAGGTGAGCGGCAAGGTAAAGCGAGGCCGAAGGCCGAGCGTACGCGGGCACACGAACCTGAGGGCCGCAGGCCCGAAGGTGAGCGGCAATGCTAAGCGAGGCCGAAGGCCGAGCGCACGCGGATACACGAACCTGAGGGCCGCAGGCCCGAAGGTGAGCGGCAATGCTAAGCGAGGCCGAAGGCCGAGCGCATGCGGACACACGAACCTGAGGGCCGCAGGCCCGAAGGTGAGCGGCAAGGTAAAGCGAGGCCGAAGGCCGAGCGTACGCGGGCACACGAACCTGAGGGCCGCAGGCCCGAAGGTGAGCGGCAATGCTAAGCGAGGCCGAAGGCCGAGCGCACGCGGATACACGAACCTGAGGGCCGTAGGCCCGAAGGTGAGCGGCAATGCTAAGCGAGGCCGAAGGCCGAGCGCACGCGGATACACGAACCTGAGGGCCGCAGGCCCGAAGGTGAGCGGCAATGCTAAGCGAGGCCGAAGGCCGAGCGCATGCGGACACACGAACCTGAGGGCCGCAGGCCCGAAGGTGAGCGGCAAGGTAAAGCGAGGCCGAAGGCCGAGCAGACGCGAAAACACGAACCTGAGGGCCGCAGGCCCGAAGGTGAGCAAGAGCTAACGTGGACACACGAACCTGAGGGCCGCAGGCCCGAAGGTGAGCAGTAGGGCTAAGCGAGGCCGAAGGCCGAGCGCACGCGGATACCTACACGAACCTGAGGGCTGCAGGCCCGAAGGTGAGCAAGAGCTAACGCGGACATACGAACCTGAGGGCCGCAGGCCCGAAGGTAAGCAGTAGGGCTAAGCGAGGCCAAAGGCCGAGCTCACGCGAACACTGAACCTGAGGGCCGAAGGCCCGAAGGTGAGCCCACGCGAATTAGAGGGCCGCCAGCGGCCCGACGGGCGAGCCCCCTCCGACACTCATCCTAATCTCAGACTCCCAAAAACGACCACCCAAAAAAAGGAGTGTGATGTTTTCAGGTTTTTCTATTACTTCTCCCTATTTTACAATGACATGTTCGATGTACCCAATCCAAAGAGTACTGCGGGACGCTTGCCTTATACAATATCTACATATATAGTTATTGAGGATTAAAGACAGTTTTTTTTTTCAAACAAATAACGTTTCGAGGGCCTAAACGCTTTCACGTGAGCGGTAGTTTCGAGGAATCCTATCTATGCTTCTTAAGTTTGGTACTTTATTCTTACGAGCGCGGGTGAGCTGTACATGCACATATACATGCACATTGTCTATGCGTGCACTATTTATTTATGTTTTATTGTTTTCATATGTATCATGAATACAACCATCAACGATCGGCGCTCGTGAGCTAATTAAAAATATTCGACATGGCCCAATGAATCATCGATACCATCTCGTAATCAGAAAATTAGATGTCAGTTGTAGAAAGACATTTTGTTGATGGTTGGGAAATTACTTTGTGAATAAAATTAAAATAGTGAATGAGACAGAAAACAAACAAATTATAATATATTATGATTTTATTTTCAAATATATAATACTTGATGCAACAGTAACATTACTTATCTTTTTATGATAGGTTTTCTTTACATATTTCTTACAAAAAACATTACAGTGGGTATATAAATTTAAGAAAAAAGGTACCTATTATAATAAAGCCTTTATTCTCTGACCCTATTTTACATTTTTATTCAGCACAACACAAAATATATCAACATTGGAACTAAAATAATATTATAACTAAATTAAAAAAGGTCCCCGAGATCGGAGCCCTGTGGAAGGGTTCCCATAAGGCTGGCATTTTACATTATTAACTTACCTATATTTTATACTACACAATATATTTTTCTGTATTTAAAGTTTGTTAGAAAATAGTATATAAGAAACTACAACATTAGGTTGTGTTAAGTGCATTTCTTATTGTTTAATTCTAATTATAATTGTTAATGCTAAAATTTGAATAATGAGGAACTTCTTTATTACATAATATGTACTTATACCTATTTCTTATTATTTATGACACATCCTCAATTACCTGTCCAAATGAATACTTTGTTTTGTATGTGTTCAGTTATACATTTACACATTGTCTAAGTAATTATGCCTTAGCATTGAAGCTATCACAGAGGAAAATCATATTATATGGAAAGTTATGAGTTTACATTGTCATTGTGTTTGTATGTTTCACAATTACAACTATGGCTAAGCTGCACTCATGAGATAAATGTACTGTCTATTATAGTACAATGATATATGTATAGGTTAATAAAAATATATTTTAAGATATCAGACTATTATTTCCATTTGTTTAGATTTTCTGTTAGACTATCTGATGTTTGACCATAAATCCATAATTTAGTGAATAAAAATAAATAAAAAATCTTTATTTCAGATCTAAACGATCCATAAATTGTTAGTTACAGTGGAAACTTATAATGTATGTTATTGACAATTATTAATAAAACGAGAGTATTTTAATAAATTTAACTTCACTATGGTGAGTCTTATTTAGCCCTCCCAATAGCCACCTCAACCCAGTGTACTTGACGAGTGGACAGTGGAATAAAACTATATCATACTTTTAACCCTTTGACCTTCAAAGCGGTAGTGTGTCATCGTGCCCACTACGCCAAGCACTGTTCAATTGGTGTAATGTCTAAACCAATAAAAACAAATTAAAACAGTTCATAAATGATTTTATTCATGATCAAAGTAAATCTTCACTCCGACCTTTTAAGTGGTTGTTAGCATGGTGGACACGACGATACACAACCACTTTATATGTTTTTGGCAGTCAAAAGGTTAATCACAGTCACACACTTTAACAGATCATATAATAGATCACCGTCACACTCTAGAGTTAAACTTTAAATTTTATATTTAACATTTAAATTAATGTGTTCCACCGAAACTTAGTTTATGTGAGTTCGCAGTTCAACCATTCTAATCTGCAATATAACCATCATTATCTTCTTGCAGAAACGTATTATGGTAAAGTTATATACTTTTGTTACACTAAGAAGACAAGTATCAGTGCTGAAGGGATTCATGCAGTTTTCTTAGAAACACTTGTGGTATTTTCTATATGGATGAAACAAATCTCTTCGTTAGTTGTTAGAGGGTCTTAGATTCTGAGGTCCTCTCGGCGAAAACTACAAATAATGGTCCTGGCTCTCAGTTTGCCGGGTTTGGTTGATGACGGCTTCATCTGAGGGTTGACGGCGAAAAAAACCAAACAAAACAATCTTTTGTTATGGATCTCGTACATCGGCGACAACGGGAGCTGTAAGGTACGGTTATCTGAAAAGAATAAAATAAAATATTATTGTAAAACTTTATAGTTAGAATGAAAATAAAAAGTTCTAAGATGAGAATATCAAATATTACTTACATTCATTTGTCCTTTGGTTAAAGACAATCAAGTCAATGCAACAAATGGGTGATAGGGTGTAGGTAATTTTGTACGTCCTTTATAATCACAATGAATGCGGATTTCATTTAAAATGTTAATATATCCTATAAAATATATAACCTTTTGTTTGAAAACAATACTTTAAACTTCACCACAGATACAGTAAAAATGTTACTGTCAAGTGTCTATAAAGCCGGCTACACAAAGCCCTGCCTGCAGGGCCCTGCTTGCGGTGCCACTGCCAAATCGTATTGTGTGTAGGCATGCAGGGCCGATTTTTTGTTAATTGTTTTCAAGCCGCGGTAGGCCCATTACCTAAAACGACTTTTTGGCGAGTGACATATATATTTATTTTCAGTATAAACTTCAACATAGGTTACACAGGTAAAGTATGTATAGAGATCTAATATACAACATTAAATCGGCCCTGCATGCCTACACACAATACGATTTGGCAGTGGCATTGCAAGCAGGGCCCTGCAGGCAGGGCTTTGTGTAGGTAGCTTAAGACGTGCGTTTTTGCACAGAGCATAGAGAATATAAATTTTTGCCGCTTGATGTTGGTACTACATGTTTTCTATACTATTTCATTAAGAAAAGTATAAAGACACATTGTTTGAATTTTCGTTTTAATAACGTGCAAATAGTTTTTATGAAACTATATTCATTTGTTAAAAGATAATTACTCATTATTTAAACTAAATTCAATATTACATGATCAAATTCATGAATTCTAATAAAATTGAGAATATATATTTCCCTCTCATTTTAATAACGAATACGTTGATTTTCACCACGAGTGCTTAAATTTTTTAATTAAAACAAAAAAGGTTACTTTTAATCTAATTTGTCACTTGAATACATACACGCGATATATTTCATTACTTGTATATTATGTACAATCTAATAAGAGTCTTATTTGAATTCCTTTAAACTTCGTATCGCCCCGTCCTTTTCTCTTACATAGTGAATAACTCGAGAGTGAAAGGGACGGCACGATACGAAGTTCGAATTTCGAACCAATATCCGATGTTTAGTCAGTGTTACCAGAAATCAAATAAATCATAAATCGATATTGACATACAATAATCGATTTGTTATTTACTAGCTTTTGCCCGCAAGTTCGTCCGCGTGACTTTGCAATTGAGGGATGATTTCAGGGATAATAAAAAGTATCCTATATGTTAATTTAGGCTATAAAGTCGTTGTATGTATCTACACCAAGTTTCGACATAATCCATTCAGTCGTTTTTGTGTGATTGAGTGACAAACATCCTAACTTTCACATTTATAATAATATATTAGTAGGATTTATTCTGTCAAATCAAAAGGTGACATGGCGTGAACTTCATCTTTGTGTTAAATCGATTATTTTTAAGAAATGAGTGTAACGCATGATGAAAATAGCCGTGTTAGTGGGCCTTACCAATGCCATTCGTGAGTTTATATGTTTGAATTTAAACTTTCGTGAGACATGAAATAACATGTCGCCCGAAGTGACAATTAATACGCGAGTTTTAACCGTTTAGTAAAATAAAGTTTAAATATGTTTTTACTATATTTTGTATTAAGCAGTAATTTATAAATGAAGTAATAAAAATTAAATTTTGGTTCCCAGCAGGATACCTACGTATCTTCAACTTCATGGCATTCAGGACCAGTCCTCAACTATTATTTCCTTCTATGCCTTAGGAAGACGATATTTACCTACAAGACTTATTAGGCTTCTATAACAGCACTAGCGTCTCAAATTATGTTGGAAAACCATTGTGGTTAGCTAATGCGATAAATATGCGATCTGAGACTTTCTTTATTACCGCCCGTGTTAAGTACAAAATTTTATGTCACCCCCTGGCCAGGAAGTGGGATTTCCCGCGCGCGAAGCGTGCGGTAATTGCCGCTTTATGCCCAGGTATGACATAAGTAGCTTTTTTATCTACAAACTATAAGATTAACAATAAATTCATTGAAATTACGGTGTTGTTTTCAATATTAAACATCCGATTTAATCAATGTGGCAGATTGGTCTTCAAAACAAATAGATATGGGACATTTAGTTCAGGGATAGTCGGATGGCAATATTTTATAAGATTAGAGTAGAAAATGAAAATACTCTTTCATAATGACTTTGCATTTCATTAATATAGGTACATTTAAATAAAATATTGATTGATAAAATTGATAGAAATCTCAAATCCGATACATGAAATCATAACTATTGCCGTGCCGTGTTTGGCATTTCTCGAGCGGGTAATGGATCATTTCTTTGTTTCTTTCTACTATTCCATGATGGATGGAAAAATTAAAACAATTATACGCCATCCGCTGTCGGTTACGTATTATAATTTTCATGCAATTAATCGTTCATTTAATCGCTTTGACAAAATAAAAAACTTTTCGATATTAATAATTGCTAATTGTACTGCTAATTACTTATACTATATGATGATAATGTACATAATAGTTTGATAAAATATTTATCGAATCGTAATAACATTGAGATCGAATTGTAAATAATCAATCAATAATCGATAGTGAACTGCGCTGGCAATATTCAAAAATTTCACTTTTTGAAAATCAAACCGTTTCTAATTTCTATTGCGTGCCCGCTTTGGAAGCGTACACACGACTCACGAAATTTTAACTCTTCGATTTCTAACTAACTTTGTTCTTTGCTTCGTGTTAACATTTTCTGTTACAGGTGAGTTGTATTTATTAATATATTAATGAAATTAAGTGTAGCAATGTAAATTTATCTTTAGTAAAGAGTAAAATACTATTATTATTGTCTTAATAGAATAGTAGACAAGTTTTTCATAAACTGTGTGATAAAAGGTGTTAAATACGTACATTACATACATTTTTCTTTTCAGTCAACACTTCAAGGTAAATAACAATAATTAATGTCTATAATCTTAGTAATAATATCAATTTCTATTTCACTCGGTGTGCGGTGCGGGATTCTCAAGGACACGCAGAGCGGATGAATTTCTGTAGGATCATTTTGGGCTAATTTGTCATTTTGATTGTAAGTTAGTGTTAAGGATATAGATTGTTCTTGTACTTTACACAAGTTTTTTGCCACAAAGCTGAAAGAAACTCAATACGAGTGCGCTTGTACGCTTAGGTGTGGTAGGTAGGTATGCCGTCACGACGCGTAGGCATTTGGCGTTCAATTTCATTGTTTTTTTGATAGGCATGTCGTGAAGCCTACACTGTGGAGTGTATTAGAGGTACTTACTTACATGAAAAGTTTGTGATTTCCGATCCGACCTATGTAACGCTTTTATGGCCTTGAATCATATAATATCATTAAGTAGTTATAAATGTAATAAATTTGGTTTGTATCTATGTAATAACTGTCCTTTAAGTTAACACAGAGTTTATTATTACTTATTAGTAGTACCTGAGTAACTATTTAACTAACGTGTACCTATTTGTGAAATAATTTAGCTATACGCATGACCTTGAGTCGTGAAAGAGGGTCTATCTATATTTCTAATAACTGTTTATATTAGCCATTTATTTACTTGTGTAAAAGTGTTCTAAATTTGGTAGGTACTAAAGTTGTTGTGTATTTTCAGATGATGAAGAATTCTTCAACGACGCGGCGCGATCGCCGGTCATCAACGCTATCAAAAACCTCCGTCCACTCTTTGTCACCAGGTTAGTTTTGTGCTATTATTTTTATATTTTTTATTAAAACTTGTTGCCATTTTGTTTTTTTTTTAGTTTAAAACAATGTGAGCAAAATGGCCGTCGTCAATTTTCGTTCAACTTCATTTTGTAATTGATGTTTAATGACATCGAATAAACTGACAAATAGCACACACAGCACAATAGGTATGCATTTTTCAATCGTGCTCCTTACAGTAAATGTCTTCTGAAATGTAGGACTTCGGCGTCACGTGGGTAATTGGCGTCCGGCGTAACGTCTGGCGTTGCAGGTAGTTAAGTATAATCCGAGCGCTACATAGGTATATATAGTCCCGTCCAAAATTTGAGTAATTACCAACTGCCATTATTTGATGTATCTTTAAAAAAAATAATGATTTTTATTTTTATCACAGGTGAACAGGAGGAGAGCTTCGAATGCATCGCCGTGGGTAAGTTATTTTTAACTTATTGTTTTCTTTGTATGTAGATTATGTTCTTATATGTTATTCCATAGGTTATGATAAATGACGTCTAAATTGGTCACTTATAAACATAACGTAAGCGTTAGTCAGTTTTAGAGGTTTTTTACAGAAAATATCTACATATTGATCTTTCTGAAACTCATTTATTTATATTTATTAGGTACACTAATATTTTATCATTAATGCTCATTTTTTTAACTTCACTGTGACTTTAAGTTAAGTCCAATAATAAAACGATAGGAGTGAGTAATTGGAGAATGGCCTGGTGAAAATCCAGGCGAAACCTCCGATACGACCACGCGAGCGGTTTATGCACTGACATACTTTTATAGTTTGCGCTCCAGTGAGATTGGTTGAACGATCTTTCAAAAAGCCATTTTACTTTTACTACATTGACAAGTTATCATTAATTCCCATATAGGTATTGATACAAACTATTGTTTTTTTTTTCTTCTTGACTGTGGTTTTTATAGGCGGGGCCAATAAAACGATAGGAGTGCGGGGTTGGTGAATAGATTGAGGAAAATCCAAACGAAATTTTCGACACGACCACGCGGGTGGTTTAAGCACTGGAATACTATAAGAGTTTGCGATCCAGTGAGATTGGTTAGGTATATTATCTTTCAGGAAGTAATTTATTATTAACATAAACTTAATGAAAATCTAGGTGTAACCTTCGACACGACCACGCGGGCGGTTTAAATTTATACGGGAATAGATACTATTAGAGTTTGCGCTCCGGTATGCCGGTGGTCCCGGAATGAATGGCATTTATAGGTATGTGTCTATGTTGTTGCAATCACGTGGTGGATGGCTTGGTCACACTGCGTTGCGCGACGTTTGTGCGTCGCGACCGCTGCGCACCGGAACGTATGCTAACAGGTTAGCGACGTCACACAGGTTGCGCGACGCGAGCGGGACGGTTTCATACATTTTGGCGTGCAACGCAGCGTCCCGCTTGCATCGCGCAAGCGGTGTGACCAAGCCTTATGCGTTTTGTGCAGGTTACCGTTGGCAATGATAATGCGTCGTGTGTACAGTAGTGCGTCAGTTCAGCTTATGTTGCAAATCGCTTATTTAATTTATGGATCTAAATTGTTATTTTTTTTCGCAAATGCATTCATATACTTACATAGTGTTGAAGTATTTTTAATTTTATTATGTTAAATATAATGATTTCTATTTTTTTTATAATGAAATTTTGCGTACCTACTTAACAACTTTAATATATGTAGTGTTAATTTTGTGACACGATTGACCATTTTAGACGTCATAGTCATTAAATAAGTTAAATGTAATAGTCTAAATTGTGTTTAACGTTTTTTTGCTAGGTCTAGCTAGGTCACGGTTCACGTAGGTACTGTACTTATGTTTTAATTTATTATAATAATATAACTACTGCACGGATTCTAATATTTAAGGTGTTGTTGGAATAATTAAGTTCATAATTAAGCTTTTTTTTTAACTAATCTCTTAAATTAGGGGTCGGCAACCTTTTAGTGGTCCAGCGCGGTAATCACGTAATACGTTTTCGACCGTTAGTACGATAGATTTAAATGTCAAAATCCCATACTAAAACTGACATTAAATACGTACCAACGGTAGTACATATCGTTATAGTAGCTAACAAAATTGACGTCTCACTTTTTTTTATGCCACATCGGTAGTAAACAACCGTGTAGTCCGCCTGATGGTAAGCGGTCACTGCAGCCTATGAACACTTGCAAACCCAGGGGCATTACACGCGCGTTGCCGACTTTCTTGACGTTATTTGAAGAACCCTACTTATATTGCCTAGGTATCATAACAATATACAATCAATTCGTTTCGAAAGTTTGACTGATCGAGAATACCACGAGGCATTAAGTCTGTGATGTGATTTTGATTGACACGTTATTCTTATGCGTAAAATTTTTTTTTATAGGTAAATTAATAATCTTTATATGTATTGAATTCATTGATTACGATGACTAACTATTGACTAAACTACTCCTTAAATTGAATTAATTCCAATGTACATGTAAATTGACATGAGTGAACATTTTTTATAATATAGCACGTTCAAAATTGTAAAGCCAAATGCTGTCAAATGAACGCAAGCAAAAATCTACCTTACAGTTATAGATCTTAAGTCGTTTTTTGTTTGCGTTCGATTGACAGAATTTGGCCTTATAGTGTACGAACTTATACTTTTAATGCGAAAATACTACGCGATATTAAAATTATGCAAATGATGATTGCGTTAAACTAATTCATTAATTTTTATTTTTGAAGTAATATTGCACGTTTAAACGAATCTTTATAGTCAAGTTTCATACTTATAGTAAATAATTTACAATGCAATGCTTTTTTTATAATACGCGAACACGTTTAGTTTAGAACTGGATCAACAGCTAAAATTGGAAAACAAATGTTTTATTATTTAACACCTTATGTCTAATTTATAATAAATATCGTTAGTTAGTAATATTAAATATAATAAAATAAACTATATTCATTAAACTAAATTTGTCTACTATTTAACATCTCACATTTATTAAAAACTTTATTGTATGATTTAAAACATCTTAAACTTGAATTATTTTCATTTCATTATACTGACCATGACTTTGCCTTTTTTTTAACAATACTAATTAGTTACTAATCAATTATTCTGTTAGGATCTACGCACCAAGGCGATAAACAGCTCTTTGGAGGTATTAATGCGCAATGTGTTGCCATGTCAGCATGTGCAACTACATATTCTGCCATTAATAACCGGGAGCCTTTCACTACCGCGGACATTGATTGCATTTTAAATAACGGACATAGCCTCTATGTACAAAAACGCCCCGTGGCGACTTGGAACGATCCTAACGTTGAGAATTTTTTATTTGTAGAAGAATTACCTTCCGACATACGTGTAGGGAACCATTTGGCATCAATAACCACTAGCTGGCTAAACAATGGCTTATATCCAACGTCATCGCAAAATTACACCGCGCAACTAAGTGAATTGGAGGCAACTTTAGGGAACGTCGTTTTTAATGCTGACCATTCCGATGTACGTGATAGTTACATTTTTACGGGTTTTAGCAATACAGTATCTTTTTGGCGGCATGATAATGCCTTTTATTATTTTAACAGTCACGCTGTCGATGAATTCAACACACACAACCCCGGCAGACGTGCACTGTATGCAGCCCGATTGTTTCGATGCCCGAGCATCAAAATACTCGCAAAGCTGTTGTTCACCATATTAAATTATGGGAACTACCAGTACGAGATTAATAGAATTAGCTTAATCTCTTCCCGCGCTCAGTTGCCATCTCGTACTGCAGTTGTAGTTTTAGACAGATTACCGGTTGACTCACCTGTTCCAGCAGTTGAAGATTTGAAATTGACGTCTTGCAAACCGGTAGTAGTATTAGAGAGAATACCCATTTCTGAACTCGCTCCGTACACCGAACAAATTTGCGATTTTGATCCCAAATTATCATCTCGCCAACCAGAGGTCGTTTTAGAGAGATTGCCTATATCGGAATTGTCAGCCAACCAGATCGCGCAATATGCACCCGATTTAAAGCTATCGTATTTAAAACCAACGGTGACTTTGGATCGTTTGCCTGAAACTCCAGCGGTGAAAACCGAAATTGAGGGGCGAAAACCGCGGGGGCGACCCAAGAAACAGAAAAGGGGTAGAACGGGTAGCGTCACAAATGCCCACTTAAACGCTGTCATTAAATACGCTAAAACGAATCCGCAGTTGCATAGGGAAACATCGAAAACACATTATTCACAAACCCGGGCATCGAAAATCGCCGCAGTAACCCGTCACACTGAAGAAAACCCCAATATTCATAGAGCCGCAGTAAACCGTTACTCACAAAAGAACCCGGATGTTCACAGGGCTGCCGTGCAGCGCTATGATAAATCAAATCGTAATGTCCCCGTTAACTTACGCGCTTCTTCTACTCTTATAGGTGAACGCAGCGGAGATGACTTGAATCCTATTCAAACTTTTAGTTTGAAAAAATGCTCCTTATTGAGTTCCGACATTTACAAATGTCGTTATTGCCATGCGCCCCTCTACGACGAAGAGTCGTCACGTAAAAAGTGGTGTTGTGGTATCGATGCCTTCAACGTACAAACGTTTCCTCCTCTTACCGAGGACTTTTACTCCCACCCATCTTTTCTTAGATATTCGAGAGCTTATAACAATTTATTTGCTTTTAGCGCCTTGGGAACTTCTCACGGTTTCCAATATCCCGAAACGGGCATTTCCTTTGTCAAAGTGCAGGGCCGCGTTTATCATAGAGTTTTCGATTTGAGTTACACTGACTCAACCAATCCGATCGGTCTTTACATTCAAGACGATGACGAGCGCGAGAGGATCGCTCTAGGTAGAAACCTCGATATGGAGGTGATCCGATCAATTTCACACTTCATGCACGAAGTCAATCCCTACATAGACTGTTTTAAACGTTTAAGTCAGGAGACATCAGAGCACGCCCACTTAGTGTTTGAATCCACGTCGCGAGCGCGTCACGGTAACATTCTTGGAGATCGTCCCGTTGGTAACGAAGTAGCAGCAATTATTAGTACTGAACAAGAACGTTTTATTCCGCGTTGCATTGCCATCTGGAGAGTCGGAGGAAAAAAACCACACACAGTCGACATCCAGCATCCGTTGTATGAAAGTTTTCAATATCCTTTGTTGTATCCCCACGGTAATCCGGGCTGGCATCCCGCTATGACAGAGAAAAGTAATACAAATAAGAAATTAACGCTAAACAAATACGTTCGTTGCCTTTTGCTTTCAGAGTCGCGTTTTTCACATTTTGGTCGTTTGTCCGAAGAATGGATAGTAGATATGTACAGTAGAATATTAGAGGAAAGGTTACGTTTCATTCATAACATGCAAACCGGTAGAAACCGAGATAGTAGTGGAGGACTAAGAATAGCCCCGCTAGACGAACTATTAGCTAATAATAATAATAATGCCGATGTGCCTCATAACATTCGTAACGACGAAACCATACAGGGAGAGGGCGGCGTTGTTCCCGGTCGCGTATACCTTCCAAGTAGTTTTACGGGTTCCGAGCGTTACATGAAACGTAAATACCTGGACGCCATTGCCTTGATGAATAGGCTGGGCCAGCCGTCCTTTTTCCTCACAATGACGTGTAATCCGAAATGGCCTGAAATAAAGGAGTCAACACCGCCGGGACAAAACCCTTCTCCAGTCTTGTGCTCGCGAGTTTTCAAATTAAAACTTCTCCAGCTCTTGACAGATCTCCGGTCTGGCAAGTGGTTTGGCGAACGCATGTACATGATGCACGTAATAGAGTTTCAAAAGAGAGGTCTTCCTCACGCCCACATCTGCTTTAGAGTGGAGAACGGTCCCGTGCAAAACATCGACATTGATCGTTTTGTAAGAGCTGACATCCCCAGTCCGACAGAAGCAAACGGTAGACTCCGAAAAACGGTCCTGACTCACATGATTCACGGGCCTTGCGGAATCAACCACCGAACAGACTTGCAGTGCTGGGATTCCGAATCCCAGAAATGCAGTCGTTATTTTCCCAAGCGGGAAACTAACACCACGTTCTGTGACGACAAAGGCTTCATTCACTTGCGCCGCGACAGTAGTAACGAAGCGACTATTAAATATCGCGGTAGAGACGTGACAGTCAACGATACGTGGGTTGTACCTTACAACGCCGCCATGCTCTTAAAGTATGATTGTCATATGAATTTGGAGGTGACATCGGCTCGGTCCGTTATAAAGTATCTTTTTAAATATATAACAAAAGGCACGGACGCTGCGCGTGTAGCGTTAATTCCCGAAGAGATCCGTAATAACGAAATAGAGATTTATGTAACCAAAAGATATATCGGGTCGTGCGACGCGGCGTGGAGGATATTCAATTACGATTTAACAGCTCTCGAACCGTCCGTCACCATGTTATCGGTACATTTGCCATCTAAACAGAATGTCGCTTTTCAGGCAGGCAAAGTATCGCAAGCTATAGAAGGGTCAAGTAGCGATTTGCTCTCGTATTTCGCGAGACCGCAGGGCGCCGAATTTGACCGTCTCACATATTTGGACTTTTACGAACAATACATTGTTCATACAACAAAACCTAACATGAACGTGAAAATTCACGAATTGTCAAATGGTAAATTCGCCACGCGTAGACAAAGGGGTGAAACGGTAACGCGTCTGTTCTGGGTCGCCCCAAATAGAGGTGAACAATTTTATCTGCGAATACTCTTGTCCGCGTTCCCTTGTCGTAGTTTTGAGGACCTCATCAGGCTGGGTGGTGACGGTTGCACCACATTCCAAGATGCGGCGAGAGCAGTCGGAATTGCTGATGACGAGTCCGAGTATCGCAGAGCAATGGAGGAAGCTTGCACTTTTATGACCGCGACGCGTTTACGCCACTTTTTAGTCATGTTAGCGGTCAACGGCGTCCCAGTCTCGCCTCTGTGGGAAACGTTTAAAGATCAACTGAGCGAGGATTTCATCCGAACGGTTACGACGAGTCAAATAGATAGGGCATATGAGAAAAGTCTCATGGTCATCAATAGGTTACTCCTCAGGCACGGTAGCAACCTGGTGGAGCAGGGATTACCCGAGGTACAGGACGATACCACGGAACTAGGCCGCGAGCGCGTCGAATACGATAGGGAGCTACTTAATCAATACGTAGGTGTTTGGTTGCCCAAACTCTCAGTTGATCAACGGGCCGTGTACGATTACGTGCACGAGCTATTGACGAATAAAGAGTTTCGCGAAAATCACGACACGGCGATATTTGTTGATGGTCCGGCGGGTACGGGGAAAACGTTGTTATTAAATTTAATTACATCGCACGTGCGCGGCGATTTGAACGGTGTCGTGTTGTGTACGGCTAGCTCGGGAATAGCTGCACAGAACTATGCGAACGGTATGACGGCACATAGTATGTTTAAATTTCCACTCAGTCTTCCGGACGACCTTGGGTATTGGAACATGACTAACGGATCTCAACGGGCAGATTTAATCCGTAATTCTGACGTCATCATCTATGACGAGGCCCCTATGGCACACAAATATCTTATCCACATGCTCGATAGATCCCTTAGAGATTTGATGCAAACCAACTTGATATTTGGCGGTAAAGTTATCATATTCGCTGGCGACTTTCGTCAGATTCCCCCCGTGGTGACGAACGCACTGACCGACTCGGACATAATCAACTGTTCGGTTAAGTCGTCGCCGGTCTGGCAAAAACTTCGGATTTTTGCACTGACCACTTCCCAACGTCAAACCGATCCCGAATTCTCCACTTTCTTGCTGAACGTAGGTTCCAACCTTTTGCCGGCCGTTCGCCTCAAAGTAGGTAGAAATCTACAAAATTTAATCGACCTCTCCGATATCTCCCACGTAACGGAACTGAGCGATCTGATCGACTTTGTTTTTCCCTTTGCCGTCCTGCCCGAGTCAGATATATGCGCCGGAAGGGCT
This sequence comes from Cenopis cana, assembly GCA_951800055.1. NCBI lineage: Eukaryota > Metazoa > Arthropoda > Insecta > Lepidoptera > Tortricidae > Cenopis > Cenopis cana. The sequence goes on from CATOHG010000005.1 coordinate 887,314, forward strand.
ATACTCTCGACTCACAACGCGGCCGTCAAAGAGATTAACGATTCGATACTATCACTCTTGCCGACAGAACCGATGCACTTCTTCTCCGTTGACAGATGCGTTAGTGATGATGCCGACGAACTTTTTTTAGGACCCGACGTCCTAAATAAATTTCAACCCAAGGGCGTCCCGGAACACGATTTAGTGTTAAAGATCGATTGCGTTTGCATGGTCACCCGCAATCTCAGTATTGCGGATGGCTTAGTGAACGGAACCAAAGTGATTGTCGTCGCGGCCACACCTCACCTTATCACAGTTAGAAAACGTAATAATTTTGATGAACACTTTTTGATCCCGCGTATATCATTTAAAGTCGAATTAGAGAGAAATAGTCCCATTCAGATGTTGAGAAAACAGTTTCCGTTACAGGTGTGTTACGCGATGTCTATTCACAAGAGTCAGGGCCAGACCATCAACCGGGTAGGCGTCGATTTGCGTTCCGATTGTTTCAGTCACGGGCAACTTTATGTTGCTCTAGGCCGCGTACAAAATAGAGAAGACATCAAAATTTTAACACTAGCTGATAGGGTCATTAATAACAGATGTATGGCAAATAACGTAGTATACCCGCAACTTTTATAAAGCTTCCTCTAAGTAAGTAAGTAAGTAAGTAATTAGAACTTTCTCTTAAACATTGTAGATTGTTCACCTCTATTCGAAAGGTAATTAGGTATTTTTATCATTTCTTACTATGCAATCATGCTGACATGGCAACTGCGCTTTTTTTTATTTTATCTCATACATTCATTACAACACTAATGAATGAGATGAGAAAACAACATTGCTAGGAGTCGTTACAGTTATTAGTTGTTAATTTTTGTGTGAGAATAATTCACATTCTTTCTCTATGGACCCTTACAGGCCGTAGTGTATCTTTAAATTTACCTTTACATTTATTTTGAAGTTAAACCGTAAAGTGTGACTCTGAGGCCTGAGATGCTACATCGGTTTGATAATCGCTTAACAGTGGACGAGGGCGGTCGCTATATGGATTGATATATAGACGGCCAACCGTTTGATAGGGGACGATTGCTGTCCAAGGATCGATGCGCGTGGTGGTAATCGGTAGAAGGATTCAATGGCAGTACTGAATGTGACTGCAATCGACGTATTGCGGCGAGTGGTTTTGGACGGGAGTTTCGTAAGGGTGATTGTTAACATGCTGTTCAACGCACAGGTCGACCGGGCGGTGCGAGCGGGCCGACTTTTCCGCTGCTTAGTTCTTATGCGAGCTGCAATCTAGAGGTTCCAGTGTACAGCGGACCATGCGGTGAGTGTGTCTCTGTTGACGATCCTTTCCACTGACAATGCCATCAACAATGGATGCGTAGCGGATTGAGAATTAACGGATTGAGGTAAGTTCGGCCGGAATTGTTAATTTTGGCCGAACTTACCTCAATCCCTTATATTTATTATATATATATATATATATATATTTATTTACTTATATATTATATTATTCTGTTTTTGTTGTACATGTATATTTACAATTATTCATCTCAATAAAACTGGCCTTATACTTATATTATTACTTTAATATATATATATATATTTTTTTTACATTTCACCTCCCATCGTATCCGTTTTAAGGTGACACACAACAATTTAATACTTGATTAATTTTAATGCCATCATGAAATCATTCAAACCTCTTTTGTCTAAACTTATTATTTTAGCATTTTTGTTACCTACCTAATTGAAAAACTACAAGTTGTCTTTGTGATTTGCGGCTATTTAAAATTGAAATTATTTACATACAGGCACACGTAAACAATTAACTAATTTTTAAATTTCATATTGATTAGTCACACAAGTGAGGTGCCTCTTGGGATAGCATCGCGTGGCTAACGACCGATTTTCGGACCGTTTGCATCGCGACTCGCGATTCGATCGCAACAGGCCGCTCACTTAATCACCATACCTGGGAGACCGAGCCTTGCTCGGTGTGTTCCCGTGAACTAGGCAGACTATAGCTCTACAAAGATCTAAATAAAGATATCACCATTATGTGATTAATGTTTAATACCGCGTTCGAGTATTCCAAATAAAAATTAATGTAAGATGGAGTATATTAACTTCTCTGCAGCTTTTGTTTCGCCAAAAGCACCTTTGTTTGGAATATTGAATGAGTACGAAGTTCCCTGAAATTGAATCGCGTTGCAAACTGCGCTTACGCAATTATATTGCACATATACCTAAAAATAGCAAACATAATAATTGATTAAGCCGTCTTTGGTGATTGCATCGCGTGGCAAATCACTGATTTGCATCGCGACTCGCGAGGCAGTCCCACAGACAAGTTGTAAACAAAAAATAATGTAAGAAGGAGTATATCAGCTTCTCTGCAACCTCTATTTTGTCAGAGGCACTTTTGTTTTAAATACCCATATAATTGTTATAAACTGAACAAAACGCTTCTTGTGACTGCATCACGTGGCAAATTATGAATTTGCTTACTTACAATTTCTTAACCCTTATGAGACATTTACCTACAAGACTTAGGCTTCTATAATTCACACAAGTGAGGTGCCTCTTGGGATAGCATCGCGTGGCTAACGACCGATTTTCGGACCGTTTGCATCGCGACTCGCGATTCGATCGCAACAGGCCGCTCACTTAATCACCATTATGTAATTAATGTTTAATACCGCGTTCGAGTATTCCAAACAAAAATTTATGTAAGATGGAGTATATTAACTCCTCTGCAGCTTTTGTTTCGCCAAAGGCACCTTTGTTTGGAATATTGAATGTGTACGAAGTTCCCTCAAATTGAATCACGTTGCAAACTGTACTTACGCAATTATATTGCACATATACCTAAAAATAGCAAACATAATGATTGATTAAGCCGTCTTTGGTGATTGCATTGCGTGGCAAATCACTGATTTGCATCGCGACTCGCGAGTCAGTCCCACAGACAAGTTGTAAACAAAAAATAATGTAAGAAGGAGTATATCAGCTTCTCTGCAACCTCTGTTTTATCAGAGGCACTTTTGTTTTAAATACCCATATAATTGTTATAAACTGAACAAAACGGTTCTTGTGATAGCAACAATTTACAATTTCTTAACCTTTATGAGACATTTATTAGACTACGTGGCTATATGTGTGTGTGTGTGTGTGTGTGTGTGTGTATGTACGTACACATTTTGCAAAATTGTCTATAACATAAAAACAATTGTGAAAATACCTAACATATCGATTAAACAATTTTTAACATTTTGATCACTTGTATCGAACCTATTCCAGACAAAAAATATGTAAGATAGGTACATTAAATCTTCTACAGCCTTTGCTTCGCCAAAGGAATGTTTGTTTGGAATCATTCAATTAACAATATACATTTAAATAGTGATATATTAATTGAGCAAGCCGCCACTTGCGATCGAATCACGTGACAAATTAGTCCGATAATCGGTTAGTTTGTAGCGCGACGCGTCGATTCGATTGTAATAGACCGCTTGCTTAGTTAACATATGACTAACAATATATAATGTCCAACTGCATATCATAAGAAACCCTTGTATGCCATCACGAAACGATCCTTAATCAGTATGTGGCAAAATATATTAATAATAATATTAAAATTATACTACACTTTTTTTGTAGTGTCAAGTAGGTATATCTTAGGTAATAACGCCTCCCCTGAAAACAACATAATGAAACAAAAACAGACAGAGGTATCCCAGGAGAAATCGATGAGGCATGATGACAGCATCAAAGATATTTAGAAATAGGGTGTACCCAACCCTGGAGGTTCATTGTCAGAACCAGAGGCAGGGTTCCGTTCAACGCGGTCATTGTGATGTTGCAGCGATTGTTTGAAGGGGACAACATTTTCAACATGAAATATAAGGAGCCACCGCATTCAGCAATGCCGCTGCTGCCTCTACCATGGGCACTCGGCCCATTATTGCCAAATTGAGCCCTGCTGCGGCCAGTGCCCGGGGGCTCATATTATTAGGGAATGCGCCAGGCCAGCCGACTTTTTTTTTATTTGCCATCTATTCAATGGGGGCGACCGACCACTCGACGTTTTTACGCCCTGTGCTCTACCTCTGCCCCCCCCCCCCATGGCCAAATCATGGTCGGCACGGGCAGGGCCCGGGCCTGGCGCTGTGCAGTCGTTTTTTTCGCTCCCATGAGCGCCCACTAATCGCAATTCATGGGCCGAGTCCTATCAAAAAGGCAATGTAGGTGACATTCTATATAAACAATTAAATTTACCTTCTCTAACCTAATCTAACAGAACATTTTCCCTTAGGAACGTTCTCGCTCCAATGCCACAACGATGCGACGAACCATCCCCTGCCTCCTTATTGCATCGCGAGACACAAATATAACCAACCCTCATCGACTTTCACTGTTGTTATACCGACCCAACTTAACAGTAACACTTACCACCCAACTCCATCAGCGTATCATCATTTCATTTGAAAATGGAAAATTAGAATCCTCTTTCAATCCTCTTCTTGAAAATACATGTAGATCCCCAATATCATTATTTAAATTTATGAAATATTATTATTTGTCACATACTGATTATGCAAGTTGTTGGCTTTATAGACCGGTCTTACATGGCATATATTCAATTAATCGGTGACTAAATATATAGCTGACTGCAAAATACGTATTTACTGATTATTAATATTTGCATCGCGACTTGTAATCCTGGTATGTAAGGTGGATTGCACTGTGTGAAATGATTCCATGTGGCACATTTATTTGACAAATTATCGGGTAAGTGCGTCGCCGCACCTCATGGAAATAATCTTAAAAAGTCGTCTGTTAAATCGCTTAGTTACAGATAGGAAAGTATTTAAAAACACACACACGCACACACAGAATTTATATTAACTTTATTTCATTTGTTTGTGCCCATTATTACGTTCTCAAATATTATTTTTTTACTTAAATATTGGCCGCAATCACAGACAATATGTACTTACTTAGTCACAAAAACCTTCAGGCGAGGTAGTGTCATTGCAAATGTCCCGCTTCAACACACTCTTGTCAATAATAAAACTATCCTTTTTATAAAAAAAACATATTACTATCGTTGACAATGACGAAATGATTAGCATGAAAGTTCATTTTTATTACCTATGATAATAAGGTTTGTTAAACAGAATTACCGAGGCATATTTTATTCGGTTATTTGGCTACATTGTTTCTTTTTCAATCTAACTACAGTAATTTTTACATAGTGTAATTCTGTATACTTATAATGTCACCTACCGTACCTATATGATGAACATACCTATATTATTATTATTATTATGTTTATGTATATATTTTTCAGTTAATTCTCAATCTTCTACGCATTCATTGTTTTTGGTAATGTCAGTGAAATCGATCGCCAACAGAGATACACTCACCGTTTATTCGCTGTACACTGGAACCTCTATTTTACATAGGCATTGTTTATGTTATGTATTAACGACACGGTGGGCGCCGCGCACTTCCAGTCGACTATGGTTTTCCATTGTCGGCTGGCAGTATGCGACGCCCATCGTGCCGTCTACATATACGTAATCAATGTCTTAGGCTCGCATAAGGGCGATGCAGCGGCAAAGTCGGTCAACTCGCCCCCCTCGGTCGACCCGTGTGTTGCACAGTGTGTGTAACCACTCGCCCTTACGAATCTCTCCTCTGGAATCACTCTCCCGCAATACGTCGATTGCACTTACATTCAATACTACCATTTCGTTCTTCTGCCGACGGCCCCATGTGTATTCTATCCTTGTCCTGTATGTCGCTCCTCTATTAAACGGATCACTTATCATCTTAGGAAATAATACGGCAGTGCTGTATTATTTGTTAGGATGATAACCGTTGTCTAAAATATATCAATTCATTATAGCATTTGACTGTTCTCTGCCAATGTTGGTTGTTTTCAAACTGTAAATGCATCTCAGACCACATTGTCATGCGGTCTGTTTAGCTACATGGTAATTGTAATGGTTCGATTTAAGGATATGTTTTTGACTGTATAGATCCATAAATTGAGGTGGCGTATTCTTCTCACGTAGAAATTAGCAACGTAATTGTACGTATACTCGCGCAATGCTTTTCTTATCTCAGTCATTATACACACCGCTTCTTTTTTTTTAAATTGCTGATTTCATCCATATACTCACCCACCACTCATCTCATACCCCCGGGGAGAAGAGGTCTCCCCACTTTGGGCGGAGGCGAGTCCATAGCAATACACATTTGCAACCGGTTGCGAATTGCATTGGGTTTGCATCTATTTTAACTACTACAATGTTATGACATTCTGGTAGTTAATTTGGCGAATGGCTTTGAGGAGTAGCTCACAGTTGCAGTGATCCCTCAAGCAAGACTGATTGATTTACCTTCCCGTGGTTGCCGCCTGTTACCTACATGTTTTCATGCCGAATTGGAAATATGTAGAACTGAAACAATCAGCCGATCTTTCATCTCTAATGATGTTTTAGTTTTAGATGATATGTCTGATAGATTGATGGCGATACTGCTGGCTTTTTATCATACAAAAGATAAGTATAATAAAATATTTCTAATCTATTATATATTTCTCTCATCATCATCATCATCATCATATCAGCCGAAAGACGTCCACTGCTGGACATAGGCCTCCCCCAAAGAGTGCCACAATGACCGGTCTTGCGCCACCCGCATCCAGCGGACTCCCGCGACCTTTACCAGGTCATCAATCCACCTTGTGGGGGGTCTACCCACGCTGCGCCTTCCAGTCCGTGGTCGCCACTCGAGAACCTTTCGGCCCCAACGGCCATCGGTTCTACGTGCAATGTGCCCCGCCCACTGCCACTTAAGTTTAGCGATTCGAAAGGCTATATCGGTTACTTTGTTATATTTCTCTCATTGTAATGTAATGTGATTATAAATAACTGTAATTAAAAATAATTAATAATAATTTACTTTGTTTTTACAGAAATACCCGCGTGTTGTCAACTATAGCCACGTCGATTGACATCGCACACCAGACGAAATCGACCTCTACAAGCATCAATGAAATCATGTTACAGTACCTCATACAACACATCTCACAAGTAGGTACGTAAACTTAAATTAGTATATTATTGTATATGTAGGTTTGAGAAACTGTTCGTGAGACTCATTTTTATACAATTTACTCATTGTATCGTTAACGATACTACTGCTAATTAGAAAATAAAATGTAATTTGTAAAGTATTTTATTAAAGCGAATGAATACTTAGTTTACTATTAAAACAATGTTAAAGACATACAACAAACAAATTATATACGCTTTTCGGCCTTATCTATTAGAAAGAAATCAGATTATAAAAACATATTTATAATGCTGACTCTACGCCAGTAATCATGTACTTTTAAAGCACTATATGCACTTTTAGCAGTAGACGCACTGTAAACTTGAGATTCTAAAAGAGATGGGTGCGTTGTGAACCCTTTATTGACTTGGAGATTCATATATCATTCGTTGTACATATTGACAGTTTGAGATATATGCATATTATATTTTTATCATGTATTTATTGCAGAATGACACAAGCAACATCGCGCCATCCGGTCTCCGAGAACATTACGCCATTATCCCTGTTGCTGCATATTTTTGTACATGTGAGAGTCCGGAATTAAAAATAAAAGGTATGTAAAAAAACCTTTTACAACGTATTCCAATCACTTTTTATTAACCTTTTCGACGCCAACAATGCAGTATCCACCTATATGTATAGTGCACGCCATCCACGTTGACGCGCCCCTCGTCAGTGAATCTCATACTAATCTGTGCGCAATTTGTACGGCGCGGGCTGTAGACGAAGGAGCGCGCCCCCCTTCGTGGATGGCGCGCACTATACCTATATTTAGGGTCCAATTTAGCGTTTAACATGTCAGAGTCACATAGCGTTTAAGTGACAGCTTTGGTAATTGACATGGCAATAATAAAATTAATTAAGAATCTAAATGTGAATAAAATAAACATAGAAACATTTTGAATGTATTATAACTTTATTTTCACAGAAATGCCTGACGCCTGCCTCAATGACGTTGCACACCGAAACAGAATCAACCACTACAAACATCACCTACTACAAACATCACTAATTGTAAGTATCAAATCAAAGCTAACAAAAAAAATAAATAGAGTGTACTTATTAACCGTGGTACCACGGCTTTTGTACCACGAGGGACCACGGGTGATTTTTTTTCCCCGTAGACCCCTCCGCTCCAGTTTTAAGTTATCTTTTTGAATACGAAACTCCGTGGGCCCACGGGTCATTCCTCGGAGAAAAAAAATCCCCGTAGTTCCACTGCAATAGACATGTCAATATAGAGTACGGAGTTCGTGATCAAGGACGTTTTAAAGAAATAAGGACTCTAACGCAAAGAAATTGTCTTAGAGGGTCACCCTAAGGCAGGTCGGTGTAGGTACGACGACGAGCGAAGCGAGGAGGAGTGTTAGTAGTACTGCGACCCTAGCGCGCGAGCCGAGCGAGCGAAGCGAGCGTGCCGCGGCAGCGGCCGGCGAAGCGCCAGAAACGAACTTTTTTTTAACCCATAATCTTCTAATCTGCAAAATATGACAGCGGTGGTCAACGGGTAAAACACAGTTCTTTTCAATTACCCGTGGTCCCATTTTGGTGGGCAGTGGGTCTACGGGGGAAAAAAAATACCCGTGGTCCCCCGTGGTACAAAAGCCGTGGTACCACGGGTAATACACGAAAAATAGACATTGTAAACTTGAAGACTCTAATGAATCATAAAAGTAAAAGTTCCAATTTAGGGTGAGGGATGTAAGTGTCGTCGTATTGTTACGACACTTCTCCGTTCATTTAAAATTGAGCTTTTTATGAATACCATTATACGGTGAAATTTGGAGTACGGCAGAACCTGCAGTTGCTGGGGAATCAAACCTTTATTGACTTGAAGATTCGTTATACCTATTGACACACTCTCAACGCAGCATATGCTCTGCTTCGAGAGCTAAAAAACAACATAAAACGTACTTTTATTTTATAATGCTCAGGCTATTGTCGAACTAATGCTGTTTTCACCGGACAGTGCGATGTGCGTGCGAGATGCTATATACATTTCCATGGCGGTTATTTGTTTTATGTTTCGTATGGCAATTATTTTGAACCGTGAGATCTTTCAAAAGTTGTCCCATTTGCACATCGCACCGCCATCACATTAGTGTAGTAGTTATAGAACAATAAGAACGTGGCAAGCCCCCAGAACACGCTATATATGCTCGGATACATCATTAAGTAAATAAAATGTTTGTATATAGCGTGTCATTCACGCGCGAAGGCGCGTCCCTCCACAGCTCAATCTGTACAATTGTGCATATATTTGTATGAGATTCGCCGTGGAAATGTGCATATCGTCGTAGATGACATGCACTACTGTACTATGATATGCCGCTACCACACGTCGCCGTATTTATGCAAATATTCGTGTTGCATATCATTCTTTAATATCACAAAAGAAAGGGAGGCGCGAATACGCAACGCAACACGCATAGCAAAGTGTGATTTGATTTTTAATATTTTCATTTACAGAACCATATATTGGCATCGCACAATAGCATAGCAGAGTTGCTGCTTCTTTCTTCGCAGTCTACGAAAAGAATGCGCCCAGCCGCTGCAACGGGCGCGCTCGGAAATATTATTAAATAGGTAATTATATATATTTTTTATACCACGTAGGTGACAAACAAACGTGCGGCTCACCTGATAGTAAGCGGTCACCGCAGCCTATGGACGCTTGCAACCTCAAGAGCGTCACATGCGCGTTGCCGAATCTTTTAACAATGAATACACTCCTTTCTTGAAGATCCCCATGTCCATAGCCCCACCATATAAAACGTTTCTACTCTGTTATATATATTCCAACTCTATTAGAGTACTTTCATCACACGAGCGAGCGATGGTTGTGTGTTGAGCACACGTCAACGTTCTCTGTGTTTGTATGCGTCACAATTACAACAATGGCCAACCCGTACTCGTGAGATAAGAAAACTATATAATATAAATAATAATTGTATACTATATTTTTACAGAAACGTCCGCACTGTCAACTATGGTTACGTCGGCCGACATCGCACACCAGACAAGATCAACTTCTACAAGCATCAATGAATTCACCTATTTACCTCCTACAACACATGTTGCAAGTAGGTAAACTCCATTATTAATATTATATATCGATAACATTATTATACAATTGAACAATTTTAAACGCTTACTTTGCCAGAGATATCGCAGGCGTGTACATACTATTTTTATTAAACAAGCGATTTAGCAATAGACTTTGGATTTTAAAAGTAATGGCGCATCATTGATCCTTTATGATTTGGAGATTCGTTGTATCTATTGATATCTTGTAACATGGTTTGTGTACCATACCTACATAAAAAGAAAATGATTGACACAGTAAAATCGAGCACACAGAGAGCTTTAGGTTGTTAGGTTTTTTTTTTGATGTGCCTTTAAATACTTGTCTTTTTTATATTACCTCAACACTACGACTGAAAGGATATAAGTAAAGACGTCGAAACCACATGGAGAATTCTACCAACATTAAATAAATTTCATATTGAATCTTATCGGAATAATCGTATAAGTGTGTTGTGTGAATTCAATGAATAACCAATTTTATTTTTCTTTTCAGAATACTTACACATCGAACGGATCGACAGTCGCAGTCTGCACTTCAGTAACCTGTGAACGCAGCCAGCCTCACCATCTTTTATCCAAGATTTATTAATATCTATGTAATTCAATTTGTACTTTATCGTTAATTATTTTGTTAATAAATATCTATGCAATAATTTTTATTTTATTTGTTATTTAATGATAATTGTGTAAACATGATTATACATACCGAATAATGCTTTATTTAGGTATACATAAACGTATTTACACAAATATCAACTGCTTACATAAACAAATTGACCCTTTTAGTAAAATCCATCTCACCATCTTCAATCATTTGTTTCATGATAAATATAATCAATATACATATTGAATAGATGTTTATTTTACTGAGGGGCTTTTTGTACGCTAGGACTCTATAGTGCGTGCCATCCACGACGACGCGCCTCTCCACAGTGAAATCCCATACTAATCTAAGCGCAATTGTACGAAATCGGCTGTGGAGGGGCGTACCTTCGTGCATAACACGCACTATACTATAAATATACTGTATGTCATACCTGGCCATAAAATGGCAATTATTGCATGGTCCGCGCGCGGAAAATCCCACTTTCTGGCCAGGGAGTGACATAAAATGTTGTCCTTACCACGGGCGGTAATAAAGAAAGCCTCAGATCGCATATTTATCGCCCTTGCCTTCGACTCGGGCGTTAAATACCTGCGATCTGAGACGTTCTTTGTTTAACCACCTTAGATAAATAATGTACAATAATCGCATTAAAAAAATACTGCTCTGCGCAACAGAAATGTTAATTGCATATCACAGTTGCTCACTTTGATATGCAATTAGTATTTTACTCTGCAAATACGCAGTTATAGGTTGTTAGTTTTTTTTTTATATGCCTTTAACTACTAAGTTTTTAAAGCTACTGGACGGTAGACACTAACATAGAAGCTATTATTCCAACTGCTCAGTGATATAGTTCATTAATTAACAAGTATCATAGCGTTATTGGTAGCCAAACACTGCAACAGTACCTATTTAACTTGAACGATACAAATTTCATTTATGTTTCAATATTAAGTTTATAGATGGCGCTAAATTTAATATAAGCACTGTATTTCATTCATGTTTCAATATTATGTGTCTAGATGGCGCTAAATTTAATTTATTAATAATGGGATTGCTGTTGGCGAGCATCTAGCCAGAGGGCAAAGATAAGATCGACGGTGAAGCGAGCACACCCCGAAAATGCCTATTCATTCTTGCCTTAAATAGGTCCAGGTTATATATGAACTTGGAAAAATACAGATAAACACTGTTCAACTTAAATCCATTTAATTTTAGTTTAGTTTAGTATAACAGCATACTTACGTTGAAACTATATATGTTTGTTACATAGTCTGAAAATTTGTATGTTTGTCACTTGTGTGTTCTATTTCTATAGCAATTGTAATGGAATCCAAAAGTGTCAAACATAGAAATTCATCAATTGTACTTTTATGAGCAGAAGAATTAAGTAAATTCAATTGTTAACACAATAACTACACCTTGCTATTCAATTATCATTTACAACTTTGTTTGCAATTTTGAATTTAGAAAATGAATTTTGTTAATGTTGAACTTTTAACTATTTCACTTTACATAGGCATCATTATGCACTATTTCTTGATCCTAAACGTGATTGATACAAACCATTATTTAAGTTGCATTGTAGATAGAGTATGTATTATGTGTTCGAGGCAAACTTGCCATTGAATTTTAGCTCTGTTACCCTCAACTTACTAAACTGGTATTTGGCATACTTGTACAAGTTCGATAGAAATACAATACTATGGTATCGCCGAGCTGATCTGATGATGGAAACGGAAAAGGTAAGCATATCAACTCCTAAATTATACAAGATAAACCCATCGTGTTTGGGCTCATTGAAATCGACTGTTGACGCTGACTGAAATGTCCATATCAGACTCCCTCCCTCTGCCTCTCACATTCCTATTACTTCTCCCTCCTTTACGACGACAAGTCCGAAGCCTAAGGCCGAGCGCACTCGCCCAACCTTACCTTTCCTTACCCATGGGCAAAAAGGACAACTCAAAGACAATAAAGGACAACTAACTAAAGGACAGTAAAGGACAACTCAAGGACAATAAAGGACAACTAAAGGACACAACTACCGCGGGGCGCTTGCGCCCCGCGCACCGGGCAAAAAACTAGTTAATATTATATAAAGCTGCATTCCGACTGATTTCTAATTGACATCATTGATCTCCGGGAAGGAGGTCCGACTCGATACGACGATGTATGGGAAAAGTGTAGGGGGTGGCGAGGTGACCTCCAGAAAAATCTGACATTTGGGATTTTGTCGAAAACCTCGACTCGGAGTGACGGCCCGGCTAAACGGTGCCAGATGGGTGGGGGGTGCTCGACCAAATGTCATAGAGAACAGCCGGCGATTTGGTGAGGTGACCTTTTTTTTTTTTTTCGGCGACTTTTTTTTTTGGCCGAAATTTCAAAACGGTCGCGGAGAGCTGAAATTTGGTATGGGGGTCGGTATGGGTCCCCGGACTCGAAAAATATTTTTTTTTTTTTTTTTTGCGCGAAAAAAAATTTGTATGGAAAAGCCAAACGGCGCGAGATGGGTATGAGGTGCTCGACCAAATGTCATGGAGATTTGCCAGGGGAAAAAAACTGCATTAAAATTTTGGCCGAAAAAAAAAATTTTTTTTTTGCTCAAATTTCAAAACTGTCCGAGCGCGCTGAGATTTGGCACGCGGCGACTCCGGGGGCCCGAGATTATATAAAAGAAAAAAAAATTGGAAAAAATCCAAGATGGCGGCCGTCACAGGCAAAACAATTTCCGAGTACTTTTTGCGAGCCCGAAGGGCGAGCTTCAGGCCGCGAGGCCGCAGGCCGAGCCCGGCGGAGGGCCGAAGGCCCGGAGCCTCCATAACAGTGGCCAGACGCCTCCCCCCCCCCTCAAACTTTCGGCGAGGCCGAAGGCCGAGCTGAGGGAGTACCGAACTACCGAAAATCCTATACAAATACGAGGTTTCGCGAGCCCGAAGGGCGAGCTTCAGGCCGCGAGGCCGAAGGCCGAGCTCGGCGGAGGGCCAAAGGCCCGGAGCCCCACCCCGAGCGTCCAAGCGCCCCCCCCCCCAAGTAATTTTGCGAGGCCGAAGGCCGAGCTACGGGAGAAAAGGGTTGCCCAAGCATTCATAAGCCCCGTGTATGTCACAAGCGAACCTGAGGGCCGAAGGCCCGAAGGTGAGCGGCAAGGCCTCGCGAGGCCGAAGGCCGAGCTCCGCGTAGGGCCGAAGGCCCGAAGCGTCCCATCAGAGCGCGCTTTCCGCGCGAGTCCGAGGGCCGCTTGCGGCCCGAAGGGCGAGCCCACCCAGACACTTACCATTCCCGTCATTGTTACAAGCGAACCTGAGGGCCGCAGGCCCGAGGGTGAGTGGTAAAGCTAAGCGAGGCCGAAGGCCGAGCGCACGCGTATAGACGAACCTGAGGGCCGCAGGCCCGAAGGTGAGCGGCAATGCTAAGCGAGGCCGAAGGCCGAGCGTACGCGGGCACACGAACCTGAGGGCCGCAGGCCCGAAGGTGAGCGGTAAGGTTAAGCGAGGCCGAAGGCCGAGCGCACGCGGGCACACGAACCTGAGGGCCGCAGGCCCGAAGGTGAGTGGTAAGGCTAAGCGAGGCCGAAGGCCGAGCGCACGCGGACACGCGAACCTGAGGGCCGCAAGCCCGAAGGTGAGTAGCAAGGCTAAGCGAGGCCGAAGGCCGAGCGCACGCGTTCAGACGAACCTGAGGGCCGCAGGCCCGAAGGTGAGCGGTAATGCTAAGCGAGGCCGAAGGCCGAGCGCATGCGGACACACGAACCTGAGGGCCGCAGGCCCGAAGGTGAGTGGTAAGGCTAAGCGAGGCCGAAGGCCGAGCGCACGCGGGCACACCAACCTGAGGGCCGCAGGCCCGAAGGTGAGTGGTAAGGCTAAGCGAGGCCGAAGGCCGAGCGCACGCGGACACGCGAACCTGAGGGCCGCAGGCCCGAAGGTGAGTGATAAGGCTAAGCGAGGCCAAAGGCCGAGCGCACTCGCCCAACCTTACCTAACCTTACCTTTCCTTACCCATGGGCAAAAAGGACAACTCAAAGACAATCAAGGACGAGTACAAAAGGACAATAAAGGACAACTCAAGGACAATAAAGGACAACTAAAGGACACAACTACCGCGGGGCGCTTGCGCCCCGCGCACCGGGCAAAAAACTAGTTAATATTATATAAAGCTGCATTGCGACTGATTTCTAATTGACATCATTGATCTCCGGGAAGGAGGTCCGACTCGATACGATGATGTATGGGAAAAGTGTAGAGGGTGGCGAGGTGACCCCCAGAAAAATCTGACATTTGGGATTTTGTCGAAAACCTCGACTCGGAGTGACGGCCCGGCTAAACGGTGAGACTTGAGTGGGGGGTGCTCGACCAAATGTCATAGAGAACAGCCGACAATTTGGTGAGGTGACATTTTTTTTTTTTTTCGGCCACTTTTTTTTTTGGCCGAAATTTCAAAACGGTCGTGGAGAGCTGAAATTTGGTATGGGGGTCGGTATGGGTCCCCAGACTCGAAAAATATTTTTTTTTTTTTTTTTTGCGCGAAAAAAAATTTGTATGGAAAAGCCAAACGGCGCGAGATAGATATGAGGTGCTCGACCAAATGTCATGGAGAGTTGCCAGGGGAAAAAAACTGCATTAAAATTTCGGCCGAAAAAAAAAATTTTTTTTTTGCTCAAATTTCAAAACGGTCCGAGCGCGCCGAGATTCGGCACGCGGGGACTCCGGGGGCCCAAGAATGTAAAAAAGAAAAAAAATTTTGAAAAAATCCAAGATGGCGGCCGTCACAGGCAAAACAATTTCCGAGTACTTTTTGCGAGCCCGAAGGGCGAGCTTCAGGCCGCGAGGCCGCAGGCCGAGCCCGGCGGAGGGCCGAAGGCCCGGAGCCTCCATAACAGTGGCCAGGCGCGTCCCCCCCCTCAAACTTTCGGCGAGGCCGAAGGCCGAGCTGAGGGAGTACCAAACTACCGAAAATCCTATACAAATACGAGGTTTCGCGAGCCCGAAGGGCGAGCTTCAGGCCGCGAGGCCGAAGGCCGAGCTCGGCGGAGGGCCAAAGGCCCGGAGCCTCACCCCGAGCGTCCAAGCGCCCCCCCCCCAAGTAATTTTGCGAGGCCGAAGGCCGAGCTACGGGAGGAAAGGGTTGCCCAAGCATTCATAAGCCCCGTGTGTGTTTCAAGCGAACCTGAGGGCCGAAGGCCCGAAGGTGAGCGGCAAGGCCTCGCGAGGCCGAAGGCCGAGCTCCGCGTAGGGCCGAAGGCCCGAAGCGTCCCACCAGAGCGCGCTCTCCGCGCGAGCCCGAGGGCCGCTTGCGGCCCGAAGGGCGAGCCCACCCAGACACTTACTATTCCCCTCATTGTTACAAGCGAACCTGAGGGCCGCAGGCCCGAAGGTGAGCAAGAGCTAACGCGTAAACTCGAACCTGAGGGCCGCAGGCCCGAAGGTGAGTGGTAAGGCTAAGCGAAGCCGAAGGCCGAGCGCACGCGGGCACACGAACCTGAGGGCCCCAGGCCCGAAGGTGAGTGTTAAAGCTAAGCGAGGCCGAAGGCCGAGCGCACGCGGGCACACGAACCTGAGGGCCGCAGGCCCGAAGGTGAGTGGTAAGGCTAAGCGAGGCCGAAGGCCGAGCGCACGCGGACACGCGACCCTGAGGGCCGCAGGCCCGAAGGTGAGCGGCAAGGTTAAGCGAGGCCGAAGGCCGAGCGCACACGGGCACACGAACCTGAGGGCCGCAGGCCCGAAGGTGAGTGGTAAGGCTAAGCGAGGCCGAAGGCCGAGCGCACGCGGGCACACGAACCTGAGGGCCGCAGGCCCGAGGGTGAGTGGTAAGGCTAAGCGAGGCCGAAGGCCGAGCGCACATGGGCACACGAACCTGAGGGCCGCAGGCCCGAAGGTGAGTGGTAAAGCTAAGTGAGGCCGAAGGCCGAGCGCACGCGGACACACGAACCTGAGGGCCGCAGGCCCGAAGGTGAGTGGTAAGGCTAAGCGAGGCCGAAGGCCGAGCGCACGCGGACACACGAACCTGAGGGCCGCAGGCCCGAAGGTGAGCGGTAAGGCTAAGCGAGGCCGAAGGCCGAGCGCACGCGGACACGCGACCCTGAGGGCCGCAGGCCCGAAGGTGAGCGGCAAGGTTAAGCGAGGCCGAAGGCCGAGCGCACGTGGGCACACGAACCTGAGGGCCGCAGGCCCGAAGGTGAGTGGTAAGGCTAAGCGAGGCCGAAGGCCGAGCGCACGCGGACACACGAACCTGAGGGCCGCAGGCCCGAAGGTGAGTGGTAAAGCTAAGCGAGGCCGAAGGCCGAGCGCACTCGCCCAACATTACCTAAACTTACCTTTCCTTACCCATGGGCAAAAAGGACAACTCAAAGACAATAAAGGACTACTAACTAAAGGACAGTAAAGGACAACTCAAGGACAATAAAGGACAACTAAAGGACACAACTACCGCGGGGCGCTTGCGCCCCGCGCACCGGGCAAAAAACTAGTTAATATTATATAAAGCTGCATTCCGACTCATTTCTAATTGACATCATTGATCTCCGGGAAGGAGGTCCGACTCGATACGACGATGTATGGGAAGAGTGTAGAGGGTGGCGAGGTGACCCCCAGAAAAATCTGACATTTGGGATTTTGTCGAAAACCTCGACTCGGAGTGACGGCCTGGCTAAACGGTGAGACTTGAGTGGGGGGTGCTCGACCAAATGTCATAGAGAACAGCCGACAATTTGGTGAGGTGACCTTTTTTTTTTTTTTCGGCGACTTTTTTTTTTGGCCGAAATTTCAAAACGGTCGTGGAGAGTTGAAATTTGGTATGGGGGTCGGTATGGGTCCCCGGACTCGAAAAATATTTTTTTTTTTTTTTTTTGCGCAAAAAAAAATTTGTATGGAAAAGCCAAACGGCGCGAGATAGATATAAGGTGCTCGACCAAATGTCATGGAGAGTTGCCAATTTTGGCCGAAAAAAAAAATTTTTTTTTTGCTCAAATTTCAAAACGGTCCGAGCGCGCTGAGATTCGGCACGCGGGGACTCCGGGGGCCCGAAAATGTATAAAAGAAAAAAAATTTGGAAAAAATCCAAGATGGCGGCCGTTAGAGGGAAAACAATTTTCGAGTAGTTTTTGCGAGCCCGAAGGGCGAACTTCAGGCCGCGAGGCCGCAGGCCGAGCCCGGCGGAGGGCCGAAGGCCCGGAGCCTCCATAACAGTGGCCAGGCGCGTCCCCCCCCTCAAACTTTCGGCGAGGCCGAAGGCCGAGCTGAGGGAGTACCGAACTACCGAAAATCCTATACAAATACGAGGTTTCGCGAGCCCGAAGGGCGAGCTTCAGGCCGCGAGGCCGAAGGCCGAGCTCGGCGGAGGGCCAAAGGCCCGGAGCCCCACCCCGAGCGTCCAAGCGCCCCCCCCCCAAGTAATTTTGCGAGGCCGAAGGCCGAGCTACGGGAGAAAAGGGTTGCCCAAGTATTCATAAGCCCCGTGTATGTCACAAGCGAACCTGAGGGCCGAAGGCCCGAAGGTGAGCGGCAAGGCCTCGCGAGGCCGAAGGCCGAGCTCCGCGTAGGGCCGAAGGCCCGAAGCGTCCCAACAGAGCGCGCTCTCCGCGCGAGCCCGAGGGCCGCTTGCGGCCCGAAGGGCGAGCTCACCCAGACACTTACTGTTCCCGTCATTGTTACAAGCGAACCTGAGGGCCGCAGGCCCGAAGGTGAGCGGTGTGGCCTCGCGAGGCCGAAGGCCGAGCTCCGCGTAGGGCCGAAGGCCCGAAGCGTCCCATCATAGCGCGCTCTCCGCGCGAGCCCGAGGGCCGCTTGCGGCCCGAAGGGCGAGCTCATCCAGACACTTACTATTCCTGTCATTGTTACAAGCGAACCTGAGGGCCGCAGGCCCGAAGGTGAGCAAGAGCTAACGCGTACACTCGAGCGGCAAGGTTAAGCGAGGCCGAAGGCCGAGCGCACGCGGACACACGAACCTGAGGGCCGCAGGCCCGAAGGTGAGCGGCAATGCTAAGCGAGGCCGAAGGCCGAGCGAAGGTGAGCAAGAGTTAACGTGGACACACGAACCTGAGGGCCGCAGGCCCGAAGGTGAGCAGTAGGGGTAAGCGAGGCCGAAGGCCGAGCGCACGCGGACACTCGAACCTGAGGGCCGCAGGCCCGAAGGTGAGTGGTAAAGGTAAGCGAGGCCGAAGGCCGAGCGCACGCGGACACACGAACCTGAGGGCCGCAGGCCCGAAGGTGAGTGGTAAGGCTAAGCGAGGCCGAAGGCCGAGCGCACGCGGACACGCGACCCTGAGGGCCGCAGTCCCGAAGGTGAGCGGCAAGGTTAAGCGAGGCCGAAGGCCGAGCGCACATGGGCACACGAACCTGAGGGCCGCAGGCCCGAAGGTGAGTGGTAAAGCTAAGTGAGGCCGAAGGCCGAGCGCACGCGGACACACGAACCTGAGGGCCGCAGGCCCGAAGGTGAGTGGTAAGGCTAAGCGAGGCCGAAGGCCGAGCGCACGCGGACACGCGAACCTGAGGGCCGCAGGCCCGAAGGTGAGTGATAAGGCTAAGCGAGGCCAAAGGCCGAGCGCACTCGCCCAACCTTACCTAAACTTACCTTTCCTTACCCATGGGCAAAAAGGACAACTCAAAGACAATAAAGGACAACTAACTAAAGGACAGTAAAGGACAACTCAAGGACAATAAAGGACAACTAAAGGACACAACTACCGCGGGGCGCTTGCGCCCCGCGCACCGGGCAAAAAACTAGTTAATATTATATAAAGCTGCATTATTAATTAATATTATATAAAGCTGCATTACCACTCATTTCTAATTGACATCATTGATCTCCGGGAAGGAGGTCCGACTCGATACGACGATGTATGGGAAAAGTGTAGGGGGTGGCGAGGTGACCCCCAGAAAAATCTGACATTTGGGATTTTGTCGAAAACCTCGACTCGGAGTGACGGCCCGGCTAAACGGTTCCAGATGGGTGGGGGGTGCTCGACCAAATGTCATAGAGAACAGCCGGCGATTTGGTGGGGTGACCTTTTTTTTTTTTTTCGGCGACTTTTTTTTTTGGCCGAAATTTCAAAACGGTCGTGGAGAGCTGAAATTTGGTACGGGGGTCGGTATGGGTCCCCGGACTCGAAAAATATTTTTTTTTTTTTTTTTTGCGCGAAAAAAAATTTGTATGGAAAAGCCAAACGGCGCGAGATGGGTATGAGGTGCTCGACCAAATGTCATGGAGAGTTGCCAGGGGAAAAAAACTGCATTAAAATTTTGGCCGAAAAAAAAAATTTTTTTTTTGCTCAATTTTCAAAACGGTCCGAGCGCGCCGAGATTTGGCACGCGGGGACTCCGGGGGCCCAAGATTATATAAAAGAAAAAAAATTTTGAAAAAATCCAAGATGGCGGCCGTCACAGGCAAAACAATTTCCGAGTACTTTTTGCGAGCCCGAAGGGCGAGCTTCAGGCCGCGAGGCCGCAGGCCGAGCCCGGCGGAGGGCCGAAGGCCCGGAGCCACCATAACAGTGGCCAGGCGCGTCCCCCCCCCTCAAACTTTCGGCGAGGCCGAAGGCCGAGCTGAGGGAGTACCGAACTACCGAAAATCCTATACAAATACGAGGTTTCGCGAGCCCGAAGGGCGAGCTTCAGGCCGCGATGAGATGTGGAGCGTTACGGGTAATAATGATAAGACGAGACTCGAGGAAATACTGATTTATTGAGTAACAATTACACTGCTTTTATACTAAAAGTTTGGTATGCAATATAGAACATATGGTAATACTATTTTCTTGGAATCAATATCAAGGTCTCTCGCATTCCTTTGTTCTGAGAAAAGGTACAAAGGTTAATATTAGTTAAGTTTCCATCAGATGTGTATCAGCTGTGATCAGCTGTGATCAGCTGAGTTATTAGGGTGTGACATACACCACAGCTTCCCCGTTTTTTTGAGACAAAAAATAGTAAAATACATAACTACTATTTTTTTGGCTTCTGCAAACTTAATCAACTTATGTCTATGGTTTACATGGTTTCTTAACTAACTTAAGTCTATGGTATACATGGTTTCTTAATGTATCTTAATACTAGTTACAATGTTTACATTACGTGTTCCCTATATGGTAGGTTTCTTGTTCGATTTGATATGGGATATTATATCGGGTTATTATTATAATGTTTATTTGTTTCGCATCATTTCACATTCCCTGTAGTAAAGGGATTGCGGTTCCCTATATGGGTGATGGTATGCGATCAGATGGTAGGTTTCTTGTTACTTTATAATGGGTTAGTTGTATGTTTTAATTATTCATTTCATAACTGTCCCTTGTGTGTTTAACTATTGAGCAAACATGTCTGTCGTTGTTGTCGAGGCTGATGTAATGTTATATCGCATTTTTGAGTGCTGCGAGGCCTTCAGCTCCCAGCACGATATCACCTTCCTATTTGCGACGCGGCGCGTCGTGGAGGGTATTGTTGAGTACGTGGCTGTTTTCGACGCACCCGTAGGGCATCCACTAATGTGCCCTATCAACCCATCTCCTGTGCTAGAGGGGATGCTGTTTTTGGAGTTGGGCATGGTTCCTTCTACTGCGGAGGCGCTTTTCCTGGAGTATGGCCTTTTCGCCGGCGGGCGTTTCTGGCAGGTCCGCTGGCGGCGGCTGAGTTGGCTATCCGAGGCCATCGAAACGGCCGTTGAGGCGGGTGATACGAATGGTTTCGATGAGAGTGTGCTCAGTGATAGTGACTTTTTTTAGTGTTTTTTTTTTTTTAAATATATATATATATATATATATATATATGTGTTTTTTTTTTTTTCTGTGCGTTTTACATTTTTAATATACGCATCTATATGCTTTTAACGGTGTTTGTTGTTTTTTTTTTTTCTTTAGTTAATACACTTAATACTATTCGATTATATTTTTATTACTATAGGAATATAAAAAAAAAAATAAGTAAATGAGGAAAAAAAAATTTAAAACAATATAAATGATCTTATTACTAAATTAATGATAATTATGAAAAAATTAAATTAAAAATGTTATTATACTTTTTTTTTTTTTTTTTTACTTATACATAGTTTTTTTTATGTGTAGTAAGGTTTAGTTCTATTTTTATGCACAATGTGCTCCTTACCTAGCGCTAATATTTTTACATTCGTGCCTTGATCTTCAATTACCGTATATGGTCCCTTATATACCGGGTCCATTTTATGTCTATCTTCCCCTTTGATTAATATTAAATCTCCTATTTTATAGGTAATGGGGTTTATTTTGGAATCATAACTTATTTTTCTACACATTTTTGTCTTAATTAAATTATTTCTAGCATCCTCTTGGGATTTTTGTAATCTATACTTAAATTCTATAGGATATGAATCATAATTATACATAGGGTCTACTTGATTAATAATATTACTTGGTATATTACATAACTTACCAAATACTAATTCATATGGTGTATATTTAGTGGCTGAATGCACTGTCGTGTTATAAGAAAAACACCAATATTGCAACCAATCTGACCACTGATGAGCCTGGTTGTCTGTTTGTATTCTTAAAAATGCTCCTAGAGCTTTATGCGAATTTTCCAAGGAACCAAGGCTTTCATGGTGGTAAGCGGTTGATTGCAATTGTTTTATACCTAAAATATTACAAATGTCGCGCATAGTTGATGAAATGAATTCACTTCCCCTATCTGTTCCGATTTCTCTAGGAATTCCATATCGCAATATAAAATTATCAACTAAAGCTTTCGCGACTGTCTCGGTCTCCTTATTTAGAAGTGGATATGCCTCTACATACTTTGTGAGCTCGCACTGTAACGTAAGTATATAGCAATAACCATTCGTATCCTTTGTTAGGGGTCCGCATAAATCTAAGAATATCTTATCAAATGAAGCTGTTGCCGTACTAGTAATACATAATGGCTGTTTTATATATTTATGGAATTTTTGTTTTTGACATTTATCACATCTTTTTACGAATTTTATAATGTCGTTATCCATTCCGGGCCAGTAGTAGTAACGCTTCAAGTTATTGGTCATTCGTCGAATGCCTGCGTGACCGCTGGTCGGTAATAAATGAAAGTCGTTTAATATGACTCGCTTGTCATCCTTATCACTTACTTTTGTGACACCTTTAATTATACATAATCGGGGTCCGGACCCGGTTTTACATTTATTTATACATTGAGCTAGCTCCTCAATAATACACGCGGTGTCGTGTTTACGTAGTATGCATACTTCTGTTATTTGTTGTGCCTTGCAAAACATACCTAATTCTCTCGCGAGGAAAGCTCGTTTCGTACGCGATAGAGTACTAGGCTCGACACACATTGTCAGTAAGGATTGCGAGTATACAATAATATTATTCTGACTGGTAATACAGTCTGTTTGTTTCATTACTTTGTCATAGTCTCGTTTATTGAAACTTAATTCTGGCAAATTATTTGGCTTTTTAAGAATTTCCACTATACTTGGTTGATCAGACCCGTCATAGTTGGAATCCTTATTACTCGAATTATTTACTTGTTTTTGCTCTCCCATACGTTTCCTTTGTGCTCGAGTCATTACCGATATGACTTGTTTTGTCATATTTTTAAGCTCGTCGCTAGTAATTTCGATCCTAGATAATGCGTCTGCAGCTACATTATCTTTTCCTTTTAAATATTCTACTACGAAGTCGTATTCCTCTAGGCACAAACGAAACTTAGTGAGCCTACTCGATGGATTATTCATGCTGAATAAATAAATAAGAGGGCGATGATCTGTTATAATTCTAAACGTACGTCCGTATAAATATGGTCGAAAGTATTTTACTGCCCATACTATCGAGAGTAATTCTTTTTCCGTTGTAGGATAATTTTTTTCTGCCTCGTTTAATGGTCGGCTTGCGTACGCTACTGGTAATCCATTTTTATTTGATAATATTGAACCTATTGCCACGCCCGAGGCGTCTGTGTGTATCGTGAATGTGTTATCACTTGAGAAATCGGGGTATTGTAACACAGGTGGGCTGGCGATGGCTATTTTTAGAGTTGTGAACGCCTTGTCGCATTGTTTTGTCCAATTG
Source organism: Cenopis cana (assembly GCA_951800055.1). Classification (NCBI taxonomy): domain Eukaryota; kingdom Metazoa; phylum Arthropoda; class Insecta; order Lepidoptera; family Tortricidae; genus Cenopis; species Cenopis cana. Next base: position 911,157 of record CATOHG010000005.1, read on the forward strand.
AACTCTACATTTTTCTTTAATAGATTATTTAATGGTTGGGTTATTTCGGAGTATTTTGGAATAAATTTTCGATAGTAATTTACAAATGCTACAAAACGTCTGACCTCGTCAGCGTTTTTTGGTACTGGATAATTTTGTACTACTGTTATTTTTTGTGGGTCGGGTTTTATCCCTCCTGGAGTTACTACGTGTCCTAGGTAGAGAATTTCTTTTTGTAAAAAATTGCATTTTTGTGGATTTAATTTAAAATTTACTTTTCGTAATCTTTTAAAAACATCTAATAGGTTTTTATTGTGTTGATCTAAATTTCTACCCATGACAATGATGTCATCTAGGTATACTATACATTGTATGTAATTTAATCCTGACATAGCTATTGTCATTGCTCTACTAAAGGCATTTGGACTTGTTTTTAATCCCATGGGGAGGCGTTTCATTTGATAGTGTTTATCCGCAATGAAAGCGGTATATTTTCTACTCTCAGGGTCAAGTTTGATTTGATAATAACCTTGATTTAGGTCTAAAGTGCTGAAATACATAGCACCGGTTAATGAATCCAAGATATCCGTAATGTTAGGGAGGGGAAATTTGTCGTTTTCTATTACTTCATTTACTTTTCTGTAATCTATTACCAATCTCCATTTCTTTTCTCCGCTTGAGTCTGGTTTTTTGGGAACAAGGAGTAAAGGACTTGCCCATTCCGACTGGGACTCTTCTATGATGTCATTTTCCAACATTTGTTGTATTTGTTTTTTAATTTCCGATTTTTGTGATTGAGGTAACCGGTAGGGTTTACTGTATACAGGTGATACGTTGGGTTTTAAACGTATTTTTTGTTCATATAAATTTGTGGTATTTAACGAATCGCCTGGTAGTTGAAAAATGTCGGCATATTTTGCACAAATATTGGCAATAGAATTTTGTTCTTCTTTATTTAAGTTGTCGAATTTTAAAAGTGAAAAAAGTAATTTTACTCTGTCTGCATTGTTTTGACATTTGTCGAATGAAAAACAATTATAATCACGTAATGGTCGTATTTCCGGTGTAAGATTGTGTAAAGTTATGATTTCGTCACGCGTGTTTAATATTTTAATTGTTATTTTTCCATTTTTGGCATTAGTTATAGAATTGGCTATAATAATTCCTTCTCCAATTTCACTTGACAATATAACGCAATCCCCCGTGTAATTTGTAGATAATTTTATAATGGATTCACTTCGAGCTGGTAACTTTATTTGATTTGAGTTAATGGTGACGTCATCATTATTTTGTAAAATTAATGGTATCGTAATTAATTCGTTGTTATTGTTCAGTGTGATTGTCCCGTTTTCGTAGTTTATGACACATTTATATTTTATCAAAAAGTCTTGTCCGAGTATCCCGTCAACTTGTATTGGTAATTTCGGGAAAACATGAAATTCATGTTGAAATGTGTTACTTTCGTTTTGTAATTTTAAAGTAACTGTACTGTGTGACGTAATCTTTCCTCCGACTCCATTGATGTGGGTCGTCCTGGGTGTCATAAGCGCGCGGGATGATTTTGCTGCGTCATATGTTATGGCGCTAAGGCTGGCGCCCGTGTCTATAAGCCATATGTGCGCTGTGTCGTTTATTGCAAATTGCACTGAATTCATATGACTGTAAGTTAGGATATAGTTTTTATTCACGAAAAAATTGTAACGGTGAAGGCGAGTGATTTTCGTCTTGTGTATTTTCTATCACCGTATTAACGTGATGTCGCCTGTTAGATTGTTTTTCGCGGTAATTATTATACGTACGCGTGTTATAGTTATTCGCGGGTCGTATAGGTCGAGTATTTTTCCTCTGAGTGTACACTCTAGGTCGCCATGGTATTTTGTATGACGGACCACGCGGTGGGAGTGTACGCTGTGGGTATTTACCCACTGGAGCCCTATTGTAATAGCTCCTGTATGTCCTTGGGATGTAACTTCCTTTGTTCCGGAAGTGCAATAGTTGCTCCGTATTGGGCGTAGATACGGACACCTCTTGGTCCTTTGCACCCTGTATAGCATCTTTTAACGAGGTGTAACCTCGCGACGCTATAATGGTACTTAGTTTGTCATTTCGCAAACCCTCTGCGAATTTAGTTATAGTCATTTTCTCGTTCAGGGGTTGTAATATTTTATAGGCCTCCGGCTTTCCATCGGCCTGTGTTACCGTGAGGTTTACGAATAGTTCCTCTAATTCTTGTCCATATCGCTCGATAGATCTATTTCCCTGTTTAATAGTTAATAGTTTGGTTTGTATCGCGGTTGCTGATTTTGTTGGTAATAAGTGGATTTTCATCTCATCAACTAAATCGCTTACACTGGTATGTTTTTCTGATATTCTAAGTTTAGCACTTTGAGTTAATCGGGTCTTAATGACGAAATTTATTAATAATTTTGAGTCTGAGTCTTTTATCATCATAGAGTACAACTCTATGGCGTCTATGAGCTGTTTAGTGACGGCCTCTGAACCGTCCATGACTGGTAGCAATGCTACTGCCGTTTTTAGGTCAAAGCTTTCGGTAGACGTCATGGTGCCGTGCTCTTGGTCTTGCTCGTAGGTTTTTATAATTTTGTTATAAATTTCCTCTATTTTTATTAAAATAGACTGGATTAACTCACTGTCCTGTACAGAAATTTCCGATTGTTCTAACTTAGAACTATATTCTTCTATGTACTGATTATACTGACCATATAAAATTTTTACTTGTTGGAGTTTATTTTGGCCAATAGCCTCTTTTCGGCGTTTTGGTCCTAATTTTCTAATATCCTCCTGTAGTGATTTTAATTGGTCATATAATTTTTGAATTTCGGTCATGCTACATGTACATTATTTGAATTTAGCTAGCACTTGAACCACGAAACTAAACTAGATAATACAAAAATAGTCTACACATCACCAAATTCACTACTTAATTTTTAAAATTGTACCTGTCGACATCTGTTTGTCAGCTGTTGAACAGCTGGGCTGTTGAGCGGCGGCGCGGCTGGTGCTGGTGTTCACGCTGCGTGTGGGTGATGCTGCTGACGTGCTGCAGGCCGTAGACTGGAGATTAGACGCTCTGTTCCGCCTTGGTGTTGCGTATTGTTGCTGCCACTGCTTGTCTCTCAATTTTCTTCGTGAGACATTTATGGATTTTTTTCCAAATGGCGTACAGGAAAATAACGCCTAGTAATATCAGCACTGCTGTGGAGATATATGTAGCTGCCGTGCTGCTGTCTATCTGCTTCGTGCTGGCGCTGTTTTCGGCTCCGTTTTGGGCAATAATAACTTCTTCTTTCTGGTCCGTTTTGGTGCACTGTCCCCCCATAGCTTTTCTGGCTATGCTGGTTGGCTGACGCAGTGGTGCTGGCTGGCTGGTGTGGCGGAGCTGGCTGGTCGGTCCAGGTGACTATATCGGGGCTGCCTGGCGCAGACCGTCTGGAAGGGTCGCCATGAGATGTGGAGCGTTACGGGTAATAATGATAAGACGAGACTCGAGGAAATACTGATTTATTGAGTAACAATTACACTGCTTTTATACTAAAAGTTTGGTATGCAATATAGAACATATGGTAATACTATTTTCTTGGAATCAATATCAAGGTCTCTCGCATTCCTTTGTTCTGAGAAAAGGTACAAAGGTTAATATTAGTTAAGTTTCCATCAGATGTGTATCAGCTGTGATCAGCTGTGATCAGCTGAGTTATTAGGGTGTGACATACACCACAGCGAGGCCGAAGGCCGAGCTCGGCGGAGGGCCGAAGGCCCGGAGCCTCACCCCGAGCGTCCGAGCGTCCCCCCCCCCCAAGTAATTTTGCGAGGCCGAAGGCCGAGCTACGGGAGGAAAGGGTTGCCCAAGTATTCATAAGCCCCGTGTATGTCACAAGCGAACCTGAGGGCCGAAGGCCCGAAGGTGAGCGGCGAGGCCTCGCGAGGCCGAAGGCCGAGCTCCGCGTAGGGCCGAAGGCCCGAAGCGTCCCACCAGAGCGCGCTCTCCGCGCGAGCCCGAGGGCCGCTTGCGGCCCGAAGGGCGAGCCCACCCAGACACTTACTATTCCCGTCATTGTTACAAGCGAACCTGAAGGCCGCTGGCCCGAAGGTGAGCGGCAAGGTAAAGCGAGGCCGAAGACCGAGCGCACGCGGGCACACGAACCTGAGGGCCGCAGGCCCGAGGGTGAGTGGTAAAGCTACGCGAGGCCGAAGGCCGAGCGCACGCGTATAGACGAACCTGAGGGCCGCAGGCCCGAAGGTGAGCGGCAATGCTAAGCGAGGCCGAAGGCCGAGCGCATGCGGACACACGAACCTGAGGGCCGCAGGCCCGAAGGTGAGTAGTAAGGCTAAGCGAGGCCGAAGGCCGAGCGCATGCGGACACACGAACCTGAGGGCCGCAGGCCCGAAGGTGAGCGGCAAGGTTAAGCGAGGCCGAAGGCCGAGCGCACGCGGCCACACGAACCTGAGGGCCGCAGGCCCGAAGGTGAGCAGCAAGGCTAAGCGAGGCCGAAGGCCGAGCGCACGCGGACACACGAACCTGAGGGCCGCAGGCCCGAAGGTGAGCGGCAAGGCTAAGCGAGGCCGAAGGCCGAGCGCATGCGGCCACACGAACCTGAGGGCCGCAGGCCCGAAGGTGAGCGGTAAGGCTAAGCGAGGCCGAAGGCCGAGCGCACGCGGGCACACGAACCTGAGGGCCGCAGGCCCGAAGGTGAGCGGTAAGGCTAAGCGAGGCCGAAGGCCGAGCGCACGCGGGCACACGAACCTGAGGGCCGCAGGCCCGAAGGTGAGTGGTAAAGCTAAGCGAGGCCGAAGGCCGAGCGCACGCGAACACACGAACCTGAGGGCCGCAGGCCCGAAGGTGAGTGGTAAGGCTAAGCGAGGCCGAAGGCCGAGCGCACTCGCCCAACCTTACCTAACCTTACCTTTCCTTACCCATGGGCAAAAAGGACAACTCAAAGACAATCAAGGACGAGTACAAAAGGACAGTAAAGGACAACTCAAGGACAATAAAGGACAACTAAAGGACACAACTACCGCGGGGCGCTTGCGCCCCGCGCACCGGGCAAAAAACTAGTTAATATTATATAAAGCTGCATTCCGACTGATTTCTAATTGACATCATTGATCTCCGGGAAGGAGGTCCGACTCGATACTATGATGTATGGGAAAAGTGTAGGGGGTGGCGAGGTGACCCCCAGAAAAATCTGACATTTGGGATTTTGTCGAAAACCTCGATTCCGAGTGACGGCCCGGCTAAACGGTTCCAGATGGGTGGGGGGTGCTCGACCAAATGTCATAGAGAACAGCCGGCGATTTGGTGAGGTGACCTTTTTTTTTTTTTTCGGCCACTTTTTTTTTTGGCCGAAATTTCAAAACGGTCGTGGAGATCTGAAATTTGGTATGGGGGTCGTTATGGGTCTCCAGACTCGAAAAATATTTTTTTTTTTTTTTTTGCGCGAAAAAAAAATTTGTATGGAAAAGCCAAACGGCGCGAGATAGATATGAGGTGCTCGACCAAATGTCATGGAGAGTTGCCAGGGGAAAAAAACTGCATTAAAATTTTGGCCGAAAAAAAAAATTTTTTTTTGCTCAAATTTCAAAACGGTCCGAGCGCGCTGAGATTTGGCACGCGGCGACTCCGGGGGCCCGAGATTATATAAAAGAAAAAAAAAATGGAAAAAATCCAAGATGGCGGCCGTCACAGGCAAAACAATTTCCGAGTACTTTTTGCGAGCCCGAAGGGCGAGCTTCAGGCCGCGAGGCCGCAGGCCGAGCCCGGCGGAGGGCCGAAGGCCCGGAGCCTCCATAACAGTGGCCAGGCGCGTCCCCCCCCTCAAACTTTCGGCGAGGCCGAAGGCCGAGCTGAGGGAGTCCCGAACTACCGAAAATCCTATACAAATACGAGGTTTCGCGAGCCCGAAGGGCGAGCTTCAGGCCGCGAGGCCGAAGGCTGAGCTCGGCGGAGGGCCAAAGGCCCGGAGCCCCACCCCGAGCGTCCAAGCGCCCCCCCCCCAAGTAATTTTGCGAGGCCGAAGGCCGAGCTACGGGAGAAAAGGGTTGCCCAAGTATTCATAAGCCCCGTGTATGTCACAAGCGAACCTGAGGGCCGAAGGCCCGAAGGTGAGCGGCAAGGCCTCGCGAGGCCGAAGGCCGAGCTCCGCGTAGGGCCGAAGGCCCGAAGCGTCCCATCAGAGCGCGCTCTCCGCGCGAGCCCGAGGGCCGCTTGCGGCCCGAAGGGCGAGCCCACCCAGACACTTACTATTCCCGTCATTGTTACAAGCGAACCTGAGGGCCGCAGGCCCGAAGGTGAGCGGCAAGGTAAAGCGAGGCCGAAGGCCGAGCGCACGCGGGCACACGAACCTGAGGGCCGCAGGCCCGAGGGTGAGTGGTAAAGCTACGCGAGGCCGAAGGCCGAGCGCACGCGTATAGACGAACCTGAGGGCCGCAGGCCCGAAGGTGAGCGGCAATGCTAAGCGAGGCCGAAGGCCGAGCGCATGCGGACACACGAACCTGAGGGCCGCAGGCCCGAAGGTGAGTAGTAAGGCTAAGCGAGGCCGAAGGCCGAGCGCATGCGGACACACGAACCTGAGGGCCGCAGGCCCGAAGGTGAGCGGCAAGGTTAAGCGAGGCCGAAGGCCGAGCGCACGCGGCCACACGAACCTGAGGGCCGCAGGCCCGAAGGTGAGCGGCAAGGCTAAGCGAGGCCGAAGGCCGAGCGCATGCGGACACACGAACCTGAGGGCCGCAGGCCCGAAGGTGAGCGGTAAGGCTAAGCGAGGCCGAAGGCCGAGCGCACGCGGGCACACGAACCTGAGGGCCGCAGGCCCGAAGGTGAGTGGTAAAGCTAAGCGAGGCCGAAGGCCGAGCGCACGCGGACACACGAACCTGAGGGCCGCAGGCCCGAAGGTGAGTGGTAAGGCTAAGCGAGGCCGAAGGCCGAGCGCACTCGCCCAACCTTACCTAACCTTACCTTTCCTTACCCATGGGCAAAAAGGACAACTCAAAGACAATAAAGGACAACTAACTAAAGGACAGTAAAGGACAACTCAAGGACAATAAAGGACAGCTAAAGGACACAACTACCGCGGGGCGCTTGCGCCCCGCGCACCGGGCAAAAAACTAGTTAATATTATATAAAGCTGCATTACCACTGATTTCTATTGACATCATTGATCTCCGGGAAGGAGGTCCGACTCGATACGATGATGTATGGGAAGAGTGTAGAGGGTGGCGAGGTGACCTCCAGAAAAATCTGACATTTGGGATTTTGTCGAAAACCTCGACTCGGAGTGACGGCCCGGCTAAACGGTTCCAGATGGGTGGGGGGTGCTCGACCAAATGTCATAGAGAACAGCCGGCGATTTGGTGGGGTGACCTTTTTTTTTTTTTTCGGCGACTTTTTTTTTTGGCCGAAATTTCAAAACGGTCGTGGAGAGCTGAAATTTGGTACGGGGGTCGGTATGGGTCCCCGGACTCGAAAAATATTTTTTTTTTTTTTTTTTGCGCGAAAAAAAATTTGTATGGAAAAGCCAAACGGCGCGAGATGGGTATGAGGTGCTCGACCAAATGTCATGGAGAGTTGCCAGGGGAAAAAAACTGCATTAAAATTTTGGCCGAAAAAAAAAATTTTTTTTTTGCTCAATTTTCAAAACGGTCCGAGCGCGCCGAGATTTGGCACGCGGGGACTCCGGGGGCCCAAGATTATATAAAAGAAAAAAAATTTTGAAAAAATCCAAGATGGCGGCCGTCACAGGCAAAACAATTTCCGAGTACTTTTTGCGAGCCCGAAGGGCGAGCTTCAGGCCGCGAGGCCGCAGGCCGAGCCCGGCGGAGGGCCGAAGGCCCGGAGCCACCATAACAGTGGCCAGGCGCGTCCCCCCCCCTCAAACTTTCGGCGAGGCCGAAGGCCGAGCTGAGGGAGTACCGAACTACCGAAAATCCTATACAAATACGAGGTTTCGCGAGCCCGAAGGGCGAGCTTCAGGCCGCGAGGCCGAAGGCCGAGCTCGGCGGAGGGCCGAAGGCCCGGAGCCTCACCCCGAGCGTCCGAGCGTCCCCCCCCCCCAAGTAATTTTGCGAGGCCGAAGGCCGAGCTACGGGAGGAAAGGGTTGCCCAAGTATTCATAAGCCCCGTGTATGTCACAAGCGAACCTGAGGGCCGAAGGCCCGAAGGTGAGCGGCGAGGCCTCGCGAGGCCGAAGGCCGAGCTCCGCGTAGGGCCGAAGGCCCGAAGCGTCCCACCAGAGCGCGCTCTCCGCGCGAGCCCGAGGGCCGCTTGCGGCCCGAAGGGCGAGCCCACCCAGACACTTACTATTCCCGTCATTGTTACAAGCGAACCTGAAGGCCGCTGGCCCGAAGGTGAGCGGCAAGGTAAAGCGAGGCCGAAGACCGAGCGCACGCGGGCACACGAACCTGAGGGCCGCAGGCCCGAGGGTGAGTGGTAAAGCTACGCGAGGCCGAAGGCCGAGCGCACGCGTATAGACGAACCTGAGGGCCGCAGGCCCGAAGGTGAGCGGCAATGCTAAGCGAGGCCGAAGGCCGAGCGCATGCGGACACACGAACCTGAGGGCCGCAGGCCCGAAGGTGAGTAGTAAGGCTAAGCGAGGCCGAAGGCCGAGCGCATGCGGACACACGAACCTGAGGGCCGCAGGCCCGAAGGTGAGCGGCAAGGTTAAGCGAGGCCGAAGGCCGAGCGCACGCGGCCACACGAACCTGAGGGCCGCAGGCCCGAAGGTGAGCAGCAAGGCTAAGCGAGGCCGAAGGCCGAGCGCACGCGGACACACGAACCTGAGGGCCGCAGGCCCGAAGGTGAGCGGCAAGGCTAAGCGAGGCCGAAGGCCGAGCGCATGCGGCCACACGAACCTGAGGGCCGCAGGCCCGAAGGTGAGCGGTAAGGCTAAGCGAGGCCGAAGGCCGAGCGCACGCGGGCACACGAACCTGAGGGCCGCAGGCCCGAAGGTGAGCGGTAAGGCTAAGCGAGGCCGAAGGCCGAGCGCACGCGGGCACACGAACCTGAGGGCCGCAGGCCCGAAGGTGAGTGGTAAAGCTAAGCGAGGCCGAAGGCCGAGCGCACGCGAACACACGAACCTGAGGGCCGCAGGCCCGAAGGTGAGTGGTAAGGCTAAGCGAGGCCGAAGGCCGAGCGCACTCGCCCAACCTTACCTAACCTTACCTTTCCTTACCCATGGGCAAAAAGGACAACTCAAAGACAATCAAGGACGAGTACAAAAGGACAGTAAAGGACAACTCAAGGACAATAAAGGACAACTAAAGGACACAACTACCGCGGGGCGCTTGCGCCCCGCGCACCGGGCAAAAAACTAGTTAATATTATATAAAGCTGCATTCCGACTGATTTCTAATTGACATCATTGATCTCCGGGAAGGAGGTCCGACTCGATACTATGATGTATGGGAAAAGTGTAGGGGGTGGCGAGGTGACCCCCAGAAAAATCTGACATTTGGGATTTTGTCGAAAACCTCGATTCCGAGTGACGGCCCGGCTAAACGGTTCCAGATGGGTGGGGGGTGCTCGACCAAATGTCATAGAGAACAGCCGGCGATTTGGTGAGGTGACCTTTTTTTTTTTTTTCGGCCACTTTTTTTTTTGGCCGAAATTTCAAAACGGTCGTGGAGATCTGAAATTTGGTATGGGGGTCGTTATGGGTCTCCAGACTCGAAAAATATTTTTTTTTTTTTTTTTGCGCGAAAAAAAAATTTGTATGGAAAAGCCAAACGGCGCGAGATAGATATGAGGTGCTCGACCAAATGTCATGGAGAGTTGCCAGGGGAAAAAAACTGCATTAAAATTTTGGCCGAAAAAAAAAATTTTTTTTTGCTCAAATTTCAAAACGGTCCGAGCGCGCTGAGATTTGGCACGCGGCGACTCCGGGGGCCCGAGATTATATAAAAGAAAAAAAAAATGGAAAAAATCCAAGATGGCGGCCGTCACAGGCAAAACAATTTCCGAGTACTTTTTGCGAGCCCGAAGGGCGAGCTTCAGGCCGCGAGGCCGCAGGCCGAGCCCGGCGGAGGGCCGAAGGCCCGGAGCCTCCATAACAGTGGCCAGGCGCGTCCCCCCCCTCAAACTTTCGGCGAGGCCGAAGGCCGAGCTGAGGGAGTCCCGAACTACCGAAAATCCTATACAAATACGAGGTTTCGCGAGCCCGAAGGGCGAGCTTCAGGCCGCGAGGCCGAAGGCTGAGCTCGGCGGAGGGCCAAAGGCCCGGAGCCCCACCCCGAGCGTCCAAGCGCCCCCCCCCCAAGTAATTTTGCGAGGCCGAAGGCCGAGCTACGGGAGAAAAGGGTTGCCCAAGTATTCATAAGCCCCGTGTATGTCACAAGCGAACCTGAGGGCCGAAGGCCCGAAGGTGAGCGGCAAGGCCTCGCGAGGCCGAAGGCCGAGCTCCGCGTAGGGCCGAAGGCCCGAAGCGTCCCATCAGAGCGCGCTCTCCGCGCGAGCCCGAGGGCCGCTTGCGGCCCGAAGGGCGAGCCCACCCAGACACTTACTATTCCCGTCATTGTTACAAGCGAACCTGAGGGCCGCAGGCCCGAAGGTGAGCGGCAAGGTAAAGCGAGGCCGAAGGCCGAGCGCACGCGGGCACACGAACCTGAGGGCCGCAGGCCCGAGGGTGAGTGGTAAAGCTACGCGAGGCCGAAGGCCGAGCGCACGCGTATAGACGAACCTGAGGGCCGCAGGCCCGAAGGTGAGCGGCAATGCTAAGCGAGGCCGAAGGCCGAGCGCATGCGGACACACGAACCTGAGGGCCGCAGGCCCGAAGGTGAGTAGTAAGGCTAAGCGAGGCCGAAGGCCGAGCGCATGCGGACACACGAACCTGAGGGCCGCAGGCCCGAAGGTGAGCGGCAAGGTTAAGCGAGGCCGAAGGCCGAGCGCACGCGGCCACACGAACCTGAGGGCCGCAGGCCCGAAGGTGAGCGGCAAGGCTAAGCGAGGCCGAAGGCCGAGCGCATGCGGACACACGAACCTGAGGGCCGCAGGCCCGAAGGTGAGCGGTAAGGCTAAGCGAGGCCGAAGGCCGAGCGCACGCGGGCACACGAACCTGAGGGCCGCAGGCCCGAAGGTGAGTGGTAAAGCTAAGCGAGGCCGAAGGCCGAGCGCACGCGGACACACGAACCTGAGGGCCGCAGGCCCGAAGGTGAGTGGTAAGGCTAAGCGAGGCCGAAGGCCGAGCGCACTCGCCCAACCTTACCTAACCTTACCTTTCCTTACCCATGGGCAAAAAGGACAACTCAAAGACAATAAAGGACAACTAACTAAAGGACAGTAAAGGACAACTCAAGGACAATAAAGGACAGCTAAAGGACACAACTACCGCGGGGCGCTTGCGCCCCGCGCACCGGGCAAAAAACTAGTTAATATTATATAAAGCTGCATTACCACTGATTTCTATTGACATCATTGATCTCCGGGAAGGAGGTCCGACTCGATACGATGATGTATGGGAAGAGTGTAGAGGGTGGCGAGGTGACCTCCAGAAAAATCTGACATTTGGGATTTTGTCGAAAACCTCGACTCGGAGTGACGGCCCGGCTAAACGGTTCCAGATGGGTGGGGGGTGCTCGACCAAATGTCATAGAGAACAGCCGGCGATTTGGTGAGGTGACCTTTTTTTTTTTTTTCGGCGACTTTTTTTTTTGGCCGAAATTTCAAAACGGTCGTGGAGAGCTGAAATTTGGTATGGGGGTCGGTATGGGTCCCAGGACTCGAAAAATATTTTTTTTTTTTTTTTTGCGCAAAAAAAAAATTTGTATGGAAAAGCCAAACGGCGCGAGATAGATATAAGGTGCTCGACCAAATGTCATGGAGAGTTGCCAGGGGAAAAAAACTGCATTAAAATTTTGGCCGAAAAAAAAAATTTTTTTTTTGCTCAATTTTCAAAACGGTCCGAGCGCGCTGAGATTTGGCACGCGGCGACTCCGGGGGCCCAAGATTATATAAAAGAAAAAAAATTTGGAAAAAGTCCAAGATGGCGGCCGTCACAGGCAAAACAATTTCCGAGTACTTTTTGCGAGCCCGAAGGGCGAGCTTCAGGCCGCGAGGCCGCAGGCCGAGCCCGGCGGAGGGCCGAAGGCCCGGAGCCTCCATAACAGTGGCCAGGCGCGTCCCCCCCCTCAAACTTTCGGCGAGGCCGAAGGCCGAGCTGAGGGAGTACCAAACTACCGAAAATCCTATACAAATACAAGGTTTTGCGAGCCCGAAGGGCGAGCTTCAGGCCGCGAGGCCGAAGGCCGAGCTCGGCGGAGGGCCAAAGGCCCGGAGCCTCACCCCGAGCGTCCAAGCGCCCCCCCCCAAGTAATTTTGCGAGGCCGAAGGCCGAGCTACGGGAGGAAAGGGTTGCCCAAGCATTCATAAGCCCCGTGTATGTCACAAGCGAACCTGAGGGCCGAAGGCCCGAAGGTGAGCGGCAAGGCCTCGCGAGGCCGAAGGCCGAGCTCCGCGTAGGGCCGAAGGCCCGAAGCGTCCCATCAGAGCGCGCTCTCCGCGCGAGCCCGAGGGCCGCTTGCGGCCCGAAGGGCGAGCCCACCCAGACACTTACTATTCCCGTCATTGTTACAAGCGAACCTGAGGGCCGCAGGCCCGAAGGTGAGCAAGAGCTAACGCGTACACTGGAACCTGAGGGCCGTAGGCCCGAAGGTGAGCGGCAAGGTTAAGCGAGGCCGAAGGCCGAGCGCACGCGGGCACACGAACCTGAGGGCCGCAGGCCCGAAGGTGAGCGGCAATGCTAAGCGAGGCCGAAGGCCGAGCGAAGGTGAGCAAGAGTTAACGTGGACACACGAACCTGAGGGCCGCAGGGCCGAAGGTGAGCAGTAGGGGCAAGCGAGGCCGAAGGCCGAGCGCACGCGGACACTCGAACCTGAGGGCCGCAGGCCCGAAGGTTAGCGGCAATGCTAAGCGAGGCCAAAGGCCGAGCGCATGCGGACATACGAACCTGAGGGCTGCAGGCCCGAAGGTGAGCAAGAGTTAACGTGGACACACGAACCTGAGGGCCGCAGGCCCGAAGGTGAGCAGTAGGGGTAAGCGAGGCCGAAGGCCGAGCGCATGCGGACATACGAACCTGAGGGCCGCAGGCCCGAAGGTGAGCGGCAATTCTAAGCGAGGCCAAAGGCCGAGCGCACGCGGGCACACGAACCTGAGGGCCGCAGGCCCGAAGGTGAGCGGTAATGCTAAGCGAGGCCGAAGGCCGAGCGAAGGTGAGCAAGAGTTAACGTGGACACACGAACCTGAGGGCCGCAGGCCCGAAGGTGAGCAGTAGGGGTAAGCGAGGCCGAAGGCCGAGCGCACGCGGACACTCGAACCTGAGGGCCGCAGGCCCGAAGGTGAGCGGCAATGCTAAGCGAGGCCGAAGGCCGAGCGAAGGTGAGCAAGAGTTAACGTGGACACACGAACCTGAGGGCCGCAGGCCCGAAGGTGAGCAGTAGGGCTAAGCGAGGCCAAAGGCCGAGCTCACGCGAACACTGAACCTGAGGGCCGAAGGCCCGAAGGTGAGCCCACGCGAATTAGAGGGCCGCCAGCGGCCCGACGACGGGCGAGCCCCCTCCGACACTCACCCAAATCTCAGACTCCCAAAAACGACCACCCAAAAAAGGAGTGTAATGTTTTCAGGTTTTTCTATTACTTCTCCCTATTTTACAATGACATGTTCGATGTACCCAATCCAAAGAGTATTGCGGGACGCTTGCCTTATACAATATCTACATATATAGTTATTGAGGATTAAAGACAGTTTTTTTTTTCAAACAAATAACGTTTCGAGGGCCTAAACGCTTTCACGTGAGCGGTAGTTTCGATACCTACAAGGAATCCTATCTATGCTTCTTAAGTATGGTACTTTATTCTTACGAGCGCGGGTGAGTTATAGGTAGTGTATTGAGATATACATGCACATTGTCTATGCGTGCACTATTTATCTATGTTTTATTGTTTTCATATGTATCATAAATACAACCATAAACGATTGGCGCTCGTGAGATAATTAAAAATATTCGACATGGCCCAATGAATCATCGATACCATCTCGTAATCAGAAAATTAGATGTCAGTTGTAGAAAGACATTTTGTTGATGGTTGGGAAATTACTTTGTGAATAAAATTAAAATAGTGAATGAGACAGAAAACAAACAAATTATAATATATTATGATTTTATTTTCAAATATATAATACTTGATTCAACAGTAACATTACTTATCTTTTTATGATAGGTTTTCTTTACATATTTCTTACAAAAAACATTACAGTGGGTATATAAATTTAAGAAAAAGGTACCCATTATAATAAAGCCTTTATTCTCTGACCCTATTTTACATTATTAACTTATCTATATTTTATACTACACAATATATTTTTCTGTATTTAAAATTTGTTAGAAAATAGTATATAAGAAACTACAACATTAGGTTGTGTTAAGTGTAATTCTTATTGTTTAATTCTAATTATAATTGTTAATGCTAAAATTTGAATAATGAGGAACTTCTTTATTACATAATATGTACTTATACCTATTTCTTATTATTTGTGACACATCCTCAATTACCTGTCCAAATGAACACTTTGTTTCGTATGTGTTCAGTTATACATTTACACATTGTCTAAGTAATTATGCCTTAGCATTGAAGCTATCACAGAGGAAAATCATATTATATGGAAAGTTATGAGTTTACATTGTCATTGTGTTTGTATGTTTCACAATTACAACTATGGCTAAGCTGCACTCATGAGATAAATGTACTGTCTATTATAGTACAATGATATATGTATAGGTAAATAAAAATATATCTTGAGATATCAGACTATTATTTCCATTTGTTTAGATTTTCTGTTAGACTATCTGATGTTTGACCATAAATCCATAATTTAGTGAATAAAAATAAATAAAAAATCTTTATTTCTGATCTAAACGATCCATAAATTGTTAGTTACAGTGGAAACTTATAATGTATGTTATTGACAATTATTAATAAAACGAGAGCATTTTAATAAATTTAACTTCACTATGGTGAGTCTTATTTAGCCCTCCCAATAGCCACCTCAACCCAGTGTACTTGACGAGTGGACAGTGGAATAAAACTATATCATACTTTTAACCCTTTGACCTTCAAAGCGGTAGTGTGTCGTCGTGCCCACTACGCCAAGCACTGTTCAATTGGTGTAATGTCTAAACCAATAAAAACAAATTAAAACAGTTCATAAATGATTTTATTCATGATCAAAGTAAATCTTCACTCCGACCTTTTAAGTGGTTGTTAGCATGGTGGACATGACGATACACAACCACTTTATATGTTTTTGGCAGTCAAAAGGTTAATCACAGTCACACACTTTAACAGATCATAATTATCCCACCGTTCGACCGATCACCGTCACACTCTAGAGTTAAACTTTAAATTTTATATTTAACATTTAAATTAATGTGTTCCACCAAAACTTAGTTTATGTGAGTTGGCAGTTCAACCATTCTAATCTGCAATATAACCATCATTATCTTCTTGCAGAAACGTATTATGGTAAAGTTATATTCTTTTGTTACACTAAGAAGACAAGTATCAGTGCTGAAGGGATTCATGCAGTTTTCTTAGAAACACTTGTGGTATTTTCTATATGGATGAAACAAATCTCTTCGTTAGTTGTTAAAGGGTCTTAGATTCTGAGGTCCTCTCGGCGAAAACTACAAATAATGGTCCTGGCTCTCAGTTTGCCGGGTTTGGTTGATGACGGCTTAATCTGAGGGTTGACGGCGAAAAAAACCAAACAAAACAATCTTTTGTTATGGATCTCGTACATCGGCGACAACGGGAGCTGTAAGGTACGGTTATCTGAAAAGAATAAAAGAAAATATTATTGTAAAACTTTATAGTTAGAATGAAAATAATAAGTTCTAAGATGAGAATATCAAATATTACTTACATTCATTTGTCCTTTGGTTAAAGACAATCAAGTCAATGCAACAAATGGGTGATAGGGTGTAGGTAATTTTGTACGTCCTTTATAATTACAATGAATGCGGATTTCATTTAAAATGTTAATATATTCTATAAAATATATCGTCCTATTACTGCAAATACCGGTTAAGTCTAAAAAACGCGTTTTGAGATAAAGCCATTTGAATGTTTGGATGTTCTTTTCTATATAAAATAATAAACAAAATTACACTGCATTGGTATATTCCTAAGTGTAATTTTATCTAGTTTACTACATTGTCATGCAAAGGATCCAGGCTGTATGTTATTGACGTTAAAAATACAATTCAAACGAAAGAGCCGCGTACTTAATCGGTTTTTCCTGTACAAACACACTTTTGTATAAATCCTCCAGAAAAGCATTTGATGGCTATACATCTATCTATTTAGCTTTAACTTACATATAATTTACTTAAAAACCACAAACTAACAGTAAATACCTCTTAGATTTCGAGTTTTTTCGACTTTACCAAAATTTGAACCAAGTATAAGCGGTTTTACATGTACAAAATATTGGAAATTCTCACTTAAGTCTAAATATTTTCACTAAATATTACTGATTACCGTGTGATGACTAAAAAAGTAGTTTTTAGAAGTAAAGGATTCATGTAATAGCCTGCAATTAATAATTTGTTCGTGTTTGAAATTAATAAACTGAAATTTAATCACTTTATTAATAGTTATTCATTCATTAAAAAGGTTACAAAAGAGGTGAAAATCAAAGACAAACTTACGAATACTCTTTGACAGCAAATCAGTGCTTCAGGCTCTGAGCAGCGACAACTTCACGTCAGGCCTAACCTAATATACGAATGTCACCAAACACTCGCAGAGGTATGCGGAGACAAGAACAAGGTAAAAAGTTACCTCAGGTTAGGTTAGGTTAGGTTATTGTAAAGACAATGGGTAAAGGGACACAGCGGCTCGAGAGGAAACGATGCAGCGGATGAACTAGCCAGGAAAGGCTCAGAAACACCGGCATACGGGCCAGAGCCAATTGTGCCCCTGCCACAAAAATACATACAGAATGAACTAAATCGATACATAAAACACCTGCATCAAAGGCATTGGGAAGACCTAGACACATGCAGGCAGACAAAAGAAATAATATTAAAACAAAATCCCAAACTCACAACCAGACTACTGAGAACACACAGAAACCAACCCAACTACGTAAAGTAGTAGGCATCATAACAGGACACAACACACTAAACAAACATCTCTACAACTTGGGAATCACCGACAGTCCCTTGTGCAGAGCAGGCATGGGGGCAGAAGAGACTGCTAGACACATTCTACTAGACTGTAAGCAGGTAGAAGTATACAGGAAGAAACACATAGGAAATCCGAACACAGTGCAGGAAGCAGTAAACAATATAAAGACACTAATAGGTTTCATACAGGAACTAGGGTGGTTAGTGTAGTGCTACCCCTTTTTCACGCAAAATAGGCACGTTGGATGTCGACTTGCCGTAGAACCAATGAAGAAAAACCGATGCCCGTTGGGGCCGAAAGGTTCTCGAGTGGCGACCACGGACCGGAAGGCGCAGCGTGGGTAGACCGTAGACCCCCCACAAGGTGGACTGATGACCTCCTCTAAACCTACCTAAAGGTCGCGGGAGTCCGCTGGATACGGGTAGCGCAAGACCGATCATTGTGGCACTCTTTGGGGGAGGCCTATGTCCAGCAGTGGACGTCTTTCGGCTGATATGATGATGATGATGATGACTCAGACACTGTAAACTAACTTACACTTTCAACCGGCCGGCATGGAGCTATAGAGCTTGTTTACTACGGCACGGAGCGATCGCGTTATGACCTTTTGACCTTATATTAATCTACCTACTCAAATACCCGAAATAAATGTATCTACTCCCTTTGCAGAACTGTTCTAGTACATTCTTTATTAAAATCTGTAGTACTTACTGCATCCTTCCCCGTGGCCATTCTAACCAGTCTTCTGCTCCTAGCACTCATTTTAGAACACACATTAGCATTAATTTGAGCTGGTAAACAATTAATCAAAGACCAAATTGCAAAACTCAACCGTTGTATTGGCGCGTCAGTCGCAACTGAGTGAAGTTAGCTACAGTGTGAAGCAGATAAGCGCACTTAGCTGGTTTTGCCTGTACAGATACACGGTAAGACTGGAATAAAGTTTCATGCAAAAACCTCTGGTAAACGCACTTTGATGGTTCTACCTGTACAGCTACTCGTTATAACTGGAATATAGTTTCATACAAAACCTAGTAAGTCTATATATAGGTTTCTGGCTGTACAATATTGCAGTTTGACGAATAAGACGATTTTCAGGAAAAACACTATAAACATGTTTAATATATTTAGCTTGACTTGTAAATAATTTTACTAGATAATCTTCTACGCAAATACCAAATAAGTATACTTAGTACTTACTTTCAGAAGAAAAAAATACTATAATTTCATTAAATAAGTATGCAAAAATACGTTAAAACGCGATAGCAGTTTTTACTTGGAGGAGAAATTATAAATCTTTGTGTTATCATAGACATATGTCATTCTTCCAGTACATAATGCTAAAAAATCATCATTAAGCCGGTTTATGCTATAAGCTATCTTCGGAACGAAGGGTCGTATCAAAAAATGGGTTTTACCAGTTTGTAGAGCTTGAAAAATTAATTCTAATGGTCTAAAAAACTAATTTTCGACTTAAACTCACTTAACCGGTATTTGCAGTAATAGGACGATATAACCTTTTGTTTGAAAACAATACTTTAAACTTCACCACAGATACAGTAAAAATGTTACTGTCAAGTGTCTATAAAGCCGGCTACACAAAGCCCTGCCTGCAGGGCCCTGCTTGCAGTGCCACTGCCAAATCGTATTGTGTGTAGTAGGCATGCAGGGCCGATTTTTTGTTAATTGTTGTCAAGCCGCGGTAGGCCCATTACCTAAAACGACTTTTTGGCGAGTGACATATATATTTATTTTCAGTATAAACTTCAACATAGATTACACAGGTAAAGTATGTATAGAGGTCTAATATACAACATTAAATCGGCCCTGCATGCCTACACACAATACGATTTGGCAGTGGCACTGCAAGCAGGGCCCTGCAGGCAGGGCTTTGTGTAGGCAGCTTAAGACGTGCGTTTTTGCAGGGAGCATAGAGAATATAAATTTTTGCCGCTTGATGTTGGTACTACATGTTTTCTATACTATTTTATTAAGAAAAGTATAAAGACACATTGTTTGAATTTTCGTTTTAATAACATGCAAATAGTTTTTATGAAACTATATTCATTTGTTAAAAGATATATACTCATTATTTAAACTAAATTCAATATTACATGATCAAATTCATGAATTCTAATAAAATTGAGAATATATAATTCCCTCTCATTTTAATAACGAATACGTTGATTTTCACCACGAGTGCTTAAATTTTTTAATTAAAACAAAAAAGGCTACTTTTAATCTAATTTGTCACTTGAATACATACACGCGATATATTTCATTACTTGTATATTATGTACAATCTAATAAGAGTCTTATTTGAATTCCTTTAAACTTCGTATCGCCCCGTCCTTTTCACTTACATAGTGAATAACTCGAGAGTGAAAGGGACGGCACGATACGAAGTTCGAATTTCGAACCGATATCCGATGTTTAGTGAGTGTTACCAGAAATCAAATAAATCATAAATCGATATTGACATACAATAATCGATTTGTTATTTACTAGCTTTTGCCCGCAAGTTCGTCCGCGTGACTTTGCAATTGAGGGATGATTTCAGGGATAATAAAAAGTATTCCATATGGTTAATCTAGGCTATAAAGTCGTTGTATGTACCTACACCAAGTTTCGACATAATCCATTCAGTCGTTTTTGTGTGATTGAGTGACAAACATCCTAACTTTCGCATTTATAATAATATATTAGTAGGATTTATTCTGTCAAATCAAAAGGTGACATGGCGTTAACTTTATCTTTGTGTTAAATCGATTATTTTTAAGAAATGAGTGTAATGCATGATGAAAATAGCCGTGTTAGTGGGCCCTACCAATGCCATTCGTGAATTTATATGTTTGAATTTAAACTTTCGTGAGACATGTTATAACATGTCGCCCGAAGTGACAATTAATACGTGAGTTTTAACCGTTTAGTAAAATAAAGTTTAAATATGTTTTTACTATATTTTGTATTAAGCAGTAACTTATAAATGAAGTTAAAAATTTAGAATTTTGGTTCCCAGCAGGATACCTACGTATCTTCAACTTCATGGCATTCAGGACCAGTCCTCAACTATTATTTCCTTCTATGCCTTAGGAAGACGATATTTACCTACAAGACTTATTAGGCTTCTATAACAGCACTAGCGTCTCAAATTATGTTGGAAAACCATTGTGGTTAGCTAATGCGATAAATATGCAATCTGAGACTTTCTTTATTACCGCCCGTGTTAAGTACAAAATTTTATGTCACCCCCTGGCCAGGAAGTGGGATTTCCCGCGCGCGAAGCGTGCGGTAATTGCCGCTTTATGCCCAGGTATGACATAAGTAGCTTTTTTATCTACAAACTATAAGATTAACAATAAATTCATTGAAATTACGGTGTTGTTTTCAATATTAAACATCCGATTTAATCAATGTGGTAGATTGGTCTTCAAAACAAATAGATATGGGACATTTAGTTCAGGGATAGTCGGATGGCAATATTTTATAAGATTAGAGTAGAAAATGAAAATACTCTTTCATAATGACTTTGCATTTCATTAATATAGGTACATTTGAATAAAATATTGATTGATAAAATTGATAGAAATTTCAAATCCGATACATGAAATCATAACTATTGCCGTGCCGTGTTTGGCATTTCTCGAGCGGGTAATGGATCATTTCTTTGTTTCTTTTTACTATTCCATAATGGATGGAAAAATTAAAACAATTATACGCCATCCGCTGTCGGTTACGTATTATAATTTTCATGCAATTAATCGTTCATTTAATCGTTTTGACAAAATATAAAACTTTTCGATATTAATAATTGCTAACTGTACTGCTAATTACTTATACTATATGATGATAATGTACATAATAGTTTGATAAAATATTTATCGAATCGTAATAACATTGAGATCGAATTGTAAATAATCAATCAATAATCGATAGTGAACTGCGCTGGCAATATTCAAAAATTTCACTTTTTGAAAATCAAACCGTTTCTAATTTCTATTGCGTGCCCGCTTTGGAAGCGTACACACGACTCACGAAATTTTAACTCTTTGATTTTTAATTAACTTTGTTTTTTGCTTCGTGTTAACATTTTCTGTTACAGGTGAGTTGTATTTATTAATATATTAATGAAATTAAGTGTAGCAATGTAAATTTATCGTTAGTAAAGAGTAAAATATTATTATTATTGTCTTAATAGAATAGTAGACAAGTTTTTCATAAACTGTGTGATAAAAGGTGTTAAATACGTACATTACATACATTTTTCTTTTCAGTCAACACTTCAAGGTAAATAACAATAATTAATGTCTATAATCTTAGTAATAATAGGTATCAATTTCTATTTCACTCGCTGTGCGGTGCGGGATTCTCAAGGACACGCAGAGCGGATGAATTTCTGTAGGATCATTCTGGGCCAATTTGTCATTTTGATTGTAAGTTAGTGTTAAGGATATAGATTGTTCTTGTACTTTACACAAGTTTTTTGCCACAAAGCTGAAAGAAACTCAATACCTACAAGTGCGCTTGTACGCTTAGGGTGTGGTAGGTAGGTATGCCGTCACGACGCGTAGGCATTTGGCGTCCAATTTCATTGTTTTTTTGATAGGCATGTCGTGAAGCCTACACTGGAGTGTATTAGAGGTACTTACTTACATGAAAAGTTTGTGATTTCCGATCCGACCTATGTAACGCTTTTATGTCCTTGAATCATATAATATCATTAAGTAGTTACAAATGTGATAAATTTGGTTTGTATATATGTAATAACTGTCCTTTAAGTTAACACAGAGTTTATTATTACTTATTAGTAGTACCTGAGTAACTAACGTGTACCTATTTGTAAAATAATTTAGCTATACGCATGACCTTGAGTCGTGAAAGAGCGTCTATCTATATTTCTAATAACTGTTTATACCTATTAGCCATTTATTTATTTGTGTAAAAGTGTTCTAAATTTGGTACTAAAGTTGTTGTGTATTTTCAGATGATGAAGAATTCTTCAACGACGCGGCGCGATCGCCGGTCATCAACGCTATCAAAAACCTCCGTCCACTCTTTGTCACCAGGTTAGTTTTGTGCTATTATTTTTATATTTTTTATTAAAACTTGTTGCCATTTTGTTTTTTTTTTTAGTTTAAAACAATGTGAGCAAAATGGCCGTCGTCAATTTTCGTTCAACTTCATTTTGTAATTGATGTTTAATGACATCGAATAGGTAGGCACGATTAAACTGACAAATAGCACACACAGCACAATAGGTATGCATTTTTCAATCGTGCTCCTTACAGTAAATGTCCTCTGAAATGTAGGACTTCGGCGTCACGTAATTGGCGTCCGGCATAACGTCTGGCGTTGCAGGTAGTTAAGTATAATCCGAGCGTTACATAGGTATCTATAGTCCCGTCCAAAATTTGAGTAATTACCAACTGATTTGATGTATCTTTCAAAAAAAATAATGATTTTTTATTTTTATCACAGGTGAACAGGAGGAGAGCTTCGAATGCATCGCCGTGGGTAAGTTATTTTAAACTTATTGTTTTCTTTGTATGTTGATTATGTTCTTATATGTTATTCCATAGGTTATGATAAATGACGTCTAAATTTGTCACTTATAAACATAACGTAAGCGTTAGTTGGTTTTAGAGGTTTTTCACATAAAATATCTACATATTGATCTTTCTGAAATTAATTTATTTATATTTATTAGGTACACTGACATTTTATCATTAATGCTCATTTTTTAACTTCACTGTGACTTTAAGTTAAATCCAATAACAAAACGATAGGAGTGAGTAATTGGAGAATGGCCTGGTGAAAATCCAGGCGAAACCTCCGATACGACCACGCGAGCGGTTTATGCACTAGAATACTTTTATAGTTTGCGCTCCAGTGAGATTGGTAGAACGATCATTCAAAAAGCCATTTTACTTTTACTACATTGACAAGTTATCATTAATTCCCATATAGGTATTGATACATACTATTGTTTTTTTTTTTTTTTTTTTCTACTTGACTGTGGTTTTTATAGGCGGGGCCAATAAAGCGATAGGAGTGCGGGGTTGGAGAATAGTTTGAGGAAAATCCAAACGAAATTTTCGACACGACCACGCGGGTGGTTTAAGCACTGGAATACTATAAGAGTTTGCGCTCCAGTGAGATTGGTTAGGTATATTATTTTTCAGGAGGTAATTTATTTTTAACATAAACTTAATGAAAATCTAGGTGTAACCTTTGACACGACCACGCGGGCGGTTTAAATTTATACGGGAATAGATACTATTAGAGTTTGCGCTCCGGTATGCCGGTGGTCCTGGAATGAATGGAATTTATAGGTATGTGTCTATGTTGTTGCAATCACGTGGTGGATGGCTTGGTCACACTGCGTTGCGCGACGTCCGTGTGTCGCGACCGCTGCGCGCCGGAACGTATGCTAAAGGCTTGGTCACACTGCGTTGCGCGACGTCCGCGCGACGCGACCGCTGCGCGCCGGAACGTTTGCTAACAGATTAGCGACGTCACACAGGTTGCGCGACGCGAGCGGGACGGTTTCATACATTTTGGCGCGCAGCGCAGCGTCCCGCTTGCGTCGCGCAAGCGGTGTGACCAAGCCTTAACAGGTTAGCGACGTCACACAGGTTGCGCGACGCGAGCGGAACGGTTTCATACATTTTGGCGTGCAATGCAGCGTCCCGCTTGCGTCGCGCAAGCGGTGTGACCAAGCCTTATGCGTTTTGTGCAGGCTACCGTTGGCAATAATAATGCGCCGTGTGTAGGCATGTTTGCGTCAGTTCAGCTTATGTTGCAAATCGCTTATTTAATTTATGGATCTAAATTGTTATTTTTTTTCGAAAATGCATTCATATACTTACCGTACTGTTGAAGTATTTTTAATTTTATTATGTTAAATATAATGATTTCTAATTTTTTTAATAATAAAATTATGCGTACCTACTTAACAACTTTAATATATGTAGTGTTAATTTTGTGATACGATAGACCATTTTAGACGTCATAGTCATTAAATAAGTTAAATGTAATAGTCTAAATTGTGTTTAACGTTTTTTTGCTAGGTCTAGCTAGGTCACGGTTCACGTTGGTACTGTACTTATGTTTTAATTTATTATAATAATATAACTACTGCACGGATTCTAATATTTAAGGTGTTGTTGGAATAATTTAGTTCATCATTAAGCTTTTTTTTTTAACTAATCTCTTAAATTAGGGGTCGGCAATCTTTTAGTGGTCCAGCGCGGTAATCACGTAACGTTTTCGACCGTTAGTACGATAGATTTAAATGTCAAAATCCATACTAAAACTGACATTAAATACGTACCAACGGTAGTACATATCGTTATAGTAGCTAACAAAATTGACGTCTCACTTTTTTTGATGCCACATCGGTAGTAAACAACCGTGTGGTCCGCCTGATGGTAAGCGGTCACTGCAGCCTATGAACACTTGCAAACCCAGGGGCATTACACGCGCGTTGTCGACTTTCTTGACGTTATTTGAAGAACCCTACTTATATTGCCTAGGTATCATAACAATATGTACAATCAATTCGTTTCGAAAGTTTGACTGATCGAGAATACCACGAGGCATTAAGTCTGTGATGTGATTTTGATTGACACGTTATTCTTATGCGTAAAATTTTTGTTTATAGGTAAATTAATAATCTTTATATGTATTGAATTTATTGATTACGATGACTAACTATTAACTAAACTACTCCTCAAGTTGAATTAATTCCAATGTACATGTAAATAGTGAACATTTTTTATAATATAGCACGTTCAAATTTGTAAAGCCAAATGCTGTCAAATGAACGCAAGCAAAAATCTACCTTACAGTTATAGATCTTAAGTCGTTTTTTGTTTGCGTTCGATTGACAGAATTTGGCCTTATAGTGTACGAACTTATACTTTTAATGCGAAAATACTACGCGATATTAAAATTATGCAAATGATGATTGCTTTATTTTACTAAACGGTTAAAACTCACGTATTAATAACGTAACGTAAAGTTATAACATGTCTCGCGAAAGTTTAAATTCAAATGATGATTGCGTTAAACTAATTCATTAATTTTTGTTTTTGAAGTAATATTGCACGTTTAAACGAATCTTTATAGTCAAGTTTCATACTTGTAGTAAATAATTTACAATGCAATGCTTTTTTGATAATACGCGAACACGTTTAGTTTAGAACTAAAACAGCTCAACAGCTAAAATTGGAAAACAAATATTTTATTATTTAACACCTTATGTCTAATTTATTATAAATATCGTTAGTTAGTAATATTAAATATAATAAAATAAACTATATTCATTAAATTAAATTTGTCTACTATTTAACATCTCACATTTATTAAAAACTTCTTTATTGTATGATTTAAAACATCTTAAACTTGAATTATTTTCATTTCATTATACTGACCATGACTTTGCCTTTTTTTTAATAATACTAATTAGTTACTAATCAATTATTCTGTTAGGATCTACGCACCAAGGCGATAAACAGCTCTTTGGAGGTATTAATGCGCAATGTGTTGCCATGTCAGCATGTGCAACTACATATTCTGCCATTAATAACCGGGAGCCTTTCACTACCGCGGACATTGATTGCATTTTAAATAACGGACATAGCCTCTATGTACAAAAACGCCCCGTGGCGACTTGGAACGATCCTAACGTCGAGAATTTTTTATTTGTAGAAGAATTACCTTCCGACATACGTGTAGGGAACCATTTGGCATCAATAACCACTAGCTGGCTAAACAATGGCTTGTATCCAACGTCATCGCAAAATTATACCGCGCAACTAAGTGAATTGGAGACAACTTTAGGGAACATCGTTTTTAATGCTGACCATTCCGATGTACGTGATAGTTACATTTTTACGGGTTTTAGCAATACAGTATCTTTTTGGCGGCATGATAATGCCTTTTATTATTTTAACAGTCACGCTGTCGATGAATTCAACACACACAACCCCGGCAGACGTGCACTGTATGCAGCCCGATTGTTTCGATGCCCGAGCATCAAAATACTCGCGAAGCTGTTGTTCACCATATTAAATTATGGGAACTACCAGTACGAGATTAATAGAATTAGCTTAATCTCTTTCCGCGCTCAGTTGCCATCTCGTACTGCAGTTGTAGTTTTAGACAGATTACCGGTTGACTCACCTGTTCCAGCAGTTGAAGATTTGAAATTGACATGTTGCAAACCGGTAGTAGTATTAGAGAGAATACCCATTTCTGAACTCGCTCCGTACACCGAACAAATTTGCGATTTTGATCCCAAATTATCATCTCGCCAACCAGAGGTCGTTTTAGAGAGATTGCCTATATCGGAATTGTCAGCCAACCAGATCGCGCAATATGCACCCGATTTAAAGCTATCGTATTTAAAACCAACGGTGACTTTGGATCGTTTGCCTGAAACTCCAGCGGTGAAAACCGAAATTGAGGGGCGAAAACCGCGGGGGCGACCCAAGAAACAGAAAAGGGGTAGAACGGGTAGCGTCACAAATGCCCACTTAAACGCTGTCGTTAAATACGCTAAAACGAATCCGCAATTGAATAGGGAAACCGCGAAAACACATTATTCACAAACCCGGGCATCGAAAATCGCCGCAGTAACCTTATACAACGAAGAAAACCCAAATGTAAATAGAGTCGTAGTAAACCGTTATTCACAAAAGAACCCGGATGTTCACAGGGCTGCCGTGCAGCGTTATGATAAATCAAATCGTAATGTCCCCGTTAACTTACGCGCTTCTTCTACTCTTATAGGTGAACGCAGCGGAGATGACTTGAATCCTATTCAAACTTTTAGTTTGAAAAAATGCTCCTTATTGAGTTCCGACATTTACAAATGTCGTTATTGTCATGCGCCCCTCTACGACGAAGAGTCGTCACGTAAAAAGTGGTGTTGTGGTATCGACGCCTTCAACGTACAAACGTTTCCTCCTCTTACCGAGGACTTTTACTCCCACCCATCTTTTCTTAGATATTCGAGAGCTTATAATAATTTATTTGCTTTTAGCGCCTTGGGAACTTCTCACGGTTTCCAATATCCCGAAACGGGCATTTCCTTTGTCAAAGTGCAGGGCCGCGTTTATCATAGAGTTTTCGATTTGAGTTACACTGACTCAACCAATCCGATCGGTCTTTACATTCAAGACGATGACGAGCGCGAGAGGATCGCTCTAGGTAGAAACCTCGATATGGAGGTGATCCGATCAATTTCACACTTCATGCACGAAGTCAATCCCTACATATACTGTTTTAAACGTTTAAGTCAGGAGACATCAGAGCACGCCCACTTAGTGTTTGAATCCACGTCGCGAGCGCGTCACGGTAACATTCTTGGAGATCGTCCCGTTGGTAACGAAGTAGCAGCAATTATTAGTACTGAACAAGAACGTTTTATTCCGCGTTGCATTGCCATCTGGAGAGTCGGAGGAAAAAAACCACACACAGTCGACATCCAGCATCCGTTGTATGAAAGTTTTCAATATCCTTTGTTGTATCCCCACGGTAATCCGGGCTGGCATCCCGCTATGACAGAGAAAAGTAATACAAATAAGAAATTAACGCTAAACAGATACGTTCGTTGCCTTTTGCTTTCAGAGTCGCGTTTTTCACATTTTGGTCGTTTGTCCGAAGAATGGATAGTAGATATGTACAGTAGAATATTAGAGGAAAGGTTACGTTTCATTCATAACATGCAAACCGCTAGAAACCGAGATAGTAGTGGAGGACTAAGAATAGCCCCGCTAGACGAACTATTAGCTAATAATAATAATAATGCCGATGTGCCTCATAACATTCGTAACGACGAAACCATACAGGGAGAGGGCGGCGTTGTTCCCGGTCGCGTATACCTTCCGAGTAGTTTTACGGGTTCCGAGCGTTACATGAAACGTAAATACCTGGACGCCATTGCCTTGATGAATAGGCTGGGCCAGCCGTCCTTTTTCCTCACAATGACGTGTAATCCGAAATGGCCTGAAATAAAGGAGTCAACACCGCCGGGACAAAACCCTTCTCCAGTCTTGTGCTCGCGAGTTTTCAAATTAAAACTTCTCCAGCTCTTGACAGATCTCCGGTCTGGCAAGTGGTTTGGCGAACGCATGTACATGATGCACGTAATAGAGTTTCAAAAGAGAGGTCTTCCTCACGCCCACATCTGCTTTAGAGTGGAGAACGGTCCCGTGCAAAACACCGACATTGATCGTTTTGTAAGAGCTGACATCCCCAGTCCGACAGAAGCAAACGGTAGACTCCGAAAAACGGTCCTGACTCACATGATTCACGGGCCTTGCGGAATCAACCACCGAACAGACTTGCAGTGCTGGGATTCCGAATCCCAGAAATGCAGTCGTTATTTTCCCAAGCGGGAAACTAACACCACGTTCTGTGACGACAAAGGCTTCATTCACTTGCGCCGCGACAGTAGTAACGAAGCGACTATTAAATATCGCGGTAGAGACGTGACAGTCAACGATACGTGGGTTGTACCTTACAACGCCGCCATGCTCCTAAAGTATGATTGTCATATGAATTTGGAGGTGACATCGGCTCGGTCCGTTATAAAGTATCTTTTTAAATATATAACAAAAGGCACGGACGCTGCGCGTGTAGCGTTAATTCCCGAAGAGATCCGTAATAACGAAATAGAGATTTATGTAACCAAAAGATATATCGGGTCGTGCGACGCGGCGTGGAGGATATTCAATTACGATTTAACAGCTCTCGAACCGTCCGTCACCATGTTATCGGTACATTTGCCATCTAAACAGAATGTCGCTTTTCAGGCAGGCAAAGTATCGCAAGCTATAGAAGGGTCAAGTAGCGATTTGCTCTCGTATTTCGCGAGACCGCAGGGCGCCGAATTTGACCGTCTCACATATTTGGACTTTTACGAACAATACATTGTTCATACAACAAAACCTAACATGAACGTGAAAATTCACGAATTGACAAATGGTAAATTCGCCACGCGTAGACAAAGGGGTGAAACGGTAACGCGTCTGTTCTGGGTCGCCCCAAATAGAGGTGAACAATTTTATCTGCGAATACTCTTGTCCGCGTTCCCTTGTCGTAGTTTTGAGGACCTCATCAGGCTGGGTGGTGACGGTTGCACCACATTCCAAGATGCGGCGAGAGCAGTCGGAATTGCTGATGACGAGTCCGAGTATCGCAGAGCAATGGAGGAAGCTTGCACTTTTATGACCGCGACGCGTTTACGCCACTTTTTAGTCATGTTAGCGGTCAACGGCGTCCCAGTCTCGCCTCTGTGGGAAACGTTCAAAGATCAACTGAGCGAGGATTTCATCCGAACGGTTACGACGAGTCAAATAGATAGGGCATATGAGAAAAGTCTCATGGTCATCAATAGGTTACTCCTCAGGCACGGTAGCAACCTGGTGGAGCAGGGATTACCCGAGGTACAGGACGATACCACGGAACTAGGCCGCGAGCGCGTCGAATACGATAGGGAGCTACTTAATCAATACGTAGGTGTTTGGTTGCCCAAACTCTCAGTTGATCAACGGGCCGTGTACGATTACGTGCACGAGCTATTGACGAATAAAGAGTTTCGCGAAAATCACGACACGGCGATATTTGTTGATGGTCCGGCGGGTACGGGGAAAACGTTGTTATTAAATTTAATTACATCGCACGTGCGCGGCGATTTGAACGGTGTCGTGTTGTGTACGGCTAGCTCGGGAATAGCTGCACAGAACTATGCGAACGGTATGACGGCACATAGTATGTTTAAATTTCCACTCAGTCTTCCGGACGACCTTGGGTATTGGAACATGACTAACGGATCTCAACGGGCAGATTTAATCCGTAATTCTGACGTCATCATCTATGACGAGGCCCCTATGGCACACAAATATCTAATCCACATGCTCGATAGATCCCTTAGAGATTTGATGCAAACCAACTTGATATTTGGCGGTAAAGTTATCATATTCGCTGGCGACTTTCGTCAGATTCCCCCCGTGGTGACGAACGCACTGACCGACTCGGACATAATCAACTGTTCGGTTAAGTCGTCGCCGGTCTGGCAAAAACTTCGGATTTTTGCACTGACGACTTCCCAACGTCAAACCGATCCCGAATTCTCCACTTTCTTGCTGAACGTAGGTTCCAACCTTTTGCCGGCCGTTCGCCTCAAAGTAGGTAGAAATCTACAAAATTTAATCGACCTCTCCGATATCTCCCACGTAACGGAACTGAGCGATCTGATCGACTTTGTTTTTCCCTTTGCCGTCCTGCCCGAGTCAGATATATGCGCCGGAAGGGCTATACTCTCGACTCACAACGCGGCCGTCAAAGAGATTAACGATTCGATACTATCACTCTTGCCGACAGAACCGATGCACTTCTTCTCCGTTGACAGATGCGTTAGTGATGATGCCGACGAACTTTTTTTAGGACCCGACGTCCTAAATAAATTTCAACCCAAGGGCGTCCCGGAACACGATTTAGTGTTAAAGATCGATTGCGTTTGCATGGTCACCCGCAATCTCAGTATTGCGGATGGCTTAGTGAACGGAACCAAAGTGATTGTCGTCGCGGCCACACCTCACCTTATCACAGTTAGAAAACGTAATAATTTTGATGAACACTTTTTGATCCCGCGTATATCATTTAAAGTCGAATTAGAGAGAAATAGTCCCATTCAGATGTTGAGAAAACAGTTTCCGTTACAGGTGTGTTACGCGATGTCTATTCACAAGAGTCAGGGCCAGACCATCAACCGGGTAGGCGTCGATTTGCGTTCCGATTGTTTCAGTCACGGGCAACTTTATGTTGCTCTAGGCCGCGTACAAAATAGAGAAGACATCAAAATTTTAACACTAGCTGATAGGGTCATTAATAACAGATGTATGGCAAATAACGTAGTATACCCGCAACTTTTATAAAGCTTCCTCTAAGTAAGTAAGTAAGTAAGTAATTAGAACTTTCTCTTAAACATTGTAGATTGTTCACCTCTATTCGAAAGGTAATTAGGTATTTTTATCATTTCTTACTATGCAATCATGCTGACATGGCAACTGCGCTTTTTTTTATTTTATCTCATACATTCATTACAACACTAATGAATGAGATGAGAAAACAACATTGCTAGGAGTCGTTACAGTTATTAGTTGTTAATTTTTGTGTGAGAATAATTCACATTCTTTCTCTATGGACCCTTACAGGCCGTAGTGTATCTTTAAATTTACC
The DNA here is from genome assembly GCA_951800055.1 of Cenopis cana. NCBI lineage: Eukaryota > Metazoa > Arthropoda > Insecta > Lepidoptera > Tortricidae > Cenopis > Cenopis cana. Next base: position 942,580 of record CATOHG010000005.1, read on the forward strand.
TTTACATTTATTTTGAAGTTAAACCGTAAAGTGTGACTCTGAGGCCTGAGATGCTACATCGGTTTGATAATCGCTTAACAGTGGACGAGGGCGGTCGCTATATGGATTGATATATAGACGGCCAACCGTTTGATAGGGGACGATTGCTGTCCAAGGATCGATGCGCGTGGTGGTAATCGGTAGAAGGATTCAATGGCAGTACTGAATGTGACTGCAATCGACGTATTGCGGCGAGTGGTTTTGGACGGGAGTTTCGTAAGGGTGATTGTTAACATGCTGTTCAACGCACAGGTCGACCGGGCGGTGCGAGCGGGCCGACTTTTCCGCTGCTTAGTTCTTATGCGAGCTGCAATCTAGAGGTTCCAGTGTACAGCGGACCATGCGGTGAGTGTGTCTCTGTTGACGATCCTTTCCACTGACAATGCCATCAACAATGGATGCGTAGCGGATTGAGAATTAACGGATTGAGGTAAGTTCGGCCGGAATTGTTAATTTTGGCCGAACTTACCTCAATCCCTTATATTTATTATATATATATATATATATATATTTATTTACTTATATATTATATTATTCTGTTTTTGTTGTACATGTATATTTACAATTATTCATCTCAATAAAACTGGCCTTATACTTATATTATTACTTTAATATATATATATTTTTTTTTACATTTCACCTCCCATCGTATCCGTTTTAAGGTGACACACAACAATTTAATACTTGATTAATTTTAATGCCATCATGAAATCATTCAAACCTCTTTTGTCTAAACTTATTATTTTAGCATTTTTGTTACCTACCTAATTGAAAAACTACTACTGCGGCTATTTAAAATTGAAATTATTTACATACAGGCACACGTAAACAATTAACTAATTTTTAAATTTCATATTGATTAGTCACACAAGTGAGGTGCCTCTTGGGATCGCATCGCGTGGCTAACGACCGATTTTCGGACCGTTTGCATCGCGACTCGCGATTCGATCGCAACAGGCCGCTCACTTAATCACCATACCTGGGAGACCGAGCCTTGCTCGGTATGTTCCCGTGAACTAGGCAGACTATAGCTCTACAAAGATCTAAATAAAGATATCACCATTATGTGATTAATGTTTAATACCGCGTTCGAGTATTCCAAATAAAAATTAATGTGAGATGGAGTATATTAACTCTTCTGCAGCTTTTGTTTCGCCAAAAGCACCTTTGTTTGGAATATTGAATGAGTACGAAGTTCCCTGAAATTGAATCGCGTTGCAAACAGCGCTTACGCATTTATATTGCACATATACCTAAAAATAGCAAACATAATAATTGATTAAGCCGTCTTTGGTGATTGCATCGCGTGGCAAATTACTGATTTGCATCGCGACTCGCGAGTCAGTCCCACAGACAAGTTGTAAACAAAAAATAATGTAAGAAGGAGTATATCAGCTTCTCTGCAACCTCTGTTTTGTCAGAGGCACTTTTGTTTTAAATACCCATATAATTGTTATAAGTAAACTGAACAAAACGCTTCTTGTGACAGCATCACGTGGCAAATTATGAATTTGCTTACTTACAATTTCTTAACCCTTATGAGACATTTACCTACAAGACTTAGGCTTCTATAATTGACACAAGTGAGGTGCCTCTTGGGATAGCATCGCGTGGCTAACGACCGATTTTCGGACCGTTTGCATCGCGACTCGCGATTCGATCGCAACAGGCCGCTCACTTAATCACCATTATGTAATTAATGTTTAATACCGCGTTCGAGTATTCCAAACAAAAATTAATGTAAGATGGAATATATTAACTCCTCTGCAGCTTTTGTTTCGCCAAAGGCACCTTTGTTTGGAATATTGAATGAGTACGAAGTTCCCTGAAATTGAATCGCGTTGCAAACTGCGCTTACGCATTTATATTGCACATACACCTAAAAATAGCAAACATAATGATTGATTAAACCCGAGTCTTTGGTGATTGCATCGCGTGGCAAATTACTGATTTGCATCGCGACTCGCGAGTCAGTCCCACAGACAAGTTGTAAACAAAAAATAATGTAAGAAGGAGTATATCAGCTTCTCTGCAACCTCTGTTTTGTCAGAGGCACTTTTGTTTTAAATACCCATATAATTGTTATAAACTGAACAAAACGCTTCTTGTGACTGCAACAATTTACAATTTCTTAACCCTTATGAGACATTTATTAGACTACGTGGCTATATGTGTGTGTGTGTGTGTATGTACGTACACATTTTGCAAAATTGTCTATAACATAAAAACAATTGTGAAAATACCTAACATATCGATTAAACGATTTTTAACATTTTGATCACTTGTATCGAACTTATTCCAGACAAAAAATATGTAAGATAGGTACATTAATTAAATCTTCTACAGCCTTTGCTTCGCCAAAGGAATTTTTGTTTGGAATCATTCAATTAACAATATACATTTAAATAGTGATATATTAATTGAGCAAGCCGCCACTTGCGATCGAATCACGTGACAAATTAGTCCGATAATCGGTTAGTTTGTAGCGCGACGCGTCGATTCGATTGTAATAGACCGCTTGCTTAGTTAACATATGACTAACAATATATAATGTCCAACTGCATATCATAAGAAACCCTTGTATGCCATCACGAAACGATCCTTAATCAGTATGTGGCAAAATATATTAATAATAATATTAAAATAATACTACACTTTTTTGGTAGTGTCAAGTAGGTATATCTTAGGTAATAACGCCTCCCCTGAAAACAACATAATGAAACAAAAACAGACAGAGGTATCCCAGGAGAAATCGATGAGGCATGATGACAGCATCAAAGATATTTAGAAATAGGGTGTACCCAACCCTGGAGGTTCATTGTCAGAACCAGAGGCAGGGTTCCGTTCAACGCGGTCATTGTGATGTTGCAGCGATTGTTTGAAGGGGACAACATTTTCAACATGAAATATAAGGAGCCACCGCATTCAGCAATGCCGCTGCTGCCTCTACCATGGGCACTCGGCCCATTATTGCCAAATTGAGCCCCGCTGCGGCCAGTGCCCGGGGGCTCATATTATTAGGGAATGCGCCAGGCCAGCCGACTTTTTTTTCATTTGCCATCTATTCAATCGGGGCGACCGACCAGTCGACGTTTTTACGCCCTGTGCTCTACCTCTGCCCCCATGGCCAAATCATGGTCGGCACGGGCAGGGCCCGGGCCTGGCGCTGTGCAGTCGTTTTTTTCGCTCCCATGAGCGCCCACTAATCGCAATTCATGGGCCGAGTCCTATCAAAAAGGCAATGTAGGTGACATTCTATATAAACAATTAAATTTACCTTCTCTAACCTAACAGAACATTTTCCCTTAGGAACGTTCTCGCTTCAATGCCACAACGATGCGACGAACCATCCCCTGCCTCCTTATTGCATCGCGAGACACAAATATAACCAACCCTCATCGACTTTCACTGTTGTTATACCGACCCAACTTAACAGTAACACTTACCACCCAACTCCATCAGCGTATCATCATTTCATTTGAAAATGGAAAATTAGAATCCTCTTTCAATCCTCTTTTTGAAAATACATGTAGATCCCCAATATCATTATTTAAATTTATGAAATATTATTATTTGTCACATACTGATTATGCAAGTTGTTGGCTTTATAGACCGGTCTTACATGGCATATATTCAATTAATCGGTGACTAAATATATAGCTGACTGCAAAATACGTATTTACTGATTATTAATATTTGCATCGCGACTTGTAATCCTGGTATGTAAGGTGGATTGCACTGTGTGAAATGATTCCATGTGGCACATTTATTTGACAAATTATCGGGTAAGTGCGTCGCCGCACCTCATGGAAATAATCTTAAAAAGTCGTCTGTTAAATCGCTTAGTTACAGATAAGAAAGTATTTAAAAACACACACGCACACACAGAATTTATATTAACTTTATTTCATTTGTTTGTGCCCATTATTACGTTCTCAAATATTATTTTTTGACTTAAATATTGGCCGCAATCACAGACAATATGTACTTACTTAGTCACAAAAACCTTCAGGCGAGGTAGTGTCATTGCAAATGTCCCGCTTCAACACACTCTTGAAAATAATAAAACTATCCTTTTTATAAAAAAAACATATTACTATCGTTGACAATGACGAAATGATTAGCATGAAAGTTTATTTTTATTACCTATGATAATAAGTTTTGTTAAACAGAATTACTGAGGCATATTTTATTCGGTTATTTGGCTACATTGTTTTTTTTTTCAATCTAACTACAGTAATTTTTACATAGTGTAATTCTGTATAGTTATAATGTCACCTACCGTACCTATATGATGAACATACCTATATTATTATTATTATTATTATTATGTATATGTATATATTTTTCAGTTAATTCTCAATCTTCTACGCATTCATTGTTTTTGGTAATGTCAGTGAAATCGATCGCCAACAGAGACACACTCACCGTTTATTCGCTGTACACTGGAACCTCTATTTTACATAGGCATTGTTTATGTTATGTATTAACGACAGGGTGGGCGCCGCGCACTTCCAGTCGACTATGGTTTTCCATTGTCGGCTGGCAGTATGCGACGCCCATCGTGCCGTCTACATATACGTAATCAATGTCTTAGGCTCGCATAAGGGCGATGCAGCGGCAAAGTCGGTCAACTCGCCCCCCTCGGTCGACCCGTGTGTTGCACAGTGTGTGTAACCACTCGCCCTTACGAATCTCTCCTCTGGAATCACTCTCCCGCAATACGTCGATTGCACTTACATTCAATACTACCATTTCGTTCTTCTGCCGACGGCCCCATGTGTATTCTATCCTTGTCCTGTATGTCGCTCCTCTATTAAACGGATCACTTATCATCTTAGGAAATAATACGGCAGTGCTGTATTATTTGTTAGGATGATAACCGTTGTCTAAAATATATCAATTCATTATAGCATTTGACTGTTCTCTGCCAATGTTGGTTGTTTTCAAACTGTAAATGCATCTTAGACCACATTGTCATGCGGTCTGTTTAGCTACATGGTAATTGTAATGGTTCGATTTAAGGATATGTTTTTGACTGTATAGATCCATAAATTGAGGTGGCGTATTCTTCTCACGTAGAAATTAGCAACGTAATTGTACGTATACTCGCGCAATGCTTTTCTTATCTCAGTCATTATACACACCGCTTCTTTTTTTTTAAATTGCTGATTTCATCCATATACTCACCCACCACTCATCTCATACCCCCGGGGAGAAGAGGTCTCCCCACTTTGGGCGGAGGCGAGTCCAAAGCAATACACATTTGCAACCGGTTGCGAATTGCATTGGGTTTGCATCTATTTTAACTACTACAATGTTATGACATTTTGGTAGTTAATTTGGCGAATGGCTTTGAGGAGTAGCTCACAGTTGCAATGATCCCTCAAGCAAGACTGATTGATTTACCTTCCCGTGGTTGCCGCCTGTTACCTACATGTTTTCATGCCGAATTGGAAATATGTAGAACTGAAACAATCAGCCGATCTTTCATCTCTAATGATGTTTTAGTTTTAGATGATATTATGTCTGATAGATTGATGGCGATACTGCTGGCTTTTTATCATACAAAAGATAAGTATAATGAAATATTTCTAATCTATTATATATTTCTCTCATTGTAATGTAATGTGATTACAAATAACTGTGATTAAAAATAATTAATAATAATTTACTTTGTTTTTACAGAAATACCCGCGTGTTGTCAACTATAGCTACGTCGATTGACATCGCACACCAGACGAAATCGACCTCTACAAGCATCAATGAAATCATGTTACAGTACCTCATACAACACATCTCACAAGTAGGTACGTAAACTTAAATTAGTATATTATTGTATATGTAGGTTTGAGAAACTGTTCGTGAGACTCATTTTTATACAATTTACTCATTGTATCGTTAACGATACTACTGCTAATTAGAAAATAAAATGTAATTTGTAAAGTATTTTATTAAAGCGAATGAATACTTAGTTTACTATTAAAACAATGTTAAAGACATACAACAAACAAATTATATACGCTTTTCGGCCTTATCTATTAGAAAGAAATCAGATTATAAAAACATATTTATAATGCTGACTCTACGCCAGTAATCATGTACTTTTAAAGCACTATATGCACTTTTAGCAGTAGACGCACTGTAAACTTGAGATTCTAAAAGAGATGGGTGCGTTGTGAACCCTTTATTGACTTGGAGATTCATATATCATTCGTTGTACATATTGACAGTTTGAGATATATGCATATTATATTTTTATCATGTATTTATTGCAGAATGACACAAGCAACATCGCGCTATCCGGTCTCCGAGAACATTACGCCATTATCCCTGTTGCTGCATATTTTTGTACATGTGAGAGTCCGGAATTAAAAATAAAAGGTATGTAAAAAAACCTTTTACAACGTATTCCAATCACTTTTTATTAACCTTTTCGACGCCAACAATGCAGTATCCACCTATATGTATAGTGCACGCCATCCACGTTGACGCGCCCCTCGTCAGTGAATCTCATACTAATCTGTGCGCAATTGTACGGCGCGGGCTGTAGACGAAGGAGCGCGCCCCCCTTCGTGGATGGCGCGCACTATACCTATATTTAGGGTCCAATTTAGCGTTTAACATGTCAGAGTCATAGCGTTTAAGTGACAGCTTTGGTAATTGACATGGCAATAATTAAATTAATTAGGAATCTAAATGTGAATAAAATAAACATAGAAACATTTTAAATGTATTATAACTTTATTTTCACAGAAATGCCTGACACCTGCCTCAATGACGTTGCACACCGAAACAGAATCAACCACTACAAACATCACCTACTACAAACATCACTAATTGTAAGTATCAAATCAAAGCTAACAAAAATAAAATAAAATAGAGTGTATTAACCGTGGTACCACGGCTTTTGTACCACGAGGGACCACGGGTGATTTTTTTTCCCCGTAGACCCCTCCGCTCCAGTTTTAAGTTATCTTTTTGAATACGAAACTTTCCGTGGGCCCACGAGTCATTCCTCGGAGAAAAAAAATCCCCGTAGTTCCACTACAATAGACATGTCAATATAGAGTACGGAATTCGTGATCAAGGACGTTTTAAAGAAATAAGGACTCAAACGCAAAGAAATTGTCTTAAAGGGTCACCCTAAGGCAGGTCGGTGTAGGTACGACGACGAGCGAAGCGAGGAGGAGTGTTAGTAGTATTGCGACCCAAGCGCGCGAGCCGAGCGAGCGAAGCGAGCGTGCCGCGGCAGCGGCCGGCGAAGCGCCAGAAACGAACTTTTTTTTAATCCATAATCTTCTAATCTGCAAAATATGACAGCGGTGGTCAACGGGTAAAACACAGTTCTTTTCAATTACCCGTGATCCCATTTTGGTGCAGTGGGTCTACGGGGAAAAAAAATACCCGTGGTCCCCCGTGGTACAAAAGCCGTACGTCGTATTGTTACGACACTTCTCCGTTCATTTAAAATTGAGCTTTTTATAAATACCATTATACAGTGAAATGTGGAGTACGGCAGAACCTGCAGTTGCTGGGGAATCAAACCTTTATTGACTTGAAGATTCGTTATACCTATTGACACACTCTCAACGCAGCATATGCTCTGCTTCGAGAGCTAAAAAACAACATAAAACGTACTTTTATTTTATAATGCTCAGGCTATTGTCGAACTAATGCTGTTTTCACCGGACAGTGCGATGTGCGTGCGAGATGCTATACATTTTCATGGCGGTTATTTGTTTTATGTTTCGTATGACAATTATTTTGAACCGTGAGATCTTTCAAAAGTTATCCCATTTGCACATTAGTGCACCGCCATCACATTAGTGTACCAGCCAAATAGAACAATAAGAACGTGGCAAGCCCCCAGAACACGCTATATATGCTCGGATACATCATTAAGTAAATAAAATGTTTGTATATAGCGTGTCATTCACGCGCGAAGGCGCATCCCTCCACAGCTCAATCTGTACAATTGTGCATATATTTGTATGAGATTCGCCGTGGAAATGTGCATATCGTCGTAGATGACATGCACTACTGTACTATGATATGCCGCTACCACACGTCGCCGTATTTATGCAAATATTCGTGTTGCATATCATTCTTTAATATCATAAAAGAAAGGGAGGCGAATACGCAACGCAACACGCATAGCAAAGTGTGATTTGATTTTTAATATTTTCATTTACAGAACCATATATTGGCATCGCACAACCATAGCAGAGTTGCTGCTTCTTTCTTCGCAGTCTACGAAAAGAATGCGCCCAGCCGCTGCAACGGGCGCGCTCGGAAATATTATTAAATAGGTAATTATATTTATTTTTTATACCACGTAGGTGACAAACAAACGTGCGGCTCTTCGATAGTATGCGGTCACCGCAGCCTATGGACGCTTGCAACCTCAAGGGCGTCACATGCGCGTTGCCGAATCTTTTAACAATGAATACACTCCTTTCTTGAAGATCCCCATGTCCATAGCCCCACCATATAAAACGTTTCTACTCTGTTATATATATTCCAACTCTATTAGAGTACTTTCATCAGACGAGCGAGCGATGGTTGTGTGTTGAGCACACACATGCGCAATGTCTGTGAGTCAACGTCCTCTGTGTTTGTATGCGTCACAATTACAACAATGGCCAACCCGTACTCGTGAGATAAGAAAACTATATAATATAAATAATAATTGTATACTATATTTTTACAGAAACGTCCGCACTGTCAACTATGGTTACGTCGGCCGACATCGCACACCAGGCAAGATCAACTTCTACAAGCATCAATGAATTCACCTATTTACGTCATACAACACATGTTGCAAGTAGGTAAACTCCATTATTAATATTATATATTAATAACATTATTATATGACTACATTATTATACAACTGAACAAATTTAAACGCTTAATTTGCCAGAGATATCGCAGGCGTGTACATACTATTGTTATTAAACAAGCGATTTAGCAATAGACTTTGGATTTTTTTTAAAGTAAAGGCGCATCATTGATCCTTTATGATTTTTTGAGATTCGTTGTATCTATTGATATCTTGTAACATGATTTGTGTACCATACCTACATAAAAAGAAAATTATTGACACAGCAAAATCGAGCACACAGAGAGCTTTAGGTTGTTAGGTTTTTTTTTTGATGTGCCTTTAAATACTTGTCTTTTTTATTACCTCAACACTACGACTGAAAGGATATAAGTTAAAGACGTCGAAACCACATGGATAATTCTAACCACATTAAATAAATTTCATATTGAATCTTATCGGAATAATCATATAAGTGTGTTGTGTGAATTCAATGAATAACCAATTTTATTTTTCTTTTCAGAATACTTACACATCAAACGGATCGACAGTCGCAGTCTGCACTTCAGTAACCTGTGAACGCAGCCAGCCTCACCATCTTTTATCCAAGATTTATTAATATCTATGTAATTCAATTTGTACTTTATCGTTAATTATTTTGTTAATAAATATCTATGCAATAATTTTTATTTTATTTGTTATTTAATGATAATTGTGTAAACATGATTATACATACCGAATAATGCTTTATTTAGGTATACATAAACGTATTTACACAAATCTCAACTGCTTATATAAACAAATTGGCCCTTTTAGTAAAATCCATCTCGCCATCTTCAATCATTTGTTTCATGATAAATACAATCAATATACATATTGAATACATGTTTATTTTACTGAGGGGCTTTTTGTACACTCTATAGTGCGTGCCATCCACAACGACGCGCCTCTCCACAGTGAAATCCCATACTAATCTACGCGCAATTGTACGGAATCGGTTGTGGAGGGGCGCATCTTCGTGCATAACACGCACTATATACCCAACACCATAGATTTTGTGTGTGCGTTTATAAAGAAATATACTGTATGTCATACCTGGCCATAAAATGGCAATTATTGCATGCTTCGCGCGCGGAAAATCCCACTTTATGGCCAGGGAATGACATAGAATTTTATCCTTACCACGGGCGGTAATAAAGAAAGCCTCAGATCGCATATTTATCGCCCTTGCCTTCGACTCGAGCGTTAAATACCTGCGATCTGAGACGTTCTTTGTTTAACCACCTTAGATAAATAATGTACTATAATCGCATTAAAAAAATACTGCTCTGCGCAACAGAAATGTTAATTGCATATCACAGTTGCTCACTTTGATATGCAATTAGTATTTTACTCTGCAAATACGCAGTTATAGGTTGTTAGTTTTTTTTTTTTGATATGCCTTTAACTACTAAGTTTTTAAAACTACTGGACGGTAGACACTGACATAGAAGCTATTATTCCAACTGCTCAGTGATATAGTTCATTAATTAACAAGTATCATAGCGTTATTGGTAGCCAAACACTGCAACAGTACCTATTTAACTTGAACGATACAAATTTCATTCATGTTTCAATATTACGTTTATAGATGGCGCTTAATTTAATATAAGCACTGTATTTTATTCATGCTTCAATATTATGTGTCTAGATGGCGCTAAATTTAATTTATTAATAATGAGATTGCTGTTGACGAGCGTCTAGCCAGAGGGCAAAGATAAGACCGACGGTGAAGCGAGCACACCCAGAAAATGCCTATTCATTCTTGCCTTAAATAGGTCCAGGTTATAAATGAACTTGGAAAAATACAGATAAACACTGTTCAACTTAAATCCATTTTATTTTAGTTTAGTTTAGTATAACAGCATATCTACGTTGAAACTATATATGTTTGTTACATAGTCTGAAAATTTGTATGTTTGTCACTTGTGTGTTCTATTTCTATAGCAATTGTAATGGAATCCAAAAGTGTCAAACATAGAAATTCATCAATACACAATAACTACACCTTGCTATTCAATTATCATTTACAACTTTGTTTGCAATTTTGAATTTAGAAAATGAATTTTGTTAATGTTGAACTTTTAACTATTTCACTTTACATAGGCATCATTATGCACTATTTCTTGATCCTAAACGTGATTGATACAAACCATTATTTAAGTTGCATTGTAGATAGAGTATGTATTATGTGCTCGAAGCAAACTTGCCATTGAATTTAAGCTCTGTTACCCTCAACTTACTAAACTGGTATTTGGCATACTTGTACAAGTTCAATAGAAATACAATACTATGGTATCGCCGAGCTGATCTGATGATGGAAACGGAAAAGGTAAGCATATCAACTCCTAAATTATACAAGATAAACCCATCGTGTTTGGGCTCATTGAAATCGACTTTTGACGCTGACTGAAATGTCCATATCAGACTCCCTCCCTCTCCCTCTCACATTCCTATTACTTCTCCCTCCTTTACGACGACAAGTCCGAAACCTAACCTCACCTTTCCTTACCCATGGGCAATAAGGACAACTCAAAGACAATCAAGGACGAGTACAAAAGGACAGTAAAGGACAACTCAAGGACAATAAAGGACAACTAAAGGACACAACTACCGCGGGGCGCTTGCGCCCCGCGCACCGGGCAAAAAACTAGTTAATATTATATAAAGCTGCATTCCGACTCATTTCTAATTGACATCATTGATCTCCGGGAAGGAGGTCCGACTCGATACGACGATGTATGGGAAGAGTGTAGAGGGTGGCGAGGTGACCCCCAGAAAAATCTGACATTTGGGATTTTGTCGAAAACCTCGACTCGGAGTGACGGCCTGGCTAAACGGTGAGACTTGAGTGGGGGGTGCTCGACCAAATGTCATAGAGAACAGCCGACAATTTGGTGAGGTGACCTTTTTTTTTTTTTTCGGCGACTTTTTTTTTTGGCCGAAATTTCAAAACGGTCGTGGAGAGTTGAAATTTGGTATGGGGGTCGGTATGGGTCCCCGGACTCGAAAAATATTTTTTTTTTTTTTTTTTTGCGCAAAAAAAAATTTGTATGGAAAAGCCAAACGGCGCGAGATAGATATAAGGTGCTCGACCAAATGTCATGGAGAGTTGCCAGGGGAAAAAAACTGCATTAAAATTTTGGCCGAAAAAAAAAATTTTTTTTTTGCTCAAATTTCAAAACGGTCCGAGCGCGCTGAGATTCGGCACGCGGGGACTCCGGGGGCCCGAAAATGTATAAAAGAAAAAAAATTTGGAAAAAATCCAAGATAGCGGCCGTTAGAGGGAAAACAATTTTCGAGTAGTTTTTGCGAGCCCGAAGGGCGAACTTCAGGCCGCGAGGCCGCAGGCCGAGCCCGGCGGAGGGCCGAAGGCCCGGAGCCTCCATAACAGTGGCCAGGCGCGTCCCCCCCCTCAAACTTTCGGCGAGGCCGAAGGCCGAGCTGAGGGAGTACCGAACTACCGAAAATCCTATACAAATACGAGGTTTCGCGAGCCCGAAGGGCGAGCTTCAGGCCGCGAGGCCGAAGGCCGAGCTCGGCGGAGGGCCAAAGGCCCGGAGCCCCACCCCGAGCGTCCAAGCGCCCCCCCCCCAAGTAATTTTGCGAGGCCGAAGGCCGAGCTACGGGAGAAAAGGGTTGCCCAAGTATTCATAAGCCCCGTGTATGTCACAAGCGAACCTGAGGGCCGAAGGCCCGAAGTTGAGCGGCAAGGCCTCGCGAGGCCGAAGGCCGAGCTCCGCGTAGGGCCGAAGGCCCGAAGCGTCCCAACAGAGCGCGCTCTCCGCGCGAGCCCGAGGGCCGCTTGCGGCCCGAAGGGCGAGCTCACCCAGACACTTACTGTTCCCGTCATTGTTACAAGCGAACCTGAGGGCCGCAGGCCCGAAGGTGAGCGGTGTGGCCTCGCGAGGCCGAAGGCCGAGCTCCGCGTAGGGCCGAAGGCCCGAAGCGTCCCATCATAGCGCGCTCTCCGCGCGAGCCCGAGGGCCGCTTGCGGCCCGAAGGGCGAGCTCATCCAGACACTTACTATTCCTGTCATTGTTACAAGCGAACCTGAGGGCCGCAGGCCCGAAGGTGAGCAAGAGCTAACGCGTACACTCGAGCGGCAAGGTTAAGCGAGGCCGAAGGCCGAGCGCACGCGGACACACGAACCTGAGGGCCGCAGGCCCGAAGGTGAGCGGCAATGCTAAGCGAGGCCGAAGGCCGAGCGAAGGTGAGCAAGAGTTAACGTGGACACACGAACCTGAGGGCCGCAGGCCCGAAGGTGAGCAGTAGGGGTAAGCGAGGCCGAAGGCCGAGCGCACGCGGACACTCGAACCTGAGGGCCGCAGGCCCGAAGGTGAGTGGTAAAGGTAAGCGAGGCCGAAGGCCGAGCGCACGCGGACACACGAACCTGAGGGCCGCAGGCCCGAAGGTGAGTGGTAAGGCTAAGCGAGGCCGAAGGCCGAGCGCACGCGGACACGCGACCCTGAGGGCCGCAGTCCCGAAGGTGAGCGGCAAGGTTAAGCGAGGCCGAAGGCCGAGCGCACATGGGCACACGAACCTGAGGGCCGCAGGCCCGAAGGTGAGTGGTAAAGCTAAGTGAGGCCGAAGGCCGAGCGCACGCGGACACACGAACCTGAGGGCCGCAGGCCCGAAGGTGAGTGGTAAGGCTAAGCGAGGCCGAAGGCCGAGCGCACGCGGACACGCGAACCTGAGGGCCGCAGGCCCGAAGGTGAGTGATAAGGCTAAGCGAGGCCAAAGGCCGAGCGCACTCGCCCAACCTTACCTAAACTTACCTTTCCTTACCCATGGGCAAAAAGGACAACTCAAAGACAATAAAGGACAACTAACTAAAGGACAGTAAAGGACAACTCAAGGACAATAAAGGACAACTAAAGGACACAACTACCGCGGGGCGCTTGCGCCCCGCGCACCGGGCAAAAAACTAGTTAATATTATATAAAGCTGCATTGCGACTGATTTCTAATTGACATCATTGATCTCCGGGAAGGAGGTCCGACTCGATACGATGATGTATGGGAAGAGTGTAGGGGGTGGCGAGGTGACCCCCAGAAAAATCTGACATTTGGGATTTTGTCGAAAACCTCGACTCGGAGTGACGGCCCGGCTAAACGGTGAGACTTGAGTGGGGGGTGCTCGACCAAATGTCATAGAGAACAGCCGACAATTTGGTGAGGTGACATTTTTTTTTTTTTCGGCCACTTTTTTTTTTGGCCGAAATTTCAAAACGGTCGTGGAGAGCTGAAATTTGGTATGGAGGTCGGTATGGGTCCCCAGACTCGAAAAATATTTTTTTTTTTTTTTTTTGCGCGAAAAAAAATTTGTATGGAAAAGCCAAACGGCGCGAGATGGGTATGAGGTGCTCGACCAAATGTCATGGAGAGTTGCCAGGGGAAAAAAACTGCATTAAAATTTTGGCCGAAAAAAAAAATTTTTTTTTTGCTCAAATTTCAAAACGGTCCGAGCGCGCTGAGATTTGGCACGCGGCGACTCCGGGGGCCCGAGATCATATAAAAGAAAAAAAATTTGGAAAAAATCCAAGATGGCGGCCGTCACAGGCAAAACAATTTCCGAGTACTTTTTGCGAGCCCGAAGGGCGAGCTTCAGGCCGCGAGGCCGCAGGCCGAGCCCGGCGGAGGGCCGAAGGCCCGGAGCCTCCATAACAGTGGCCAGGCGCGTCCCCCCCCCTCAAACTTTCGGCGAGGCCGAAGGCCGAGCTGAGGGAGCACCGAACTACCGAAAATCCTATACAAATACGAGGTTTCGCGAGCCCGAAGGGCGAGCTTCAGGCCGCGAGGCCGAAGGCCGAGCTCGGCGGAGGGCCAAAGGCCCGGAGCCTCACCCCGAGCGTCCAAGCGCCTCCCCCCCCAAGTAATTTTGCGAGGCCGAAGGCCGAGCTACGGGAGGAAAGGGTTGCCCAAGCATTCATAAGCCCCGTGTATGTCACAAGCGAACCTGAGGGCCGAAGGCCCGAAGGTGAGCGGCAAGGCCTCGCGAGGCCGAAGGCCGAGCTCCGCGTAGGGCCGAAGGCCCGAAGCGTCCCATCAGAGCGCGCTCTCCGCGCGAGCCCGAGGGCCGCTTGCGGCCCGAAGGGCGAGCCCACCCAGACACTTACTATTCCCGTCATTGTTACAAGCGAACCTGAGGGCCGAAGGCCCGAAGGTGAGCCGCAAGGCCTCGCGAGGCCGAAGGCCGAGCTCCGCGTAGGGCCGAAGGCCCGAAGCGTCCCATCAGAGCGCGCTCTCCGCTTGCGGCCCGAAGGGCGAGCCCACCCAGACACTTACTATACCGAAAATCCTATACAAATACAAGGTTTCGCGAGCCCGAAGGGCGAGCTTCAGGCCGCGAGGCCGAAGGCCGAGCTCGGCGGAGGGCCAAAGGCCCGGAGCCTCACCCCGAGCGTCCAAGCGCCCCCCCCCCCCAAGTAATTTTGCGAGGCCGAAGGCCGAGCTACGGGAGGAAAGGGTTGCCCAAGCATTCATAAGCCCCGTGTATGTCCAAGGCAAGGCCTCGCGAGGCCGAAGGCCGAGCTCCGCGTAGGGCCGAAGGCCCGAAGCGTCCCACCAGAGCGCGCTCTCCGCGCGAGCCCGAGGGCCGCTTGCGGCCAAAAGGGCGAGCCCACCCAGACCCTTACTATTCCCGTCATTGTTACGCTAACGCGTAAACTCGAACCTGAGGGCCGCAGGCCCGAAGGTGAGTGGCAAGGCTAAGCGAGGCCGAAGGCCGAGCGCACGCGGGCACACGAACCTGAGGGCCCCAGGCCCGAAGGTGAGTGGTAAGGCTAAGCGAGGCCGAAGGCCGAGCGCACTCGGGCACACGAACCTGAGGGCCGCAGGCCCGAAGGTGAGTGGTAAAGGTAAGCGAGGCCGAAGGCCGAGCGCATGCGGACACACGAACCTGAGGGCCGCAGGCCCGAAGGTGAGCGGCAATGCTAAGCGAGGCCGAAGGCCGAGCGCATGCGGACACACGAACCTGAGGGCCGCAGGCCCGAAGGTGAGCGGCAAGGTAAAGCGAGGCCGAAGGCCGAGCGCATGCGGACACACGAACCTGAGGGCCGCAGGCCCGAAGGTGAGTTGTAAGGCTAAGCGAGGCCGAAGGCCGAGCGCACGCGGGCACACGAACCTGAGGGCCGCAGGCCCGAAGGTGAGTGGTAATGCTAAGCGAGGCCGAAGGCCGAGCGTATGCAAGCACACGAACCTGAGGGCCGCAGGCCCGAAGGTGAGTGGTAAGGCTAAGCGAGGCCGAAGGCCGAGCGCACGCGGACACGCGACCCTGAGGGCCGCAGGCCCGAAGGTGAGCGGCAAGGTTAAGCGAGGCCGAAGGCCGAGCGCACATGGGCACACGAACCTGAGGGCCGCAGGCCCGAAGGTGAGTGGTAAAGCTAAGCGAGGCCGAAGGCCGAGCGCACGCGGACACACGAACCTGAGGGCCGCAGGCCCGAAGGTGAGTGGTAAGGCTAAGCGAGGCCGAAGGCCGAGCGCACTCGCCCAACCTTACCTAATCTTACCTTTCCTTACCCATGGGCAAAAAGGACAACTCAAAGACAATCAAGGACGAGTACAAATGGACAGTCAAGGACAAGTACAAAAAAGACAACAACACAGAGATACCGCGGGGCGCTTGCGCCCCGCGCACCGGGCAAAAAACTAGTTAATATTATATAAAGCTGCATTACCACTGATTTCTATTGACATCATTGATCTCCGGGAAGGAGGTCCGACTCGATACGATGATGTATGGGAAGAGTGTAGAGGGTGGCGAGGTGACCCCCAGAAAAATCTGACATTTGGGATTTTGTCGAAAACCTCGACTGGGAGTGGCGGCCCGGCTAAACGGTGAGACTTGAGTGGGGGGTGCTCGACCAAATGTCATAGAGAACAGCCGGCGATTTGGTGAGGTGACCTTTTTTTTTTTTTTCGGCGACTTTTTTTTTTGGCCGAAATTTCAAAACGGTCGTGGAGAGCTGAAATTTGGTATGGGGGTCGGTATGGGTCCCCGGACTCGAAAAATATATTTTTTTTTTTTTTTTGCGCGAAAAAAAATTTGTATGGAAAAGCCAAACGGCGCGAGATGGGTATGAGGTGCTCGACCAAATGTCATGGAGAGTTGCCAGGGGAAAAAAACTGCATTAAAATTTTGGCCGAAAAAAAAAATTTTTTTTTTGCTCAAATTTCAAAACGGTCCGAGCACGCTGAGATTTGGCACGCGGCGACTCCGGGGGCCCGAGATTATATAAAAGAAAAAAAATTTGGAAAAAATCCAAGATGGCGGCCGTCACAGGCAAAACAATTTCCGAGTACTTTTTGCGAGCCCGAAGGGCGAGCTTCAGGCCGCGAGGCCGCAGGCCGAGCCCGGCGGAGGGCCGAAGGCCCGAAGCCTCCATAACAGTGGCCAGGCGCGTCCCCCCCCTCAAACTTTCGGCGAGGCCGAAGGCCGAGCTGAGGGAGTACCGAACTACCGAAAATCCTATACAAATACGAGGTTTCGCGAGCCCGAAGGGCGAGCTTCAGGCCGCGAGGCCGAAGGCCGAGCTCGGCGGAGGGCCAAAGGCCCGGAGCCCTACCTCGAGCGTCCAAGCGCCCCCCCCCCCCAAGTAATTTTGCGAGGCCGAAGGCCGAGCTACGGGAGGAAAGGGTTGCCCAAGTATTCATAAGCCCCGTGTATGTCACAAGCGAACCTGAGGGCCGAAGGCCCGAAGGTGAGCGGCAAGGCCTCGCGAGGCCGAAGGCCGAGCTCCGCGTAGGGCCGAAGGCCCGAAGCGTCCCATCAGAGCGCGCTCTCCGCGCGAGCCCGAGGGCCGCTTGCGGCCCGAAGGGCGAGCCCACCCAGACACTTACTATTCCCGTCATTGTTACAAGCGAACCTGAGGGCCGCAGGCCCGAAGGTGAGCGGCAACGTCAAGCGAGGCCGAAGGCCGAGCGCACGCGGGCACACGAACCTGAGGGCCGCAGGCCCGAAGGTGATTGGTAAAGCTAAGCGAGGCCGAAGGCCGAGCGCACGCGTATAGACGAACCTGAGGGCCGCAGGCCCGAAGGTGAGCGGTAAGGCTAAGCGAGGCCGAAGGCCGAGCGCACACGGGCACACGAACCTGAGGGCCGCAGGCCCGAAGGTGAGTGGTAAGGCTAAGCGAGGCCGAAGGCCGAGCGCACGCGGGCACACGAACCTGAGGGCCGCAGGCCCGAGGGTGAGCGGCAATGCTAAGCGAGGCCGAAGGCCGAGCGCATGCGGACACACGAACCTGAGGGCCGCAGGCCCGAAGGTGAGTTGTAAGGCTAAGCGAGGCCGAAGGCCGAGCGCACGCGGGCACACGAACCTGAGGGCCGCAGGCCCGAAGGTGAGTGGTAAAGGTAAGCGAGGCCGAAGGCCGAGCGCACGCGGGCACACGAACCTGAGGGCCGCAGGCCCGAAGGTGAGCGGCAATGCTAAGCGAGGCCGAAGGCCGAGCGCATGCAGACACACGAACCTGAGGGCCGCAGGCCCGAAGGTGAGCGGCAAGGTAAAGCGAGGCCGAAGGCCGAGCGCATGCGGACACACGAACCTGAGGGCCGCAGGCCCGAAGGTGAGTTGTAAGGCTAAGCGAGGCCGAAGGCCGAGCGCACGCGGGCACACGAACCTGAGGGCCGCAGGCCCGAAGGTGAGTGGTAAAGGTAAGCGAGGCCGAAGGCCGAGCGCACGCGGACACACGAACCTGAGGGCCGCAGGCCCGAAGGTGAGTGGTAAGGCTAAGCGAGGCCGAAGGCCGAGCGCACGCGGACACGCGACCCTGAGGGCCGCAGGCCCGAAGGTGAGCGGCAAGGTTAAGCGAGGCCGAAGGCCGAGCGCACACGGGCACACGAACCTGAGGGCCGCAGGCCCGAAGGTGAGTGGTAAGGCTAAGCGAGGCCGAAGGCCGAGCGCACGCGGGCACACGAACCTGAGGGCCGCAGGCCCGAGGGTGAGTGGTAAGGCTAAGCGAGGCCGAAGGCCGAGCGCACGCGGACACGCGACCCTGAGGGCCGCAGGCCCGAAGGTGAGCGGCAAGGTTAAGCGAGGCCGAAGGCCGAGCGCACACGGGCACACGAACCTGAGGGCCGCAGGCCCGAAGGTGAGTGGTAAAGCTAAGCGAGGCCGAAGGCCGAGCGCACTCGGACACGCGAACCTGAGGGCCGCAGGCCCGAAGGTGAGTGGTAAGGCTAAGCGAGGCCAAAGGCCGAGCGCACTCCCTCAACCTTACCTAAACTTACCTTTCCTTACCCATGGGCAAAAAGGACAACTCAAAGACAATAAAGGACAACTAAAGGACAGTCAAGGACAAGTACAAAAAAGACAACAACACAGAGATACCGCGGGGCGCTTGCGCCCCGCGCACCGGGCAAAAAACTAGTTAATACTATATAAAGCTGCAGCCCCACTCATTTCTCACGTATACGATTGTTCTCCGGGAAGGAGGTGGAAATTGGTGGAGATTTTGATACTGTCTTATAGGGGGTGGCGACGTGACCTCTAGAAAAATCTGACATTTGGGATTTTGTCGAAAACCTCGATTCCGAGTGACGGTCCGGCTAAACGGTTCCAGATGGGTGGGGGGTGCTCGACCAAATGTCATAGAGAACAGCCGACAATTTGGTGAGGTGACCTTTTTTTTTTTTTTCGGCCACTTTTTTTTTGGCCGAAATTTCAAAACGGTCGTGGAGAGCTAAAATTTGGTACGGGGGTCGGTATGGATCCCCAGACTCGAAAAATATTTTTTTTTTTTTTTTAGCGCGAAAAAAAAATTTGTATGGAAAAGCCAAACGGCGCGAGATGGGTATGAGGTGCTCGACCAAATGTCATGGAGAGTTGCCAGGGGAAAAAAACTGCATTAAAATTTTGGCCGAAAAAAAAAATTTTTTTTTGCTCAAATTTCAAAACGGTCCGAGCGCGCTGAGATTCGGCACGCGGCGACTCCGGGGGCCCAAGATTATATAAAAGAAAAAAAATTTGGAAAAAATCCAAGATGGCGGCCGTCACAGGCAAAACAATTTCCGAGTACTTTTTGCGAGCCCGAAGGGCGAGCTTCAGGCCGCGAGGCCGCAGGCCGAGCCCGGCGGAGGGCCGAAGGCCCGGAGCCTCCATAACAGTGGCCAGGCGCGCCCCCCCCCCCTCAAACTTTTTGCGAGGCCGAAGGCCGAGCTGAGGGAGTACCGAACTACCGAAAATCCTATACAAATACGAGGTTTCGCGAGCCCGAAGGGCGAGCTTCAGGCTGCGAGGCCGAAGGCCGAGCTCGGCGGAGGGCCGAAGGCCCGGAGCCTCACCCCGAGCGTCCGAGCGTCCCCCCCCCCCCCAAGTAATTTTGCGAGGCCGAAGGCCGAGCTACGGGAGGAAAGGGTTGCCCAAGCATTCATAAGCCCCGTGTATGTCACAAGCGAACCTGAGGGCCGAAGGCCCGAAGGTGAGCGGCAAGGCCTCGCGAGGCCGAAGGCCGAGCTCCGCGTAGGGCCGAAGGCCCGAAGCGTCCCATCAGAGCGCGCTCTCCGCGCGAGCCCGAGGGCCGCTTGCGGCCCGAAGGGCGAGCCCACCCAGACACTTACTATTCCCGTCATTGTTATAAGCGAACCTGAGGGCCGCAGGCCCGAAGGTGAGCAAGAGCTAACGCGTACACTCGAACCTGAGGGCCGCAGGCCCGAAGGTGAGCGGCAAGGCAAAGCGAGGCCGAAGGCCGAGCGCACGCGGGCACACGAACCTGAGGGCCGCAGGCCCGAAGGTGAGCGGCAATGCTAAGCGAGGCCGAAGGCCGAGCGCATGCGGACACATGAACCTGAGGGCCACAGGCCCGAAGGTGAGCGGCAAGGCTAAGCGAGGCCGAAGGCCGAGCGCACGCGGGCACACGAACCTGAGGGCCGCAGGCCCGAAGGTGAGTGGTAAGGCTAAGCGAGGCCGAAGGCCGAGCGCACGTGGGCACACGAACCTGAGGGCCGCAGGCCCGAAGGTGAGTGGTAAGGCTAAGCGAGGCCGAAGGCCGAGCGCACGCGGACACACGAACCTGAGGGCCGCAGGCCCGAAGGTGAGTGGTAAAGCTAAGCGAGGCCGAAGGCCGAGCGCACGCGGTCACACGAACCTGAGGGCCGCAGGCCCGAAGGTGAGCGGTAAGGCTAAGCGAGGCCGAAGGCCGAGCGCACGCGAACACGCGACCCTGAGGGCCGCAGGCCCGAAGGTGAGCGGCAAGGTTAAGCGAGGCCGAAGGCCGAGCGCACGCGGGCACACGAACCTGAGGGCCGCAGGCCCGAAGGTGAGTGGTAAGGCTAAGCGAGGCCGAAGGCCGAGCGCACGCGGACACACGAACCTGAGGGCCGCAGGCCCGAAGGTGAGTGGTAAAGCTAAGCGAGGCCGAAGGCCGAGCGCACGCGGTCACACGAACCTGAGGGCCGCAGGCCCGAAGGTGAGCGGCAATGCTAAGCGAGGCCGAAGGCCGAGCGCATGCGGACACATGAACCTGAGGGCCACAGGCCCGAAGGTGAGCGGCAAGGCTAAGCGAGGCCGAAGGCCGAGCGCACGCGGGCACACGAACCTGAGGGCCGCAGGCCCGAAGGTGAGTGGCAAGGCTAAGCGAGGCCGAAGGCCGAGCGCACGTGGGCACACGAACCTGAGGGCCGCAGGCCCGAAGGTGAGTGGTAAGGCTAAGCGAGGGCGAAGGCCGAGCGCACGCGGACACACGAACCTGAGGGCCGCAGGCCCGAAGGTGAGTGGTAAAGCTAAGCGAGGCCGAAGGCCGAGCGCACGCGGACACACGAACCTGAGGGCCGCAGGCCCGAAGGTGAGTGGTAAGGCTAAGCGAGGCCGAAGGCCGAGCGCACTCGCCCAACCTTACCTAACCTTACCTTTCCTTACCCATGGGCAAAAAGGACAACTCAAAGACAATCAAGGACGAGTACAAAAGGACAGTAAAGGACAACTCAAGGACAATAAAGGACAACTAAAGGACACAACTACCGCGGGGCGCTTGCGCCCCGCGCACCGGGCAAAAAACTAGTTAATATTATATAAAGCTGCATTGCGACTCATTTCTATTGACATCATTGATCTCCGGGAAGGAGGTCCGACTCGATACGATAATGTATAGGAAAAGTGTAGAGGGTGGCGAGGTGACCCCCAGAAAAATCTGACATTTGGGATTTTGTCGAAGACCTCGACTCCGAGTGACGGCCCGGCTAAACGGTTCCAGATGGGTGGGGGGTGCTCGACCAAATGTCATAGAGAACAGCCGACAATTTGGTGAGGTGACCTTTTTTTTTTTTTTCGGCCACTTTTTTTTTTGGCCGAAATTTCAAAACGGTCGTGGAGATCTGAAATTTGGTATGGGGGTCGGTATGGGTCCCCAGACTCGAAAAATATTTTTTTTTTTTTTTTTGCGCGAAAAAAAAATTTGTATGGAAAAGCCAAACGGCGCGAGATGGGTATGAGGTGCTCGACCAAATGTCATGGAGATTTGCCAGGGGAAAAAAACTGCATTAAAATTTTGGCCGAAAAAAAAAATTTTTTTTTTGCTCAAATTTCAAAACGGTCCGAGCGCGCTGAGATTTGGCACGCGGCGACTCCGGGGGCCCGAGATTATATAAAAGAAAAAAAAAAATGGAAAAAATCCAAGATGGCGGCCGTCACAGGCAAAACAATTTCCGAGTACTTTTTGCGAGCCCGAAGGGCGAGCTTCAGGCCGCGAGGCCGCAGGCCGAGCCCGGCGGAGGGCCGAAGGCCTGGAGCCTCCATAACAGTGGCCAGGCGCGTCCCCCCCCTCAAACTTTCGGCGAGGCCGAAGGCCGAGCTGAGGGAGTACCGAACTACCGAAAATCCTATACAAATACGAGGTTTCGCGAGCCCGAAGGGCGAGCTTCAGGCCGCGAGGCCGCAGGCCGAGCCCGGCGGAGGGCCGAAGGCCCGGAGCCTCACCCCGAGCGTCCAAGCGCCCCCCCCCCAAGTAATTTTGCGAGGCCGAAGGCCGAGCTACGGGAGGAAAGGGTTGCCCAAACATTTATAAGCCCCGTGTATGTTACAAGCGAATCTGAGGGCCGAAGGCCCGAAGGTGAGCGGCATGGCCTCGCGAGGCCGAAGGCCGAGCTCCGCGTAGGGCCGAAGGCCCGAAGCGTCCCATCAGAGCGCGCTCTCCGCGCGAGCCCGAGGGCCGCTTGCGGCCCGAAGGGCGAGCCCACCCAGACACTTACTATTCCCCTCATTGTTACAAGCGAACCTGAGGGCCGCAGGCCCGAAGGTGAGCAAGAGCTAACGCGTAAACTCGAACCTGAGGGCCGCAGGCCCGAAGGTGAGTGGTAAGGCTAAGCGAGGCCGAAGGCCGAGCGAAGGTGAGCAAGAGTTAACGTGGACACACGAACCTGAGGGCCGCAGGCCCGAAGGTGAGTAGCAAGGCTAAGCGAGGCCGAAGGCCGAGCGCACGCGTTTAGACGAACCTGAGGGCCGCAGGCCCGAAGGTGAGCGGCAATGCTAAGCGAGGCCGAAGGCCGAGCGCATGCGGACATACGAACCTGAGGGCCGCAGGCCCGAAGGTGAGCAAGAGTTAACGTGGACACACGAACCTGAGGGCCGCAGGCCCGAAGGTGAGCAGTAGGGGTAAGCGAGGCCGAAGGCCGAGCGCACGCGGACACTCGAACCTGAGGGCCGCAGGCCCGAAGGTGAGCGGCCATGCTAAGCGAGGCCAAAGGCCGAGCGCACGCGGGCACACGAACCTGAGGGCCGCAGGCCCGAAGGTGAGCAGTAGGGGTAAGCGAGGCCGAAGGCCGAGCGCATGCGGACATACGAACCTGAGGGCCGCAGGCCCGAAGGTGAGCAAGAGTTAACGTGGACACACGAACCTGAGGGCCGCAGGCCCGAAGGTGAGCAGTAGGGGTAAGCGAGGCCGAAGGCCGAGCGCACGTGGACACTCGAACCTGAGGGCCGCAGGCCCGAAGGTGAGCGGCAATGCTGAGCGAGGCCAAAGGCCGAGCGGACGCGGGCACACGAACCTGAGGGCCGTAGGCCCGAAGGTGAGCGGTAATGCTAAGCGAGGCCAAAGGCCGAGCGCACGCGGGCACACGAACCTGAGGGCCGCAGGCCCGAAGGTGAGCAGTAGGGGTAAGCGAGGCCGAAGGCCGAGCGCACGCGGACACTCGAACCTGAGGGCCGCAGGCCCGAAGGTGAGCGGCAATGCTAAGCGAGGCCAAAGGCCGAGCGCACGCGGACACTCGAACCTGAGGGCCGCAGGCCCGAAGGTGAGCGGCAATGCTAAGCGAGGCCAAAGGCCGAGCGCACGCGGGCACACGAACCTGAGGGCCGCAGGCCCGAAGGTGAGCGGCAATGCTAAGCGAGGCCAAAGGCCGAGCGCACGCGGGCACACGAACCTGAGGGCCGCAGGCCCGAAGGTGAGCGGCAATGCTAAGCGAGGCCGAAGGCCGAGCGCATGCGGACACACGAACCTGAGGGCCGCAGGCCCGAAGGTGAGCAGTAGGGGTAAGCGAGGCCGAAGGCCGAGCGCACGCGGACACTCGAACCTGAGGGCCGCAGGCCCGAAGGTGAGCGGCAATGCTAAGCGAGGCCAAAGGCCGAGCGCACGCGGGCACACGAACCTGAGGGCCGCAGGCCCGAAGGTGAGCGGCAATGCTAAGCGAGGCCAAAGGCCGAGCGCACGCGGGCACACGAACCTGAGGGCCGCAGGCCCGAAGGTGAGCGGCAATGCTAAGCGAGGCCGAAGGCCGAGCGCATGCGGACACACGAACCTGAGGGCCGCAGGCCCGAAGGTGAGCAGTAGGGCTAAGCGAGGCCAAAGGCCGAGCTCACGCGAACACTGAACCTGAGGGCCGAAGGCCCGAAGGTGAGCCCACGCGAATTAGAGGGCCGCCAGCGGCCCGACGACGGGCGAGCCCCCTCCGTCACTCACCCTAATCTCAGACTCCCAAAAACGACCACCCAAAAAAAGGAGTGTAATGTTTTCAGGTTTTTCTATTACTTCTCCCTATTTTACAATAACATGTTCGATGTACCCAATCCAAAGAGTATTGCGGGACGCTTGCCTTATACAATATCTACATATATAGTTATTGAGGATTAAAGACAGTTTTTTTTTTCAAGCAAATAACGTTTCGAGGGCCTAAACGCTTTCACGTGAGCGGTAGTTTCGATACCTACAAGGAAACCTATCTATGCTTCTTAAGTATGGTACTTTATTCTTACGAGCGCGGGTGAGCTATAGGTAGGTAGTGTATTGAGATATACATGCACATTGTCCATGCGTGCACTATTTATCTATGTTTTATTGTTTTCATATGTATCATAAATACAACCATAAACGATCGGCGCTCGTGAGATAATTAAAAATATTCGACATGGCCCAATGAATCATCGATACCATCTCGTAATCAGAAAATTAGATGTCAGTTGTAGAAAGACATTTTGTTGATGGTGTTATGGAATTACTTTGTGAATAAAATTAAAATAGTGAATGAGACAGAAAACAAACAAATTATAATATATTATGATTTTATTTTCAAATATATAATACTTGATTCAACAGTAACATTACTTATCTTTTTATGATAGGTTTTCTTTACATATTTCTTACAAAAAACATTACAGTGGGTATATAAATTTAAGAAAAAGGTACCTATTATAATAAAGCCTTTATTCTCTGACCCTATTTTACATTATTAACTTATCTATATTTTATACTACACAATATATTTTTCTGTATTTAAAGTTTGTTAGAAAATAGTATATAAGTAACTACAACATTAGATTGTGTTAAGTGCAATTCTTATTGTTTAATTCTAATTATAATTGTTAATGCTAATTTGAATAATGAGGAACTTCTTTATTACATAATATGTACTTATACCTATTTCTTATAATTTATGACACATCCTCAATTACCTGTCCAAATGAATACTTTGTTTCGTATGTGTTCAGTTAATACATTTACACATTGTCTAAGTAATTATGCCTTAGCGTTGAAGCTATCACAGAGGAAAATCATATTATATGGAAAGTTATGAGTTTACATTGTCATTGTGTTTGTATGTTTCACAATTACAACTATGGCTAAGCTGCACTCATGAGATAAATGTACTGTCTATTATAGTTTAATGATATATGTATAGGTAAATAAAAATATATCTTGAGATATCAGACTATTATTTTTATTTGTTTGGATTTTCTGTTAGACTATCTGATGTTTGACCATAAATCCATAATTTAGTGAATAAAAATGAATAAAAAATCTTTATTTCAGATCTAAACGATCCATAAATTGTTAGTTACAGTGGAAACTTATAATGTATGTTATTGACAATTATTAATAAAACGAGAGTATTTTAATAAATTTAACTTCACTATGGTGAGTCTTATTTAGCCCTCCCAATAGCCACCTCAACCCAGTGTACTTGACGAGTGGACAGTGGAATAAAACTATATCATACTTTTAACCCTTTGACCATCAAAGCGGTAGTGTGTCGTCGTGCCCACTACGCCAAGCACTGTTCAATTGGTGTAATGTCTAAACCAATAAAAACAAATTAAAACAGTTCATAAATGATTTTATTAATAATCAAAGTAAACCTTCACTCCGACCTTTTAAGTGGTTGTTAGCATGGTAGACACAACGATACACAACCACTTTATATGTTTTTGGCGGTCAAAAGGTTAATCACAGTCACACACTTTAACAGATCATATAATAGATCACCGTCATACTCTAGAGTTAAACTTTAAATTTTATATTTAACATTAAAATTAATGTGTTCCATCAAAACTTAGTTTATGTGAGTTCGCAGTTCAACCATTCTAATCTGCAATATAACCATCATTATCTTCTTGCAGAAACATATTATGGTAAATTTATATACTTTTGTCACACTAAGAAGACAAGTATCAGTGCTGAAGGGATTCATGCAGTTTTGGTGGACACTTGTGGTATTTTCTATATGGATGAAACAAATCTCTTCGTTAGTTGTTAGAGGGTCTTAGATTCTGAGGTCCTCTCCGCGAAAACTACAAATAATGGTCCTGACTCTCAGTTCACCGGGTTTGGTTGATGACGGCTTAATCTGAGGGTTGACGGCGAAAAAAACCAAACAAAACAATCTTTTCTTATGGATCTCGTATATCGGCGACAACGGGAGCTATAAGGTACGGTTATCTGAAAAGAATAAAAGAAAATATTATTGTAAAACTTTATAGTTAGAATGAAAATAATAAGTTCTAAAATGGGAATATCAAATATTACTTACATTCATTTGTCCTTTGGTTAAAGACAATCAAGTCAATGCAACAAATGGGTGGTAGGGTGTAGGTAATTTTGTACGTCCTTTATAATCACAATGAATGCGGATTTCATTTAAAATGTTAATATATCCTATAAAATATATAACCTTTTGTTTGAAAACAATACTTTAAACTTCACCACAGATACAGTAAAAATGTTACTGTCAAGTGTCTATAAAGCCGGCTACACAAAGCCCTGCCTGCAGGGCCCTGCTTGCAGTGCCACTGCCAAATCGTATTGTGTATAGGCATGCAGGGCCGATTTTTTGTTAATTGTTTTCAAGCCGCGGTAGGCCCATTACCTAAAACGACTTTTTGGCGAGTGACATATATATATTTATTTTCAGTATAAACTTCAACATAGGTTACACAGGTAAAGTATGTATAGAGATCTAATATACAACATTAAATCGGCCCTGCATGCCTACACACAATACGATTTGGCAGTGGCATTGCAAGCAGGGCCCTGCAGGCAGGGCTTTGTGTAGGCAGCTTAAGACGTGCGTTTTTGCACAGAGCATAGAGAATATAAATTTTTGCCGCTTGATGTTGGTACTACATGTTTTCTATACTATTTCATTAAGAAAAGTATAAAGACACATTGTTTGAATTTTCGTTTTAATAACGTGCAAATAGTTTTTATGAAACTATATTCATTTGTTAAAAGATAATTACTCATTATTTAAACTAAATTCAATATTACATGATCAAATTCATGAATTCTAATAAAATTGAGAATATATATTTCCCTCTCATTTTAATAACGAATACGTTGATTTTCACCACGAGTGCTTAAATTTTTTAATTAAAACAAAAAAGGTTACTTTTAATCTAATTTGTCAC
Source organism: Cenopis cana (assembly GCA_951800055.1). Lineage (NCBI taxonomy): Eukaryota > Metazoa > Arthropoda > Insecta > Lepidoptera > Tortricidae > Cenopis > Cenopis cana. The sequence goes on from CATOHG010000005.1 coordinate 970,586, forward strand.
TTGAATACATACACGCGATATATTTCATTACTTGTATATTATGTACAATCTAATAAGAGTCTTATTTGAATTCCTTTAAACTTCGTATCGCCCCGTCCTTTTCACTTACATAGTAAAACTCGAGAGTGAAAGGGACGGCACGATACGAAGTTCGAATTTCGAACCAATATCCGATATTTAGTCAGTGTTACCAGAAATCAAATAAATCATAAATCGATATTGACATACAATAATCGATTTGTTATTTACTAGCTTTTGCCCGCAAGTTCGTCCGCGTGACTTTGCAATTGAGGGATGATTTCAGGGATAATAAAAAGTATCCTATATGTTAATTTAGGCTATAAAGTCGTTGTATGTACCTACACCAAGTTTCGACATAATCCATTCAGTCGTTTTTGTGTGATTGAGTGACAGACATCCTAACTTTCACATTTATAATAATATATTAGTAGGATTTATTCTGTCAAATCAAAAGGTGACATGGCGTGAACTTCATCTTTGTGTTAAATCGATTATTTTTAAGAAATGAGTGTAACGCATGATGAAAATAGCCGTGTTAGTGGGCCCTACCAATGCCATTCGTGAGTTTATATGTTTGAATTTAAACTTTCGTGAGATATCGTTGCTTTTCTAAAACAACGCAGTATCTCGAAATACTACGTTTTGCAACTAAGTAAAGGACTGGACGCGGAACACACAAAAGTTTATCGTGAATAAAACACCCATCGTTTTACGTTAAAAAATGGCCAGATGGCAGCATTGTGCCGTTATGCCATTGGTCGAATTGCGATGCCACTTTTGTGCAAGACCGTCCGCAGGCCAGATGAGACGTAGCTTTTCACGTTGACACCAAGATATTTTGCTGACTACTGGCACATCGATAAATAATACGGACACATCCATTTACTTTTTTCTGCTATAGTGTCGTATTGTGAAATAGTTCATCAATGCACCATGAAATATTTGTGTAACAATGTAATATTTATAGAAGGGCCATTATTCAAGAGAAAGTAAGTACAAATATTTGGACTTATCAGCAAATGCACTTGTGTTTACGAAAAGCGTAGATGTGAGCAAGGTCTTGTTAGCGAAATAGGCCTGTATACTTGATAACACTGGATTAAGTATTCATGTAGTAAACTGAATTAGTTCGGATTGTTATTAAATTTGTTTGTTGTAAAATAGGTGAACTTAATGATTTAGTTGAAAAAAATATTATATTCAGCAGTTTTAACAAGCTTCCTGTAACACTAAACTACACTTGCAACAAGTAAGACTCTCAACCCCTTTTTACTCTTCTGGGTACTCTTGCAAACACTATCTATATACAGGCGCAATTTCATTGGTTGATATAACCCGCATACGGGGTGAAGGAAAGATCCTTTTTTATCGGTTTTTGAATTGATCGATATACATCATGATGCATTTTCAGACATTTTTATTGATCAAGAGGGCCCGGCTCCCCGCATTGGGGAGCTATGGCACGTATTTCGGAAATCTCTCTCGTATCCCTGATGCGGGCACTAAAGACCAGCCTTATTTCATTGGTCGTTATACCGCATTCAGTTAAACGACTGTGCTATCGACTTATGCCTTCAATAGTCGTTGTACCGCATGTAGGGGCACCTACATTATGCATTGGACGACCACTATTAATAGCCTAGTATGTAGTGACCCTGCCTAAAAGCTGGTCCCTGTTTCGAGTCCCGGTCAGGACATTTAATTTTATCATGAACCCGAAAAATTGTTTTGTATGTTTTTATTTTATTTATATGAGTATTATTGAGTATGTATATCGTCACCCGTGGTATAAGCTTTGCTTGGTTTGGGACTAGGTCGATTTGTGTAAGATAATAAGATAAAAATATTTATTCCTTTTATTCATTGCTCTGTCTGTTATTACTTTATTAACATATACATCTAATAATCCTAATCTCTTGTATGCCTTCGAAACCTGGACTTGGTGTCTCTACCGCAAGCACATCCGCGTATTGGATAGATTTTATATCAAATGCCTGCGTGACATTATGAACATTTCCTGGTCAGATCGTGTCAGGAATTCGGAAATTCTACGCCGTGCTAATGTCGACGGTATTGAAGCCTATCTAATGCGTAGGCAGCTACGATGGTGTCGATGGTGTGGTCACATCTACCAAATATCTGAAGACAGAATAGCTGATCACATCTTTTATTCTGAACTGCAAGATGGCAAGATAAAAACAGGGCGGCCAACTCCGGCATTATAACGATGTGCTGTAGCGCCACACGCGGAGACGTGATGTTGAACCATCGTGCTGGGAGTTTTTGGCTCAAGATCGGTTAAAATGGAGGCATATATAAAGACGAAGTGAACTTGACGCTAAGCGTGAGGATTTGAAGGCCCGACCACCTGCGGCCATTCACTATAATTATGTCGAAGGGGTGTCGATTTCTGGGGAGAGTGCTCGCACATTAACTGCGAAGATAGGATATCTCAGTCACCTGAGAGCTCGTGACCGACGCTCTCACTAGCCAGGCTCTTCTTTCTAGTCACCGAGGTCGAAATCGGCCAGGAGGATTATGATGATGATACTGATGAACCTTTACAGTGATTTTTAGTTACAGACATGGACACGGTTCCAAAGTCTACAGATAAATCGAAATCTTGGTAAAAGACCGAGTCCAGAAACATATAGGTACCTATACTACCAACGCCCTAGATCCCAATAACGAAACTGACCACAACAAAAAAGTTGTCATCCAAAACCTTGACAGAGATGCAATAAACATGACTATTTTTTAGCAAATTACAGTCACAAACAGGTACAGTTAAAACGGATTCGCCAACAAGGGGTCCCTGTAGCAGAGTAAAGAAAGAAAGGACTCTTTGCATTAATTTCCATAAATACCTACAGTACCTAGATTTTTAGGGTGGAATCACTTTCGTCACCATCAAATCACGTTTTGCTGTAAGATTATATTATGCACATTTTATACATTGAGAGCCAGATAAGACAATGCAAAAAGATGTCATTAGATAATTTCAGATGCTATAAGTGCTAGGTATAACATGTTAATGCTGCTAAAGTATGCCATCGCATTTTTAATTTTTTTTTAAATTTAAGCTGTTTATTTCAGTAAAAGTAACATAGTTTGTTTCACTTACTTAACTAATAATCTTAAATAACAAAAGATTTTTTATGTTAAGGAGTTGCGAAAATACATTCAAATCAATTAGTATACATTGTTGTTTTATTTATATTATATTATGACTTAACTAAGTATATTTTAACAGCATTATTTTTTTAACAAATATAACTTTATAGCATTTCTAAATCTTTTGGCTTTTTTATTATTCAAATCTAGTAGCAACTGTTTAGGGAATTTATTACAGGTGCGTGGGAGAATACATGACCAGGCTCTCTGACCGTAGGTATTTCTACATCGGGGTACCACAAATGATGGCAAATTTGCAAGTGAACGTAAGTTGCTATGCCTCGATGCATGATTTTATTCAGCTGATAAACAATGTTATCACATAATTTCAGCTGCTATAAGATGCAATCGCATATAAATTTGACGTAAATTGACTAATTGTGCTACTGTATCACTATATTAATGTTTCGTTAAGAAAATAATTTGGTAAGAATACCAAGTAGTGGAGGTAATCAAAAATATCCCATTGTTAGCGATATAATAGTTAGGTATATTTTTTGACACAAGTCCTAATAAGCCGCTGTTATGCAAAGTTAAAAAATGTTTATGGTATACAACACGTAATACTCCTGTATTGCTAATACATATTATATAAAAATATGTCTTAAAGACGAATGAGCCGTTATTCATCAAAACAATAAACCATCCTGTTTCATTATTTTGTCTTGTGACGTTATTGCTTATAAAAACGTTTCAACAACCCATAATTATTGAGTCACAACTCTGAATATGTTACTAATTTTGGATTTTTAACTCTATTTTTGTTTTGTTTTGTAGGTTTTCTTTGGTTTGTCGTATACTCCAATAAACAATGAAGGTATTACAAAAAGAGGATTTGTTTTTTGTTAGTTTAAATAAAAGTTATTACAAAGTAACTTCTGTAAACTTTCAAACCTCTCTCCTGAAAAAGCACGTTTTTTGAGATACAGTGTTGTTTCAGAAAAGCAACGATATGTTATAACATGTCGCCCGAAGTGACAATTAATATGTGAGTTTTAACCGTTTAGTAAAATAAAGTTTATATGTTTTTACTATATTTTGTATTAAGCAGTAACTTCTAAATGAAGTAAAAAAATTAAAATTTTGGTTCCCAGCAGGATACCTACGTATCTTCAACTTCATGGCATTCAGGACCAGTCCTCAACTATTATTTCCTTCTATGCCTTAGGAAGACGACATTTACCTACAAGACTTATTAGGCTTCTATAACAGCACTAGCGTCTCAAATTATGTTGGAAAACCATTGTGGTTAGTTAATGTACGCCATCCCATGCTAAAGTAATTTCATTCATTTTATATTTCTCTTTTGTTTCGTAATTTGTAAGTTTTTAATTTACTCATACAATATACACCAAATTGTCACTACAAACGACTTGAAAATTAATGAATTAAATATTACTTACAGTCTTTCCTCATCTTATAGCTTTTGTGATAAATTAATAGTACATTACTTAACAAGGGCGGTAAAACAAAGAATGTCTCAGATCGCAGGTATTTGACGCTCGAGCCGAAGGCAAGGGCGATAAATATGCGATCTAAGACTTTCTTTATTACCGCCCGTGTTAAGTATAAAATTTTATGTCACCCTCTGGCCAGGAAGTGGGATTTCCCGCGCGCGAAGCGTGCGGTAATTGCCACTTTATGCCCAGGTATGACATAAGTAGCTTTTTTATCTTCAAACTATAAGATTAACAATAAATTCATTGAAATTACGATGTTGTTTTCAATGTCAACATCCGATTTAATCAATGTGGTAGATTGGTCTTCAAAACAAATAGATATGGGACATTTAGTTCAGGGATAGTCGGATGGCAATATTTTATAAGATTAGAGTAGAAAATGAAAATACTCTTTCATAATGACTTTGCATTTCATTAATATAGGTACATTTAAATAAAAGATTGATTGATAAAATTTATAGAAATCTCAAATCCGATACATGAAATCATAACTATTGCCGTGCCGTGTTTGGCATTTCTCGAGCGGGTAATGGATCATTTCTTTGTTTCTTTATACTATTCCATGATGGATGGAAAAATTAAAACAATTATACGCCATCCGCTGTCTGTTACGTATTATAATTTTCATGCAATTAATCGTTCATTTAATCGCTTTGACAAAATAAAAAACTTTTCGATATTAATAATTGCTAACTGTACTGCTAATTACTTATACTATATGATGATAATGTACATAATAGTTTGATAAAATATTTATGGAATCGTAATAACATTGAGATCGAATTGTAAATAATCAATCAATAATCGATAGTGAACTGCGCTGGCAATATTCAAAAATTTCACTTTTTGAAAATCAAACCGTTTCTAATTTCTATTGCGTGCCCGCTTTGGAAGCGTACACACGACTCACGAAATTTTAACTCTTTGATTTTTAACTAACTTTGTTTTTTGCTTCGTGTTAACATTTTCTGTTACAGGTGAGTTGTATTTATTAATATATTAATGAAATTAAGTGTAGCAATGTAAATTTATCGTTAGTAAAGAGTAAAATATTATTATTATTGTCTTAATAGAATATAGTAGACAAGTTTTTCATAAACTGTGTGATAAAAGGTGTTAAATACGTACATTACATACATTTTTCTTTTCAGTCAACACTTCAAGGTAAATAACAATAATTAATGTTTATAATCTTAGTAATAATATCAATTTCTATTTCACTCGCTGTGCGGTGCGGGATTCTCAAGGACACGCAGAGCGGATGAATTTCTGTAGGATCATTCTGGGTCAATTTGTCATTTTGATTGTAAGTTAGTGTTAAGGATATAGATTGTTCTTGTACTTTACACAAGTTTTTTGCCACAAAGCTGAAAGAAACTCAATACGAGTGCGCTTGTACGCTTAGGTGTGGTAGGTAGGTGGCATACCGACGATCACGACGCGTAGGCATTTGGCGTCCAATTTCATTGTTTTTTTGATAGGCATGTCGTGAAGCCTACACTGGAGTGTATTAGAGGTACTTACTTACATGAAAAGTTTGTGATTTCCGATCCGACCTATGTAACGCTTTTATGTCCTTGAATCATATAATATCATTAAGTAGTTACAAATGTGATAAATTTGGTTTGTATATATGTAATAACTGTCCTTTAAGTTAACACAGAGTTTATTATTACTTATTAGTAGTACCTGAGTAACTAACGTGTACCTATTTGTAAAATAATTTAGCTATACGCATGACCTTGAGTCGTGAAAGAGCGTCTATCTATATTTCTAATAACTGTTTATATTAGCCATTTATTTATTTGTGTAAAAGTGTTCTAAATTTGGTACTAAAGTTGTTGTGTATTTTCAGATGATGAAGAATTCTTCAACGACGCGGCGCGATCGCCGGTCATCAACGCTATCAAAAACCTCCGTCCACTCTTTGTCACCAGGTTAGTTTTGTGCTATTATTTTTATATTTTTTATTAAAACTTGTTGCCATTTTGTTTTTTTTTTAGTTTAAAACAATGTGAGCAAAATGGCCGTCGTCAATTTTCGTTCAACTTCATTTTGTAATTGATGTTTAATGACATCGAATAGGTAGGCACGATTAAACTGACAAATAGCACACACAGCACAATAGGTATGCATTTTTCAATCGTGCTCCTTACAGTAAATGTCCTCTGAAATGTAGGACTTCGGCGTCACGTAATTGGCGTCCGGCATAACGTCTGGCGTTGCAGGTAGTTAAGTATAATCCGAGCGCTACATAGGTATCTATAGTCCCGTCCAAAATTTGAGTAATTACCAACTGATTTGATGTATCTTTCAAAAAAAATAATGATTTTTATTTTTATCACAGGTGAACAGGAGGAGAGCTTCGAATGCATCGCCGTGGGTAAGTTATTTTAAACTTATTGTTTTCTTTGTATGTTGATTATGTTCTTATATGTTATTCCATAGGTTATGATAAATGACGTCTAAATTGGTCACTTATAAACATAACGTAAGCGTTAGTTGGTTTTAGAGGTTTTTCACAGAAAATATCTACATATTGATCTTTCTGAAATTCATTTATTTATATTTATTAGGTACACTGACATTTTATCATTAATGCTCATTTTTAGGGTTCCGTACCAAAAAGGTAAAAAAGGAACCCTATTGGTTTCACTTTGTCTGTCTGTCTGTCTGTCTGTCTGTCTGTCTGTCTGTCACATTGCTAAATATCTCAGGAACTACTTATCCTATCGATTTGAAATTTGGAATAGTTATAAACAAGGGTAACCCAGATACATAGAAGATGGTTTTTTAAATTATTTTATTTTATTTACTGTGAATAATGACAGATAAAATGGGGTTCAAAATTTTAAAGTCTGGCGACTATGTCAAGTGGGGTATCATATGAAAGGGCTTGACTTGTACATTCCAAAACAATTTTTAGTTTTTTTTTTCGTTGGGGTAATTTCGATTTACGAGGGAAAATGTAAAAAAAAATACCATTCCCCCCCCCTTATCTCCGAAGTTTACGAAGAAAAAAATTTGAAATTATTACACAACATTAATATGCATGTATATTTTACAGGAAAATTATAGCCATAGCTCTATCTAGTTAATATTATATAAAGCTGCATTGCGACTGATTTCTAATTGACATCATTGATCTCCGGGAAGGAGGTCCGACTCGATACGATGATGTATGGGAAGAGTGTAGAGGGTGGCGAGGTGACCCCCAGAAAAATCTGACATTTGGGATTTTGTCGAAAACCTCGACTGGGAGTGGCGGCCCGGCTAAACGGTGAGACTTGAGTGGGGGGTGCTCGACCAAATGTCATAGAGAACAGCCGGCGATTTGGTGAGGTGACCTTTTTTTTTTTTTTCGGCGACTTTTTTTTTTGGCCGAAATTTCAAAACGGTCGTGGAGAGCTGAAATTTGGTATGGGGGTCGGTATGGGTCCCCAGACTCGAAAAATATTTTTTTTTTTTTTTTTGCGCGAAAAAAAAATTTGTATGGAAAAGCCAAACGGCGCGAGATGGGTATGAGGTGCTCGACCAAATGTCATGGAGAGTTGCCAGGGGAAAAAAACTGCATTAAAATTTTGGCCGAAAAAAAAAATTTTTTTTTTGCTCAAATTTCAAAACGGTCCGAGCGCGCTGAGATTTGGCACGCGGCGACTCCGGGGGCCCGAGATTATATAAAAGAAAAAAAAATTGGAAAAAATCCAAGATGGCGGCCGTCACAGGCAAAACAATTTCCGAGTACTTTTTGCGAGCCCGAAGGGCGAGCTTCAGGCCGCGAGGCCGCAGGCCGAGCCCGGCGGAGGGCCGAAGGCCCGGAGCCTCCATAACAGTGGCCAGGCGCGTCCCCCCCCCTCAAACTTTCGGCGAGGCCGAAGGCCGAGCTGAGGGAGTACCGAACTACCGAAAATCCTATACAAATACGAGGTTTCGCGAGCCCGAAGGGCGAGCTTCAGGCCGCGAGGCCGAAGGCCGAGCTCGGCGGAGGGCCAAAGGCCCGGAGCCTCACCCCGAGCGTCCAAGCGCCCCCCCCCAAGTAATTTTGCGAGGCCGAAGGCCGAGCTACGGGAGGAAAGGGTTGCCCAAGTATTCATAAGCCCCGAGTATGTCACAAGCGAACCTGAGGGCCGAAGGCCCGAAGGTGAGCGGCAAGGCCTCGCGAGGCCGAAGGCCGAGCTCCGCGTAGGGCCGAAGGCCCGAAGCGTCCCATCAGAGCGCGCTCTCCGCGCGAGCCCGAGGGCCGCTTGCGGCCCGAAGGGCGAGCCCACCCAGACACTTACTATTCCCGTCATTGTTACAAGCGAACCTGAGGGCCGCAGGCCCGAAGGTGAGCAAGAGCTAACGCGGACACTCGAACCTGAGGGCCGCAGGCCCGAAGGTGAGCGGCAAGGCTAAGCGAGGCCGAAGGCCGAGCGCATGCGGACACACGAACCTGAGGGCCGCAGGCCCGAAGGTGAGCGGCAATGCTAAGCGAGGCCGAAGGCCGAGCGCACGCGGACACACGAACCTGAGGGCCGCAGGCCCGAAGGTGAGCGGCAATGCTAAGCGAGGCCGAAGGCCGAGCGCACGCGGACACACGAACCTGAGGGCCGCAGGCCCGAAGGTGAGCGGCAAGCTAAAGCGAGGCCGAAGGCCGAGCGCACGCGGGCACACGAACCTGAGGGCCGCAGGCCCGAAGGTGAGCGGTAAAGGTAAGCGAGGCCGAAGGCCGAGCGCACGCGGGCACACGAACCTGAGGGCCGCAGGCCCGAATGTGAGCGGCAAGGTTAAGCGAGGCCGAAGGCCGAGCGCATGCGGCCACACGAACCTGAGGGCCGCAGGCCCGAAGGTGAGTGGTAAAGCTAAGCGAGGCCGAAGGCCGAGCGCACGCTGGCTCACGAACCTGAGGGCCGCAGGCCCGAAGGTGAGCGGTAAGGCTAAGCGAGGCCGAAGGCCGAGCGCACGCTGGCACACGAACCTGAGGGCCGCAGGCCCGAAGGTGAGCGGCAATGCTAAGCGAGGCCGAAGGCCGAGCGCACGCGGGCACACGAACCTGAGGGCCGCAGGCCCGAAGGTGAGTGGTAAGGCTAAGCGAGGCCGAAGGCCGAGCGCACGCGGACACGCGAACCTGAGGGCCGCAGGCCCAAAGGTGAGCTGTAAGGTTAAGCGAGGCCGAAGGCCGAGCGCACTCGCCCAACCTTACCTAAACTTACCTTTCCTTACCCATGGGCAAAAAGGACAACTCAAAGACAATAAAGGACAACTAACTAAAGGACAGTAAAGGACAACTCAAGGACAATAAAGGACAACTAAAGGACACAACTACCGCGGGGCGCTTGCGCCCCGCGCACCGGGCAAAAAACTAGTTAATATTATATAAAGCTGCATTCCGACTGATTTCTATTGACATCATTGATCTCCGGGAAGGAGGTCCGACTCGATACGACGATGTATGGGAAGAGTGTAGAGGGTGGCGAAGTGACCTCCAGAAAAATCTGACATTTGGGATTTTGTCGAAAACCTCGACTCGGAGTGACGGCCCGGCTAAACGGTTCCAGATGGGTGGGGGGTGCTCGACCAAATGTCATAGAGAACAGCCGGCGATTTGGTGAGGTGACCTTTTTTTTTTTTTTTCGGCGACTTTTTTTTTTGGCCGAAATTTCAAAACGGTCGTGGAGAGCTGAAATTTGGTATGGGGGTCGGTATGGGTCCCCGGACTCGAAAAATATTTTTTTTTTTTTTTTTTTGCGCGAAAAAAAATTTGTATGGAAAAGCCAAACGGCGCGAGATGGGTATGAGGTGCTCGACCAAATGTCATGGAGATTTGCCAGGGGAAAAAAACTGCATTAAAATTTTGGCCGAAAAAAAAAATTTTTTTTTTGCTCAAATTTCAAAACTGTCCGAGCGCGCTGAGATTTGGCACGCGGCGACTCCGGGGGCCCGAGATTATATAAAAGAAAAAAAAATTGGAAAAAATCCAAGATGGCGGCCGTCACAGGCAAAACAATTTCCGAGTACTTTTTGCGAGCCCGAAGGGCGAGCTTCAGGCCGCGAGGCCGCAGGCCGAGCCCGGCGGAGGGCCGAAGGCGCGGAGCCTCCATAACAGTGGCCAGACGCCTCCCCCCCCCTCAAACTTTCGGCGAGGCCGAAGGCCGAGCGGAGGGAGTACCGAACTACCGAAAATCCTATACAAATACGAGGTTTCGCGAGCCCGAAGGGCGAGCTTCAGGCCGCGAGGCCGAAGGCCGAGCTCGGCGGAGGGCCAAAGGCCCGGAGCCCCACCCCGAGCGTCCAAGCGCCCCCCCCCCCCCCAAGTAATTTTGCGAGGCCGAAGGCCGAGCTACGGGAGAAAAGGGTTGCCCAAGCATTCATAAGCCCCGTGTATGTCACAAGCGAACCTGAGGGCCGAAGGCCCGAAGGTGAGCGGCAAGGCCTCGCGAGGCCGAAGGCCGAGCTCCGCGTAGGGCCGAAGGCCCGAAGCGTCCCATCAGAGCGCGCTCTCCGCGCGAGCCCGAGGGCCGCTTGCGGCCCGAAGGGCGAGCCCACCCAGACACTTACCATTCCCGTCATTGTTACAAGCGAACCTGAGGGCCGCAGGCCCGAAGGTTAGTGGTAAAGCTAAGCGAGGCCGAAGGCCGAGCGCACGCGTATAGACGAACCTGAGGGCCGCAGGCCCGAAGGTGAGCAGCAAGGCCAAGCGAGGCCGAAGGCCGAACGCACGCGGGCACACGAACCTGAGGGCCGCAGGCCCGAAGGTGAGCAAGAGTTATCGTGGACACACGAACCTGAGGGCCGCAGGCCCGAAGGTGAGCAGTAGGGGTAAGCGAGGCCGAAGGCCGAGCGCACGCGGGCACACGAACCTGAGGGCCGCAGGCCCGAAGGTGAGTGGCAAAGCTAAGCGAGGCCGAAGGCCGAGCGCACGCGGACACACGAACCTGAGGGCCGCAGGCCCGAAGGTGAGTGGTAAAGCTAAGCGAGGCCGAAGGCCGAGCGCACGCGTATAGACGAACCTGAGGGCCGCAGGCCCGAAGGTGAGCAGCAAGGCTAAGCGAGGCCGAAGGCCGAGCGCACGCGTATAGACGAACCTGAGGGCCGCAGGCCCGAAGGTGAGCAGCAAGGCTAAGCGAGGCCGAAGGCCGAGCGCACGCGTATAGACGAACCTGAGGGCCGCTGGCCCGAAGGTGAGCGGCAATGCTAAGCGAGGCCGAAGGCCGAGCGCATGCGGACACACGAACCTGAGGGCCGCAGGCCCGAAGGTGAGTAGCAAGGCTAAGCGAGGCCGAAGGCCGAGCGCACGCGTTTAGACGAACCTGAGGGCCGCAGGCCCGAAGGTGAGCGGTAATGCTAAGCGAGGCCGAAGGCCGAGCGCACGCGGGCACACGAACCTGAGGGCCGCAGGCCCGAAGGTGAGTGGTAAAGCTAAGCGAGGCCGAAGGCCGAGCGCACGCGGACACACGAACCTGAGGGCCGCAGGCCCGAAGGTGAGTGATAAGGCTAAGCGAGGCCGAAGGCCGAGCGCACTCCCCCAACCTTACCTAACCTTACCTTTCCTTACCCATGGGCAAAAAGGACAACTCAAAGACAATCAAGGACGAGTACAAAAGGACAGTAAAGGACACAACTCAAGGACAATAAAGGACAACTAAAGGACACAACTACCGCGGGGCGCTTGCGCCCCGCGCACCGGGCAAAAAACTAGTTAATACTATATAAAGCTGCAGCCCCACTGATTTCTCACGTATACGATTGTTCTCCGGGAAGGAGGTGGAAATTGGTGGAGATTTTGGTACTGTCTTATAGGGCGTGGCGACGTGACCTCCAGAAAAATCTGACATTTGGGATTTTGTCGAAAACCTCGACTCCGAGTGACGGCCCGGCTAAACGGTGCCAGATTGGTGGGGGGTGCTCGACCAAATGTCATAGAGAACAGCCGACGATTTGGTGAGGTGACCTTTTTTTTTTTTTTCGGCGACTTTTTTTTTTGGCCGAAATTTCAAAACGGTCGTGGAGAGCTGAAATTTGGTATGGGGGTCGGTATGGGTCCCCGGACTCGAAAAATATTTTTTTTTTTTTTTTAGCGCGAAAAAAAAATTTGTATGGAAAAGCCAAACGGCGCGAGATGGGTATGAGGTGCTCGACCAAATGAGATGTGGAGCGTTACGGGTAATAATGATAAGACGAGACTCGAGGAAATACTGATTTATTGAGTAACAATTACACTGCTTTTATACTAAAAGTTTGGTATGCAATATAGAACATATGGTAATACTATTTTCTTGGAATCAATATCAAGGTCTCTCGCATTCCTTTGTTCTGAGAAAAGGTACAAAGGTTAATATTAGTTAAGTTTCCATCAGATGTGTATCAGCTGTGATCAGCTGTGATCAGCTGAGTTATTAGGGTGTGACATACACCACAGCTTCCCCGTTTTTTTGAGACAAAAAATAGTAAAATACATAACTACTATTTTTTTGGCTTCTGCAAACTTAATCAACTTATGTCTATGGTTTACATGGTTTCTTAACTAACTTAAGTCTATGGTATACATGGTTTCTTAATGTATCTTAATACTAGTTACAATGTTTACATTACGTGTTCCCTATATGGTAGGTTTCTTGTTCGATTTGATATGGGATATTATATCGGGTTATTATTATAATGTTTATTTGTTTCGCATCATTTCACATTCCCTGTAGTAAAGGGATTGCGGTTCCCTATATGGGTGATGGTATGCGATCAGATGGTAGGTTTCTTGTTACTTTATAATGGGTTAGTTGTATGTTTTAATTATTCATTTCATAACTGTCCCTTGTGTGTTTAACTATTGAGCAAACATGTCTGTCGTTGTTGTCGAGGCTGATGTAATGTTATATCGCATTTTTGAGTGCTGCGAGGCCTTCAGCTCCCAGCACGATATCACCTTCCTATTTGCGACGCGTCGCGTCGTGGAGGGTATTGTTGAGTACGTGGCTGTTTTCGACGCACCCGTAGGGCATCCACTAATGTGCCCTATCAACCCATCTCCTGTGCTAGAGGGGATGCTGTTTTTGGAGTTGGGCATGGTTCCTTCTACTGCGGAGGCGCTTTTCCTGGAGTATGGCCTTTTCGCCGGCGGGCGTTTCTGGCAGGTCCGCTGGCGGCGGCTGAGTTGGCTATCCGAGGCCATCGAAACGGCCGTTGAGGCGGGTGATACGAATGGTTTCGATGAGAGTGTGCTCAGTGATAGTGACTTTTTTTAGTGTTTTTTTTTTTTTTAAATATATATATATATATATATATATATATGTGTTTTTTTTTTTTTCTGTGCGTTTTACATTTTTAATATACGCATCTATATGTTTTTAACGGTGTTTGTTGTTTTTTTTTTTTTTCTTTAGTTAATACACTTAATACTATTCGATTATATTTTTATTACTATAGGAATATAAAAAAAAAATAAGTAAATGAGGAAAAAAAAAATTTAAAACAATATAAATGATCTTATTACTAAATTAATGATAATTATGAAAAAATTAAATTAAAAATGTTATTATACTTTTTTTTTTTTTTTTTTTACTTATACATAGTTTTTTTTATGTGTAGTAAGGTTTAGTTCTATTTTTATGCACAATGTGCTCCTTACCTAGCGCTAATATTTTTACATTCGTGCCTTGATCTTCAATTACCGTATATGGTCCCTTATATACCGGGTCCATTTTATGTCTATCTTCCCCTTTGATTAATATTAAATCTCCTATTTTATAGGTAATGGGGTTTATTTTGGAATCATAACTTATTTTTCTACACATTTTTGTCTTAATTAAATTATTTCTAGCATCCTCTTGGGATTTTTGTAATCTATACTTAAATTCTATAGGATATGAATCATAATTATACATAGGGTCTACTTGATTAATAATATTACTTGGTATATTACATAACTTACCAAATACTAATTCATATGGTGTATATTTAGTGGCTGAATGCACTGTCGTGTTATAAGAAAAACACCAATATTGCAACCAATCTGACCACTGATGAGCCTGGTTGTCTGTTTGTATTCTTAAAAATGCTCCTAGAGCTTTATGCGAATTTTCCAAGGAACCAAGGCTTTCATGGTGGTAAGCGGTTGATTGCAATTGTTTTATACCTAAAATATTACAAATGTCGCGCATAGTTGATGAAATGAATTCACTTCCCCTATCTGTTCCGATTTCTCTAGGAATTCCATATCGCAATATAAAATTATCAACTAAAGCTTTCGCGACTGTCTCGGTCTCCTTATTTAGAAGTGGATATGCCTCTACATACTTTGTGAGCTCGCACTGTAACGTAAGTATATAGCAATAACCATTCGTATCCTTTGTTAGGGGTCCGCATAAATCTAAGAATATCTTATCAAATGAAGCTGTTGCCGTACTAGTAATACATAATGGCTGTTTTATATATTTATGGAATTTTTGTTTTTGACATTTATCACATCTTTTTACGAATTTTATAATGTCGTTATCCATTCCGGGCCAGTAGTAGTAACGCTTCAAGTTATTGGTCATTCGTCGAATGCCTGCGTGACCGCTGGTCGGTAATAAATGAAAGTCGTTTAATATGACTCGCTTGTCATCCTTATCACTTACTTTTGTGACACCTTTAATTATACATAATCGGGGTCCGGACCCGGTTTTACATTTATTTATACATTGAGCTAGCTCCTCAATAATACACGCGGTGTCGTGTTTACGTAGTATGCATACTTCTGTTATTTGTTGTGCCTTGCAAAACATACCTAATTCTCTCGCGAGGAAAGCTCGTTTCGTACGCGATAGAGTACTAGGCTCGACACACATTGTCAGTAAGGATTGCGAGTATACAATAATATTATTCTGACTGGTAATACAGTCTGTTTGTTTCATTACTTTGTCATAGTCTCGTTTATTGAAACTTAATTCTGGCAAATTATTTGGCTTTTTAAGAATTTCCACTATACTTGGTTGATCAGACCCGTCATAGTTGGAATCCTTATTACTCGAATTATTTACTTGTTTTTGCTCTCCCATACGTTTCCTTTGTGCTCGAGTCATTACCGATATGACTTGTTTTGTCATATTTTTAAGCTCGTCGCTAGTAATTTCGATCCTAGATAATGCGTCTGCAGCTACATTATCTTTTCCTTTTAAATATTCTACTACGAAGTCGTATTCCTCTAGGCACAAACGAAACTTAGTGAGCCTACTCGATGGATTATTCATGCTGAATAAATAAATAAGAGGGCGATGATCTGTTATAATTCTAAACGTACGTCCGTATAAATATGGTCGAAAGTATTTTACTGCCCATACTATCGAGAGTAATTCTTTTTCCGTTGTAGGATAATTTTTTTCTGCCTCGTTTAATGGTCGGCTTGCGTACGCTACTGGTAATCCATTTTTATTTGATAATATTGAACCTATTGCCACGCCCGAGGCGTCTGTGTGTATCGTGAATGTGTTATCACTTGAGAAATCGGGGTATTGTAACACAGGTGGGCTGGCGATGGCTATTTTTAGAGTTGTGAACGCCTTGTCGCATTGTTTTGTCCAATTGAACTCTACATTTTTCTTTAATAGATTATTTAATGGTTGGGTTATTTCGGAGTATTTTGGAATAAATTTTCGATAGTAATTTACAAATGCTACAAAACGTCTGACCTCGTCAGCGTTTTTTGGTACTGGATAATTTTGTACTACTGTTATTTTTTGTGGGTCGGGTTTTATCCCTCCTGGAGTTACTACGTGTCCTAGGTAGAGAATTTCTTTTTGTAAAAAATTGCATTTTTGTGGATTTAATTTAAAATTTACTTTTCGTAATCTTTTAAAAACATCTAATAGGTTTTTATTGTGTTGATCTAAATTTCTACCCATGACAATGATGTCATCTAGGTATACTATACATTGTATGTAATTTAATCCTGACATAGCTATTGTCATTGCTCTACTAAAGGCATTTGGACTTGTTTTTAATCCCATGGGGAGGCGTTTCATTTGATAGTGTTTATCCGCAATGAAAGCGGTATATTTTCTACTCTCAGGGTCAAGTTTGATTTGATAATAACCTTGATTTAGGTCTAAAGTGCTGAAATACATAGCACCGGTTAATGAATCCAAGATATCCGTAATGTTAGGGAGGGGAAATTTGTCGTTTTCTATTACTTCATTTACTTTTCTGTAATCTATTACCAATCTCCATTTCTTTTCTCCGCTTGAGTCTGGTTTTTTGGGAACAAGGAGTAAAGGACTTGCCCATTCCGACTGGGACTCTTCTATGATGTCATTTTCCAACATTTGTTGTATTTGTTTTTTAATTTCCGATTTTTGTGATTGTGGTAACCGGTAGGGTTTACTGTATACAGGTGATACGTTGGGTTTTAAACGTATTTTTTGTTCATATAAATTTGTGGTATTTAACGAATCGCCTGGTAGTTGAAAAATGTCGGCATATTTTGCACAAATATTGGCAATAGAATTTTGTTCTTCTTTATTTAAGTTGTCGAATTTTAAAAGTGAAAAAAGTAATTTTACTCTGTCTGCATTGTTTTGACATTTGTCGAATGAAAAACAATTATAATCACGTAATGGTCGTATTTCCGGTGTAAGATTGTGTAAAGTTATGATTTCGTCACGCGTGTTTAATATTTTAATTGTTATTTTTCCATTTTTGGCATTAGTTATAGAATTGGCTATAATAATTCCTTCTCCAATTTCACTTGACAATATAACGCAATCCCCCGTGTAATTTGTAGATAATTTTATAATGGATTCACTTCGAGCTGGTAACTTTATTTGATTTGAGTTAATGGTGACGTCATCATTATTTTGTAAAATTAATGGTATCGTAATTAATTCGTTGTTATTGTTCAGTGTGATTGTCCCGTTTTCGTAGTTTATGACACATTTATATTTTATCAAAAAGTCTTGTCCGAGTATCCCGTCAACTTGTATTGGTAATTTCGGGAAAACATGAAATTCATGTTGAAATGTGTTACTTTCGTTTTGTAATTTTAAAGTAACTGTACTGTGTGACGTAATCTTTCCTCCGACTCCATTGATGTGGGTCGTCCTGGGTGTCATACGCGCGCGGGATGATTTTGCTGCGTCATATGTTATGGCGCTAAGGCTGGCGCCCGTGTCTATAAGCCATATGTGCGCTGTGTCGTTTATTGCAAATTGCACCGAATTCATATGATTATAAGTTAGAATGTAGTTTTTATTCACGAAAAAATTGTAACGGCGAAGGCGAGTGATTTTCGTCTTGTGTATTTTCTATCACCGTATTAACGTGATGTCGCCTGTTAGATTGTTTTTCGCGGTAATTATTATACGTACGCGTGTTATAGTTATTCGCGGGTCGTATAGGTCGAGTATTTTTCCTCTGAGTGTACACTCTAGGTCGCCATGGTATTTTGTATGACGGACCACGCGGTGGGAGTGTACGCTGTGGGTATTTACCCACTGGAGCCCTATTGTAATAGCTCCTGTATGTCCTTGGGATGTAACTTCCTTTGTTCCGGAAGTGCAATAGTTGCTCCGTATTGGGCGTAGATACGGACACCTCTTGGTCCTTTGCACCCTGTATAGCATCTTTTAACGAGGTGTAACCTCGCGACGCTATAATGGTACTTAGTTTGTCATTTCGCAAACCCTCTGCGAATTTAGTTATAGTCATTTTCTCGTTCAGGGGTTGTAATATTTTATAGGCCTCCGGCTTTCCATCGGCCTGTGTTACCGTGAGGTTTACGAATAGTTCCTCTAATTCTTGTCCATATCGCTCGATAGATCTATTTCCCTGTTTAATAGTTAATAGTTTGGTTTGTATCGCGGTTGCTGATTTTGTTGGTAATAAGTGGATTTTCATCTCATCAACTAAATCGCTTACACTGGTATGTTTTTCTGATATTCTAAGTTTAGCACTTTGAGTTAATCGGGTCTTAATGACGAAATTTATTAATAATTTTGAGTCTGAGTCTTTTATCATCATAGAGTACAACTCTATGGCGTCTATGAGCTGTTTAGTGACGGCCTCTGAACCGTCCATGACTGGTAGCAATGCTACTGCCGTTTTTAGGTCAAAGCTTTCGGTAGACGTCATGGTGCCGTGCTCTTGGTCTTGCTCGTAGGTTTTTATAATTTTGTTATAAATTTCCTCTATTTTTATTAAAATAGACTGGATTAACTCACTGTCCTGTACAGAAATTTCCGATTGTTCTAACTTAGAACTATATTCTTCTATGTACTGATTATACTGACCATATAAAATTTTTACTTGTTGGAGTTTATTTTGGCCAATAGCCTCTTTTCGGCGTTTTGGTCCTAATTTTCTAATATCCTCCTGTAGTGATTTTAATTGGTCATATAATTTTTGAATTTCGGTCATGCTACATGTACATTATTTGAATTTAGCTAGCACTTGAACCACGAAACTAAACTAGATAATACAAAAATAGTCTACACATCACCAAATTCACTACTTAATTTTTAAAATTGTACCTGTCGACATCTGTTTGTCAGCTGTTGAACAGCTGGGCTGTTGAGCGGCGGCGCGGCTGGTGCTGGTGTTCACGCTGCGTGTGGGTGATGCTGCTGACGTGCTGCAGGCCGTAGACTGGAGATTAGACGCTCTGTTCCGCCTTGGTGTTGCGTATTGTTGCTGCCACTGCTTGTCTCTCAATTTTCTTCGTGAGACATTTATGGATTTTTTTCCAAATGGCGTACAGGAAAATAACGCCTAGTAATATCAGCACTGCTGTGGAGATATATGTAGCTGCCGTGCTGCTGTCTATCTGCTTCGTGCTGGCGCTGTTTTCGGCTCCGTTTTGGGCAATAATAACTTCTTCTTTCTGGTCCGTTTTGGTGCACTGTCCCCCCATAGCTTTTCTGGCTATGCTGGTTGGCTGACGCAGTGGTGCTGGCTGGCTGGTGTGGCGGAGCTGGCTGGTCGGTCCAGGTGACTATATCGGGGCTGCCTGGCGCAGACCGTCTGGAAGGGTCGCCATGAGATGTGGAGCGTTACGGGTAATAATGATAAGACGAGACTCGAGGAAATACTGATTTATTGAGTAACAATTACACTGCTTTTATACTAAAAGTTTGGTATGCAATATAGAACATATGGTAATACTATTTTCTTGGAATCAATATCAAGGTCTCTCGCATTCCTTTGTTCTGAGAAAAGGTACAAAGGTTAATATTAGTTAAGTTTCCATCAGATGTGTATCAGCTGTGATCAGCTGTGATCAGCTGAGTTATTAGGGTGTGACATACACCACACAAATGTCATGGAGAGTTGCCAGGGGAAAAAAACAGCATTAAAATTTTGGCCGAAAAAAAAAATTTTTTTTTTGCCCAAATTTCAAAACGGTCCGAGCGCGCTGAGATTCGGCACGCGGGGACTCCGGGGGCCCGAGAATGTATAAAAGAAAAAAAATTTGGAAAAAATCCAAGATGGCGGCCGTCACAGGCAAAACAATTTCCGAGTACTTTTTGCGAGCCCGAAGGGCGAGCTTCAGGCCGCGAGGCCGCAGGCCGAGCCCGGCGGAGGGCCGGAGGCCCGGAGCCTCCATAACAGTGGCCAGGCGCGTCCCCCCCCTCAAACTTTCGGCGAGGCCGAAGGCCGAGCTGAGGGAGTACCGAACTACCGAAAATCCTATACAAATACGAGGTTTCGCGAGCCCGAAGGGCGAGCTTCAGGCCGCGAGGCCGAAGGCCGAGCTCGGCGGAGGGCCAAAGGCCCGGAGCCTCACCCCGAGCGTCCAAGCGCCCCCCCCCCCCCAAGTAATTTTGCGAGGCCGAAGGCCGAGCTACGGGAGGAAAGGGTTGCCCAAGCATTCATAAGCCCCGTGTATGTTACAAGCGAACCTGAGGGCCGAAGGCCCGAAGGTGAGCGGCAAGGCCTCGCGAGGCCGAAGGCCGAGCTCCGCGTAGGGCCGAAGGCCCGAAGCGTCCCATCAGAGCGCGCTCTCCGCGCGAGCCCGAGGGCCGCTTGCGGCCCGAAGGGCGAGCCCACCCAGACACTTACTATTCCCGTCATTGTTACAAGCGAACCTGAGGGCCGCAGGCCCGAAGGTGAGCGGCAAGGTAAAGCGAGGCCGAAGGCCGAGCGCACGCGGGCACACGAACCTGAGGGCCGCAGGCCCGAGGGTGAGTGGTAAAGCTACGCGAGGCCGAAGGCCGAGCGCACGCGTATAGACGAACCTGAGGGCCGCAGGCCCGAAGGTGAGCGGCAATGCTAAGCGAGGCCGAAGGCCGAGCGCATGCGGGCACACGAACCTGAGGGCCGCAGGCCCGAAGGTGAGTGGTAAGGCAAAGCGAGGCCGAAGGCCGAGCGCACGCGGGCACACGAACCTGAGGGCCGCAGGCCCGAAGGTGAGTGGTAAAGATAAGCGAGGCCGAAGGCCGAGCGCACGCGGACACGCGACCCTGAGGGCCGCAGGCCCGAAGGTGAGCGGCAAGGTTAAGCGAGGCCGAAGGCCGAGCGCACGCGGGCACACGAACCTGAGGGCCGCAGGCCCGAAGGTGAGCGGTAAAGCTAAGCGAGGCCGAAGGCCGAGCGCACGCGGACACACGAACCTGAGGGCCGCAGGCCCGAAGGTGAGTGGTAAAGGTAAGCGAGGCCGAAGGCCGAGCGCACGCGGACACACGAACCTGAGGGCCGCAGGCCCGAAGGTGAGTGATAAGGCTAAGCGAGGCCGAAGGCCGAGCGCACGCGGACACGCGACCCTGAGGGCCGCAGGCCCGAAGGTGAGCGGCAAGGTTAAGCGAGGCCGAAGGCCGAGCGCACACGGGCACACGAACCTGAGGGCTGCAGGCCCGAAGGTGAGTGGTAAAGCTAAGCGAGGCCGAAGGCCGAGCGCACTCGGACACGCGAACCTGAGGGCCGCAGGCCCGAAGGTGAGTGATAAGGCTAAGCGAGGCCGAAGGCCGAGCGCACTCCCCCAACCTTACCTAAACTTACCTTTCCTTACCCATGGGCAAAAAGGACAACTCAAAGACAATAAAGGACAACTAACTAAAGGACAGTAAAGGACAACTCAAGGACAGTAAAGGACAAGTACAAAAAAGACAACAACACAGAGATACCGCGGGGCGCTTGCGCCCCGCGCACCGGGCAAAAAACTAGTTAATATTATATAAAGCTGCATTCCGACTCATTTCTATTGACATCATTGATCTCCGGGAAGGAGGTCCGACTCGATACAATGATGTATGGGAAGAGTGTAGGGGGTGGCGAGGTGACCTCCAGAAAAATCTGACATTTGGGATTTTGTCGAAAACCTCGATTCAGAGTGACGGCCCGGCTAAACGGTTCCAGATGGGTGGGGGGTGCTCGACCAAATGTCATAGAGAACAGCCGGCGATTTGGTGAGGTGACCTTTTTTTTTTTTTTCGGCGACTTTTTTTTTTGGCCGAAATTTCAAAACGGTCGTGGAGAGCTGAAATTTGGTATGGGGGTCGGTATGGGTCCCCGGACTCGAAAAATATTTTTTTTTTTTTTTTTTGCGCGAAAAAAAATTTGTATGGAAAAGCCAAACGGCGCGAGATAGATATGAGGTGCTCGACCAAATGTCATGGAGAGTTGCCAGGGGAAAAAAACTGCATTAAAATTTTGGCCGAAAAAAAAAATTTTTTTTTTGCTCAAATTTCAAAACGGTCCGAGCGCGCCGAGATTCGGCACGCGGGGACTCCGGGGGCCCAAGAATGTATAAAAGAAAAAAAAATTTGAAAAAATCCAAGATGGCGGCCGTCACAGGCAAAACAATTTTCGAGTACTTTTTGCGAGCCCGAAGGGCGAGCTTCAGGCCGCGAGGCCGCAGGCCGAGCCCGGCGGAGGGCCGAAGGCCCGGAGCCTCCATAACAGTGGCCAGGCGCGTCCCCCCCCTCAAACTTTCGGCGAGGCCGAAGGCCGAGCTGAGGGAGTACCGAACTACCGAAAATCCTATACAAATACGAGGTTTCGCGAGCCCGAAGGGCGAGCTTCAGGCCGCGAGGCCGCAGGCCGAGCCCGGCGGAGGGCCGAAGGCCCGGAGCCTCACCCCGAGCGTCCAAGCGCCCCCCCCCCAAGTAATTTTGCGAGGCCGAAGGCCGAGCTACGGGAGGAAAGGGTTGCCCAAACATTTATAAGCCCCGTGTATGTTACAAGCGAATCTGAGGGCCGAAGGCCCGAAGGTGAGCGGCATGGCCTCGCGAGGCCGAAGGCCGAGCTCCGCGTAGGGCCGAAGGCCCGAAGCGTCCCATCAGAGCGCGCTCTCCGCGCGAGCCCGAGGGCCGCTTGCGGCCCGAAGGGCGAGCCCACCCAGACACTTACTATTCCCCTCATTGTTACAAGCGAACCTGAGGGCCGCAGGCCCGAAGGTGAGCAAGTGCTAACGCGTACACTCGAACCTGAGGGCCGTAGGCCCGAAGGTGAGCGGCAAGGTTAAGCGAGGCCGAAGGCCGAGCGCACGCGGACACACGAACCTGAGGGCCGCAGGCCCGAAGGTGAGCGGCAATGCTAAGCGAGGCCGAAGGCCGAGCGAAGGTGAGCAAGAGTTAACGTGGACACACGAACCTGAGGGCCGCAGGCCCGAAGGTGAGCAGTAGGGGTAAGCGAGGCCGAAGGCCGAGCGCACGCGGACACTCGAACCTGAGGGCCGCAGGCCCGAAGGTGAGCGGCAATGCTAAGCGAGGCCGAAGGCCGAGCGCATGCGGACATACGAACCTGAGGGCCGCAGGCCCGAAGGTGAGCAAGAGTTAACGTGGACACACGAACCTGAGGGCCGCAGGCCCGAAGGTGAACAGTAGGGGTAAGCGAGGCCGAAGGCCGAGCGCACGCGGACACTCGAACCTGAGGGCCGCAGGCCCGAAGGTGAGCGGCAATTCTAAGCGAGGCCAAAGGCCGAGCGCACGCGGGCACATGAACCTGAGGGCCGCAGGCCCGAAGGTGAGCGGCAATGCTAAGCGAGGCCGAAGGCCGAGCGCATGCGGACATACGAACCTGAGGGCCGCAGGCCCGAAGGTGAGCAAGAGTTAACGTGGACACACGAACCTGAGGGCCGCAGGCCCGAAGGTGAGCAGTAGGGGTAAGCGAGGCCGAAGGCCGAGCGCACGCGGACACTCGAACCTGAGGGCCGCAGGCCCGAAGGTGAGCGGCAATGCTAAGCGAGGCCAAAGGCCGAGCGCACGCGGGCACACGAACCTGAGGGCCGCAGGCCCGAAGGTGAGCGGCAATGCTAAGCGAGGCCGAAGGCCGAGCGAAGGTGAGCAAGAGTTAACGTGGACACACGAACCTGAGGGCCGCAGGCCCGAAGGTGAGCAGTAGGGGTAAGCGAGGCCGAAGGCCGAGCGCACGCGGACACTCGAACCTGAGGGCCGCAGGCCCGAAGGTGAGCGGCAATGCTAAGCGAGGCCGAAGGCCGAGCGCATGCGGACATACGAACCTGAGGGCCGCAGGCCCGAAGGTGAGCAAGAGTTAACGTGGACACACGAACCTGAGGGCCGCAGGCCCGAAGGTGAACAGTAGGGGTAAGCGAGGCCGAAGGCCGAGCGCACGCGGACACTCGAACCTGAGGGCCGCAGGCCCGAAGGTGAGCGGCAATTCTAAGCGAGGCCAAAGGCCGAGCGCACGCGGGCACATGAACCTGAGGGCCGCAGGCCCGAAGGTGAGCGGCAATGCTAAGCGAGGCCGAAGGCCGAGCGCATGCGGACATACGAACCTGAGGGCCGCAGGCCCGAAGGTGAGCAAGAGTTAACGTGGACACACGAACCTGAGGGCCGCAGGCCCGAAGGTGAGCAGTAGGGGTAAGCGAGGCCGAAGGCCGAGCGCACGCGGACACTCGAACCTGAGGGCCGCAGGCCCGAAGGTGAGCGGCAATGCTAAGCGAGGCCAAAGGCCGAGCGCACGCGGGCACACGAACCTGAGGGCCGCAGGCCCGAAGGTGAGCGGCAATGCTAAGCGAGGCCGAAGGCCGAGCGAAGGTGAGCAAGAGTTAACGTGGACACACGAACCTGAGGGCCGCAGGCCCGAAGGTGAGCAGTAGGGGTAAGCGAGGCCGAAGGCCGAGCGCACGCGGACACTCGAACCTGAGGGCCGCAGGCCCGAAGGTGAGCGGCAATGCTAAGCGAGGCCAAAGGCCGAGCGCACGCGGGCACACGAACCTGAGGGCCGCAGGCCCGAAGGTGAGCGGCAATGCTAAGCGAGGCCGAAGGCCGAGCGAAGGTGAGCAAGAGTTAACGTGGACACACGAACCTGAGGGCCGCAGGCCCGAAGGTGAGCGGCAATGCTAAGCGAGGCCAAAGGCCGAGCGCATGCGGACACACGAACCTGAGGGCCGCAGGCCCGAAGGTGAGCGGCGATGCTAAGCGAGGCCGAAGGCCGAGCGAAGGTGAGCGGCGATGCTAAGCGAGGCCGAAGGCCGAGCGAAGGTGAGCAAGAGTTAATGTGGACACACGAACCTGAGGGCCGCAGGCCCGAAGGTGAGCAGTAGGGGTAAGCGAGGCCGAAGGCCGAGCGCACGCGGACACTCGAACCTGAGGGCCGCAGGCCCGAAGGTGAGCGGCAATGCTAAGCGAGGCCAAAGGCCGAGCGCACGCGGGCACACGAACCTGAGGGCCGCAGGCCCGAAGGTGAGCGGCAATGTTAAGCGAGGCCGAAGGCCGAGCGCATGCGGACACACGAACCTGAGGGCCGCAGGCCCGAAGGTGAGCAGTAGGGCTAAGCGAGGCCAAAGGCCGAGCTCACGCGAACACTGAACCTGAGGGCCGAAGGCCCGAAGGTGAGCCCACGCGAATTAGAGGGCCGCCAGCGGCCCGACGACGGGCGAGCCCCCTCCGACACTCATCCTAATCTCAGACTTCCAAAAACGACCACCCAAAAAAAGGAGTGTAATGTTTTCAGGTTTTTCTATTACTTCTCCCTATTTTACAATGACATGTTCGATGTACCCAATCCAAAGAGTATTGCGGGACGTTTGCCTTATACAATATCTACATATATAGTTATTTCTACATATATAGTTATTGAGGATTAAAGACAGTTTTTTTTTTCAAACAAAACGTTTCGATGGCCTAAACGCTTTCACGTGAGCGGTAGTTTCGATACCTACAAGGGCTACAAGGAATCCTATCTATGCTTCTTAAGTATGGTACTTTATTCTTACGAGCGCGGGTGAGCTATATAGGTAGTGTATTGAGATATTCATGCACATTGTCTATGCGTGCACTATTTATCTATGTTTTATTGTTTTCATATGTATCATAAATACAACCATAAACGATCGGCGCTCGTGAGATAATTAAAAATATTCGACATGGCCCAATGAATCATCGATACCATCTCGTAATCATAAAATTAGATGTCAGTTGTAGAAAGACATTTTGTTGATGGTGTTATGGAATTACTTTGTGAATAAAATTAAAATAGTGAATGAGACAGAAAACAAACAAATTATAATATATTATGATTTTATTTTCAAATATATAATACTTGATTCAACAGTAACATTACTTATCTTTTTATGATAGGTTTTCTTTACATATTTCTTACAAAAAACATTACAGTGGGTATATAAATTTAAGAAAAAGGTACCTATTATAATAAAGCCTTTATTCTCTGACCCTATTTTACATTATTAACTTATCTATATTTTATACTACACAATATATTTTTCTGTATTTAAAGTTTGTTAGAAAATAGTATATAAGAAACTACAACATTAGGTTGTGTTAAGTGTAATTCTTATTGTTTAATTCTAATTATAATTGTTAATGCTAAAATTTGAATAATGAGGAACTTCTTTATTACATAATATGTACTTATACCTATTTCTTATTATTTATGACACATCCTCAATTACCTGTCCAAATGAACACTTTGTTTCGTATGTGTTTCTCATCGGTAAGGCTAAGCGAGGCCGAAGGCCGAGCGCACGCGGACACGCGAACCTGAGGGCCGCAGGCCCGAAGGTCAGTGATATGGCTAAGCGAGGCCAAAGGCCGAGCGCACTCGCCCAACCTTACCTAAACTTACCTTTCCTTACCCATGGGCAAAAAGGACAACTCAAAGACAATAAAGGACAACTAACTAAAGGACAGTAAAGGACAACTCAAGGACAATAAAGGACAACTAAAGGACACAACTACCGCGGGGCGCTTGCGCCCCGCGCACCGGGCAAAAAACTAGTTAATACTATATAAAGCTGCAGCCCCACTGATTTCTCATATATACGATTGTTCTCCGGGAAGGAGGTGGAAATTGGTGGAGGTTTCGGTACTGCCGCATAGGGGGTGCTCCCGAGGGCCCCAGAAAAATCTGACATTTGGGATTTTGTCGAAAACCTCGACTCCGAGTGACGGCCCGGCTAAACGGTGCCAGATGGGTGGGGGGTGCTCGACCAAATGTCATAGAGAACAGCCGACGATTTGGTGAGGTGACCTTTTTTTTTTTTTTCGGCGACTTTTTTTTTTGGCCGAAATTTCAAAACGGTCGTGGAGAGCTGAAATTTGGTATGGGGGTCGGTATGGGTCCCCGGACTCGAAAAATATTTTTTTTTTTTTTTTAGCGCGAAAAAAAAATTTGTATGGAAAAGCCAAACGGCGCGAGATGGGTATGAGGTGCTCGACCAAATGTCATGGAGAGTTGCCAGGGGAAAAAAACTGCATTAAAATTTTGGCCGAAAAAAAAAATTTTTTTTTTGCCCAAATTTCAAAACGGTCCGAGCGCGCTGAGATTCGGCACGCGGGGACTCCGGGGGCCCGAGAATGTATAAAAGAAAAAAAAATTGGAAAAAATCCAAGATGGCGGCCGTCACAGGCAAAACAATTTCCGAGTACTTTTTGCGAGCCCGAAGGGCGAGCTTCAGGCCGCGAGGCCGCAGGCCGAGCCCGGCGGAGGGCCGGAGGCCCGGAGCCTCCATAACAGTGGCCAGGCGCGTCCCCCCCCCTCAAACTTTCGGCGAGGCCGAAGGCCGAGCTGAGGGAGTACCGAACTACCGAAAATCCTATACAAATACGAGGTTTCGCGAGCCCGAAGGGCGAGCTTCAGGCCGCGAGGCCGAAGGCCGAGCTCGGCGGAGGGCCAAAGGCCCGGAGCCTCACCCCGAGCGTCCAAGCGCCCCCCCCCCCCAAGTAATTTTGCGAGGCCGAAGGCCGAGCTACGGGAGGAAAGGGTTGCCCAAGCATTCATAAGCCCCGTGTATGTCACAAGCGAACCTGAGGGCCGAAGGCCCGAAGGTGAGCGGCAAGGCCTCGCGAGGCCGAAGGCCGAGCTCCGCGTAGGGCCGAAGGCCCGAAGCGTCCCATCAGAGCGCGCTCTCCGCGCGAGCCCGAGGGCCGCTTGCGGCCCGAAGGGCGAGCCCACCCAGACACTTACTATTCCCGTCATTGTTACAAGCGAACCTGAGGGCCGCAGGCCCGAAGGTGAGCAAGAGCTAACGCGGACACTCGAACCTGAGGGCCGCAGGCCCGAAGGTGAGCGGCAAGGCTAAGCGAGGCCGAAGGCCGAGCGCACGGGGACACACGAACCTGAGGGCCGCAGGCCCGAAGGTGAGCGGCAAGGTAAAGCGAGGCCGAAGGCCGAGCGCACGCGGGCACACGAACCTGAGGGCCGCAGGCCCGAAGGTGAGCGGCAATGCTAAGCGAGGCCGAAGGCCGAGCGCACGCGGGCACACGAACCTGAGGGCCGCAGGCCCGAAGGTGAGCGGCAATGCTAAGCGAGGCCGAAGGCCGAGCGCACGCGGACACACGAACCTGAGGGCCGCAGGCCCGAAGGTGAGTGGTAAAGGTAAGCGAGGCCGAAGGCCGAGCGCATGCGGACACTCAAACCTGAGGGCCGCAGGCCCGAAGGTGAGCGGCAAGGTAAAGCGAGGCCGAAGGCCGAGCGCACGCGGGCACACGAACCTGAGGGCCGCAGGCCCGAAGGTGAGCGGCAATGCTAAGCGAGGCCGAAGGCCGAGCGCACGCGGATACACGAACCTGAGGGCCGCAGGCCCGAAGGTGAGCGGCAAGGTAAAGCGAGGCCGAAGGCCGAGCGCACGCGGGCACACGAACCTGAGGGCCGCAGGCCCGAAGGTGAGCGGCAAGGTAAAGCGAGGCCGAAGGCCGAGCGCACGCGGGCACACGAACCTGAGGGCCGCAGGCCCGAAGGTGAGCGGCAATACTAAGCGAGGCCGAAGGCCAAGCGCACGCGGACACACGAACCTGAGGGCCGCAGGCCCGAAGGTGAGCGGCAATGCTAAGCGAGGCCGAAGGCCGAGCTAACTCGGACACTCGAACCTTAGGGCCAAACGCCCGAAGGTGAGCGGTAACCGACACTCGCCCTTAAATCTGAGATTACGACGACAAGTCCGAAACCTAACCTAATCTAATTAGTTATGATGCGCCCGGGGGGTTACCACGGTTGATGAGATACAGTCTGGTGACAGACGGACGGACAGCGGAGTCTCTTAGTAATAAAGTTCCGTTTTATCCTATGGGTGCTATACCCTAAAAATAGTATATATTTTTGCTTTTATCAAAAAGTTACTTTTAATGTGCTTATTTTAGTTATGAGATAACACTTGGCCAGTTCCGTAATTACTTCTTTTTTATAATTAATTTTATCTAGGTATAGTAGGTATATATATATATAGCTATATTTAT
Organism: Cenopis cana; assembly: GCA_951800055.1. Taxonomy (NCBI): domain Eukaryota; kingdom Metazoa; phylum Arthropoda; class Insecta; order Lepidoptera; family Tortricidae; genus Cenopis; species Cenopis cana. The sequence goes on from CATOHG010000005.1 coordinate 999,840, forward strand.
ATACCTGTGCCGGATTTCATTTTTTATTACCCACTAAAATTTTCTCAGGACGTACTTGCGAGTATTTCCTAAAAAGTTAGTTAGTTGGGTATTATATATACGTATACGTATCATTATATGATTTTGGTGCAAACTATGACCATAATGAAACAGGACATAGCAGGAAGCAGGTTCTTTAGTGTTGTATGTTGGTGTGAGAAGTAATGCCATTGACACTGGTACGATGATATCTACATATTAACAATGACTCATAGTATTTTCATCATGAGGAGTGCGCGCATACATATCTGACTATATATTCGACTGTGATTGATTGATTCTAAATAAGACTGGAAACAGTGCCCAACTGACGCGATCTGTGCGGTACGGTTGGTCACTGTAACCATCGGTCGAATACTGTTTCTAGCCCAAGTAATATATATTTTGGCATTTCATTGGTATTATTTTACTATACATTTTTTACTGATGAGTCATATGTCAGTCACTTTGGTGGCAGCCATACTGCTAATATGTTGGAAACATCCTGATTCCTATCCACTTTATGATCTCTATATTCTAGAAGGGATCATTTTATTCATTCAAGTGTAAATCTATAGCCCTACAGTATACCTAACTGATGATTGATTTGTTTTGATTGTTGTCGATTAACTGATGATGATTGATATATGAATGTCTACCTATTACTCAAAAGTATAATCTGGACAGTCTGGATCCAGTAGTAAGATGATTCATAATTATGATGGTGATGAGTAAATCAACACTGCACAGTCACAGTTACACACATCACATACAACTAACTAAAGGACAGTTAAGGAAAAGTACAAAAAAAACTAAAGGACACAACTACCGCGGGGCGCTTGCGCCCCGCGCACCGGGCAAAAAACTAGTTATTAATTAATATTAATAATATTAATTAATATTATATAAAGCTGCAATACCACTGATTTCTGATTGACATCATTGATCTCCGGGAAGGAGGTCCGACTCGATACGACGATGTATGGGAAGAGTGTAGGGGGCGGCGAGGTGACCTCCAGAAAAATCTGACATTTGGGATTTTGTCGAAAACCTCGATTTCGAGTGACGGCCCGGCTAAACGGTGAGAGATGGGTGGGGGGTGCTCGACCAAATGTCATAGAGAACAGCCGACAATTTGGTGAGGTGACCTTTTTTTTTTTTTTCGGCCACTTTTTTTTTTGGCCGAAATTTCAAAACGGTCGTGGAGAGCTGAAATTTGGTACGGGGGTCGGTATGGGTCCCCGGACTCGAAAAATATTTTTTTTTTTTTTTTAGGGCGAAAAAAAAATTTATATGGAAAAGCCAAACGGCGCGAGATGGGTATGAGGTGCTCGACCAAATGTCATGGAGAGTTGCCAGGGGAAAAAAACTGCATTAAAATTTTGGCCGAAAAAAAAAATTTTTTTTTTGCTCAAATTTCAAAACGGTCCGAGCGCGCTGAAATTTGGCACGCGGCGACTCCGGGGGCCCGAGATTATATAAAAGAAAAAAAAATTGGAAAAAATCCAAGATGGCGGCCGTCACAGGCAAAACAATTTCCGAGTACTTTTTGCGAGCCCGAAGGGCGAGCTTCAGGCCGCGAGGCCGCAGGCCGAGCCCGGCGGAGGGCCGAAGGCCCGGAGCCTCCATAACAGTGGCCAGACGCCTCCCCCCCCCCTCAAACTTTCGGCGAGGCCGAAGGCCGAGCTGAGGGAGTACCGAACTACCGAAAATCCTATACAAATACGAGGTTTCGCGAGCCCGAAGGGCGAGCTTCAGGCCGCGAGGCCGAAGGCCGAGCTCGGCGGAGGGCCAAAGGCCCGGAGCCTCACCCCGAGCGTCCAAGCGCCCCCCCCCCCAAGTAATTTTGCGAGGCCGAAGGCCGAGCTACGGGAGGAAAGGGTTGCCCAAGCATTCATAAGCCCCGTGTATGTCACAAGCGAACCTGAGGGCCGAAGGCCCGAAGGTGAGCGGCAAGGCCTCGCGAGGCCGAAGGCCGAGCTCCGCGTAGGGCCGAAGGCCCGAAGCGTCCCATCAGAGCGCGTTCTCCGCGCGAGCCCGAGGGCCGCTTGCGGCCCGAAGGGCGAGCCCACCCAGACACTTACTATTCCCGTCATTGTTGCAAGCGAACCTGAGGGCCGCAGGCCCGAAGGTGAGCGGCAATGCTAAGCGAGGCCGAAGGCCGAGCGCATGCGGACACACGAACCTGAGGGCCGCAGGCCCGAAGGTGAGTTGTAAGGCTAAGCGAGGCCGAAGGCCGAGCGCACGCGGGCACACGAACCTGAGGGCCGCAGGCCCGAAGGTGAGTGGTAAAGGTAAGCGAGGCCGAAGGCCGAGCGCACGCGGACACACGAACCTGAGGGCCGCAGGCCCGAAGGTGAGCGGTAAGGCTAAGCGAGGCCGAAGGCCGAGCGCACGCGGACACGCGACCCTGAGGGCCGCAGGCCCGAAGGTGAGCGGCAAGGTTAAGCGAGGCCGAAGGCCGAGCGCACACGGGCACACGAACCTGAGGGCCGCAGGCCCGAAGGTGAGTGGTAAAGCTAAGCGAGGCCGAAGGCCGAGCGCACTCGGACACGCGAACCTGAGGGCCGCAGGCCCGAAGGTGAGTGATAAGGCTAAGCGAGGCCGAAGGCCGAGCGCACTCCCCCAACCTTACCTAAACTTACCTTTCCTTACCCATGGGCAAAAAGGACAACTCAAAGACAATAAAGGACAACTCAAAGACAATAAAGGACAACTAAAGGACACAACTACCGCGGGGCGCTTGCGCCCCGCGCACCGGGCAAAAAACTAGTTAATATTATATAAAGCTGCATTATTAATTAATATTATATAAAGCTGCATTACCACTCATTTCTAATTGACATCATTGATCTCCGGGAAGGAGGTCCGACTCGATACGACGATGTATGGGAAAAGTGTAGGGGGTGGCGAGGTGACCCCCAGAAAAATCTGACATTTGGGATTTTGTCGAAAACCTCGACTCGGAGTGACGGCCCGGCTAAACGGTTCCAGATGGGTGGGGGGTGCTCGACCAAATGTCATAGAGAACAGCCGGCGATTTGGTGGGGTGACCTTTTTTTTTTTTTTCGGCGACTTTTTTTTTTGGCCGAAATTTCAAAACGGTCGTGGAGAGCTGAAATTTGGTACGGGGGTCGGTATGGGTCCCCGGACTCGAAAAATATTTTTTTTTTTTTTTTTTGCGCGAAAAAAAATTTGTATGGAAAAGCCAAACGGCGCGAGATGGGTATGAGGTGCTCGACCAAATGTCATGGAGAGTTGCCAGGGGAAAAAAACTGCATTAAAATTTTGGCCGAAAAAAAAAATTTTTTTTTTGCTCAATTTTCAAAACGGTCCGAGCGCGCCGAGATTTGGCACGCGGGGACTCCGGGGGCCCAAGATTATATAAAAGAAAAAAAATTTTGAAAAAATCCAAGATGGCGGCCGTCACAGGCAAAACAATTTCCGAGTACTTTTTGCGAGCCCGAAGGGCGAGCTTCAGGCCGCGAGGCCGCAGGCCGAGCCCGGCGGAGGGCCGAAGGCCCGGAGCCACCATAACAGTGGCCAGGCGCGTCCCCCCCCCTCAAACTTTCGGCGAGGCCGAAGGCCGAGCTGAGGGAGTACCGAACTACCGAAAATCCTATACAAATACGAGGTTTCGCGAGCCCGAAGGGCGAGCTTCAGGCCGCGAGGCCGAAGGCCGAGCTCGGCGGAGGGCCGAAGGCCCGGAGCCTCACCCCGAGCGTCCGAGCGTCCCCCCCCCCCAAGTAATTTTGCGAGGCCGAAGGCCGAGCTACGGGAGGAAAGGGTTGCCCAAGTATTCATAAGCCCCGTGTATGTCACAAGCGAACCTGAGGGCCGAAGGCCCGAAGGTGAGCGGCGAGGCCTCGCGAGGCCGAAGGCCGAGCTCCGCGTAGGGCCGAAGGCCCGAAGCGTCCCACCAGAGCGCGCTCTCCGCGCGAGCCCGAGGGCCGCTTGCGGCCCGAAGGGCGAGCCCACCCAGACACTTACTATTCCCGTCATTGTTACAAGCGAACCTGAAGGCCGCTGGCCCGAAGGTGAGCGGCAAGGTAAAGCGAGGCCGAAGACCGAGCGCACGCGGGCACACGAACCTGAGGGCCGCAGGCCCGAGGGTGAGTGGTAAAGCTACGCGAGGCCGAAGGCCGAGCGCACGCGTATAGACGAACCTGAGGGCCGCAGGCCCGAAGGTGAGCGGCAATGCTAAGCGAGGCCGAAGGCCGAGCGCATGCGGACACACGAACCTGAGGGCCGCAGGCCCGAAGGTGAGTAGTAAGGCTAAGCGAGGCCGAAGGCCGAGCGCATGCGGACACACGAACCTGAGGGCCGCAGGCCCGAAGGTGAGCGGCAAGGTTAAGCGAGGCCGAAGGCCGAGCGCACGCGGCCACACGAACCTGAGGGCCGCAGGCCCGAAGGTGAGCAGCAAGGCTAAGCGAGGCCGAAGGCCGAGCGCACGCGGACACACGAACCTGAGGGCCGCAGGCCCGAAGGTGAGCGGCAAGGCTAAGCGAGGCCGAAGGCCGAGCGCATGCGGCCACACGAACCTGAGGGCCGCAGGCCCGAAGGTGAGCGGTAAGGCTAAGCGAGGCCGAAGGCCGAGCGCACGCGGGCACACGAACCTGAGGGCCGCAGGCCCGAAGGTGAGCGGTAAGGCTAAGCGAGGCCGAAGGCCGAGCGCACGCGGGCACACGAACCTGAGGGCCGCAGGCCCGAAGGTGAGTGGTAAAGCTAAGCGAGGCCGAAGGCCGAGCGCACGCGAACACACGAACCTGAGGGCCGCAGGCCCGAAGGTGAGTGGTAAGGCTAAGCGAGGCCGAAGGCCGAGCGCACTCGCCCAACCTTACCTAACCTTACCTTTCCTTACCCATGGGCAAAAAGGACAACTCAAAGACAATCAAGGACGAGTACAAAAGGACAGTAAAGGACAACTCAAGGACAATAAAGGACAACTAAAGGACACAACTACCGCGGGGCGCTTGCGCCCCGCGCACCGGGCAAAAAACTAGTTAATATTATATAAAGCTGCATTGCGACTGATTTCTGATTGACATCATTGATCTCCGGGAAGGAGGTCCGACTCGATACGACGATGTATGGGAAGAGTGTAGAGGGTGGCGAGGTGACCTCCAGAAAAATCTGAAATTTGGGATTTTGTCGAAAACCTCGATTCAGAGTGACGGCCCGGCTAAACGGTTCCAGATGGGTGGGGGGTGCTCGACCAAATGTCATAGAGAACAGCCGACAGTTGGGTGAGGTGACCTTTTTTTTTTTTTCGGCCACTTTTTTTTTTGGCCGAAATTTCAAAACGGTCGTGGAGAGCTGAAATTTGGTATGGGGGGTCGTAGGGGTCCCCGGACTCGAAAAATATTTTTTTTTTTTTTTTTTTGCGCGAAAAAAAATTTGTATGGAAAAGCCAAACGGCGCGAGATAGATATAAGGTGCTCGACCAAATGTCATGGAGAGTTGCCAGGGGAAAAAAACTGCATTAAAATTTTGGCCGAAAAAAAAAATTTTTTTTTTCTCAAATTTCAAAACGGTCCGAGCGCGCTGAGATTCGGCACGCGGCGACTCCGGGGGCCCGAGATTATATAAAAGAAAAAAAAATTGGAAAAAATCCAAGATGGCGGCCGTCACAGGCAAAACAATTTTCGAGTACTTTTTGCGAGCCCGAAGGGCGAGCTTCAGGCCGCGAGGCCGCAGGCCGAGCCCGGCGGAGGGCCGAAGGCCCGGAGCCTCCATAACAGTGGCCAGGCGCGTCCCCCCCCCTCAAACTTTCGGCGAGGCCGAAGGCCGAGCTGAGGGAGCACCGAACTACCGAAAATCCTATACAAATACGAGGTTTCGCGAGCCCGAAGGGCGAGCTTCAGGCCGCGAGGCCGAAGGCCGAGCTCGGCGGAGGGCCAAAGGCCCGGAGCCTCACCCCGAGCGTCCAAGCGCCTCCCCCCCCAAGTAATTTTGCGAGGCCGAAGGCCGAGCTACGGGAGGAAAGGGTTGCCCAAGCATTCATAAGCCCCGTGTATGTTTCAAGCGAACCTGAGGGCCGAAGGCCCGAAGGTGAGCGGCAAGGCCTCGCGAGGCCGAAGGCCGAGCTCCGCGTAGGGCCGAAGGCCCGAAGCGTCCCACCAGAGCGCGCTCTCCGCGCGAGCCCGAGGGCCGCTTGCGGCCCGAAGGGCGAGCCCACCCAGACACTTACTATTCCCCTCATTGTTACAAGCGAACCTGAGGGCCGCAGGCCCGAAGGTGAGCAAGAGCCAACGCGTAAACTCGAACCTGAGGGCCGCAGGCCCGAAGGTGAGTGGTAAGGCTAAGCGAGGCCGAAGGCCGAGCGCACGCGGGCACACGAACCTGAGGGCCGCAGGCCCGAAGGTGAGTGGTAAAGCTAAGCGAGGCCGAAGGCCGAGCGCACGCGGACACACGAACCTGAGGGCCGCAGGCCCGAAGGTGAGTGGTAAGGCTAAGCGAGGCCGAAGGCCGAGCGCACGCGGACACGCGAACCTGAGGGCCGCAGGTCCGAAGGTGAGTGCTAAGGCTAAGCGAGGCCGAAGGCCGAGCGCACTCGGGCACACGAACCTGAGGGCCGCAGGCCCGAAGGTGAGTGGTAAAGCTAAGCGAGGCCGAAGGCCGAGCGCACGCGGACACACGAACCTGAGGGCCGCAGGCCCGAAGGTGAGTGGTAAGGCTAAGCGAGGCCGAAGGCCGAGCGCACGCGGACACGCGAACCTGAGGGCCGCAGGCCCAAAGGTGAGTGGTAAGGCTAAGCGAGGCCGAAGGCCGAGCGCACGCGGGCACACGAACCTGAGGGCCGCAGGCCCGAAGGTGAGTGGTAAAGCTAAGCGAGGCCGAAGGCCGAGCGCACGCGGACACACGAACCTGAGGGCCGCAGGCCCGAAGGTGAGTGGTAAGGCTAAGCGAGGCCGAAGGCCGAGCGCACTCGGGCACACGAACCTGAGGGCCGCAGGCCCGAAGGTGAGTGGTAAGGCTAAGCGAGGCCGAAGGCCGAGCGCATGCGGACACACGAACCTGAGGGCCGCAGGCCCGAAGGTGAGCGGCAAGGTAAAGCGAGGCCGAAGGCCGAGCGCACGCGGACACACGAACCTGAGGGCCGCAGGCCCGAAGGTGAGTGGTAAGGCTAAGCGAGGCCGAAGGCCGAGCGCACGCGGACACGCGAACCTGAGGGCCGCAGGCCCGAAGGTGAGTGCTAAGGCTAAGCGAGGCCGAAGGCCGAGCGCACTCGGGCACACGAACCTGAGGGCCGCAGGCCCGAAGGTGAGTGGTAAGGCTAAGCGAGGCCGAAGGCCGAGCGCACGCGGGCACACGAACCTGAGGGCCGCAGGCCCGAAGGTGAGTGGTAAGGCTAAGCGAGGCCGAAGGCCGAGCGCACGCGGACACGCGAACCTGAGGGCCGCAGGCCCAAAGGTGAGCTGTAAGGTTAAGCGAGGCCGAAGGCCGAGCGCACTCGCCCAACCTTACCTAAACTTACCTTTCCTTACCCATGGGCAAAAAGGACAACTCAAAGACAATAAAGGACAACTAAAGGACAGTCAAGGACAAGTACAAAAAAGACAACAACACAGAGATACCGCGGGGCGCTTGCGCCCCGCGCACCGGGCAAAAAACTAGTTAATACTATATAAAGCTGCAGCCCCACTCATTTCTCATTCATATGGTTGTTCTCCCGGAAGGAGGTGGAAATTGGTAGAGATTTCGGTACTGTCTTATAGGGGGTGGCGACGTGACCTCCAGAAAAATCTGACATTTGGGATTTTGTCGAAAACCTCGATTCCGAGTGACGGCCCGGCTAAACGGTGCCAGATGGGTGGGGGGTGCTCGACCAAATGTCATAGAGAACAGCCGGCGATTTGGTGAGGTGACCTTTTTTTTTTTTTCGGCGACTTTTTTTTTTGGCCGAAATTTCAAAACGGTCGTGGAGAGTTGAAATTTGGTATGGGGGTCGGTATGGGTCCCCGGACTCGAAAAATATTTTTTTTTTTTTTTCGAAAAAAAAATTTTTTTTTTGCTCAAATTTCAAAACGGTCCGAGCGCGCTGAGATTTGGCACGCGGCGACTCCGGGGGCCCGAGATTATATAAAAGAAAAAAAATTTGGAAAAAATCCAAGATGGCGGCCGTCACAGGCAAAACAATTTCCGAGTACTTTTTGCGAGCCCGAAGGGCGAGCTTCAGGCCGCGAGGCCGCAGGCCGAGCCCGGCGGAGGGCCGAAGGCCCGGAGCCTCCATAACAGTGGCCAGGCGCGTCCCCCCCCCTCAAACTTTCGGCGAGGCCGAAGGCCGAGCTGAGGGAGTACCGAACTACCGAAAATCCTATACAAATACGAGGTTTCGCGAGCCCGAAGGGCGAGCTTCAGGCCGCGAGGCCGAAGGCCGAGCTCGGCGGAGGGCCAAAGGCCCGGAGCCTCACCCCGAGCGTCCAAGCGCCCCCCCCCCTCAAGTAATTTTGCGAGGCCGAAGGCCGAGCTACGGGAGGAAAGGGTTGCCCAAGCATCCATAAGCCCCGTGTATGTTACAAGCGAACCTGAGGGCCGAAGGCCCGAAGGTGAGCGGCAAGGCCTCGCGAGGCCGAAGGCCGAGCTCCGCGTAGGGCCGAAGGCCCGAAGCGGCCCATCAGAGCGCGCTCTCCGCGCGAGCCCGAGGGCCGCTTGCGGCCCGAAGGGCGAGCCCACCCAGACACTTACTATTCCCGTCATTGTTACAAGCGAACCTGAGGGCCGCAGGCCCGAAGGTGAGCAAGAGCTAACGCGGACACTCGAACCTGAGGGCCGCAGGCCCGAAGGTGAGCGGCAAGGCTAAGCGAGGCCGAAGGCCGAGCACATGCGGACACACGAACCTGAGGGCCGCAGGCCCGAAGGTGAGCGGCAAGGTAAAGCGAGGCCGAAGGCCGAGCGCACGCGGGTACACGAACCTGAGGGCCGCAGGCCCGAAGGTGAGCGGCAATGCTAAGCGAGGCCGAAGGCCGAGCGCACGCGGACACACGAACCTGAGGGCCGCAGGCCCGAAGGTGAGCGGCAAGCTAAAGCGAGGCCGAAGGCCGAGCGCACGCGGGCACACGAACCTGAGGGCCGCAGGCCCGAAGGTGAGCGGCAATGCTAAGCGAGGCCGAAGGCCGAGCGCATGCGGACACACGAACCTGAGGGCCGCAGGCCCGAAGGTGAGTTGTAAGGCTAAGCGAGGCCGAAGGCCGAGCGCACGCGGGCACACGAACCTGAGGGCCGCAGGCCCGAAGGTGAGTGGTAAAGGTAAGCGAGGCCGAAGGCCGAGCGCACGCGGACACACGAACCTGAGGGCCGCAGGCCCGAAGGTGAGCGGCAAGGTTAAGCGAGGCCGAAGGCCGAGCGCACGCGGACATGCGACCCTGAGGGCCGCAGGCCCGAAGGTGAGCGGCAAGGTTAAGCGAGGCCGAAGGCCGAGCGCACACGGGCACACGAACCTGAGGGCCGCAGGCCCGAAGGTGAGTGGTAAAGCTAAGCGAGGCCGAAGGCCGAGCGCACTCGGACACGCGAACCTGAGGGCCGCAGGCCCGAAGGTGAGTGATAAGGCTAAGCGAGGCCGAAGGCCGAGCGCACTCCCCCAACCTTACCTAAACTTACCTTTCCTTACCGAACTTACGAACCTGAGGGCCGCAGGCCCGAAGGTGAGCGGCAAGGTTAAGCGAGGCCGAAGGCCGAGCGCACGCGGACATGCGACCCTGAGGGCCGCAGGCCCGAAGGTGAGCGGCAAGGTTAAGCGAGGCCGAAGGCCGAGTGCACGCGGACACGCGATCCTGAGGGCCGCAGGCCCGAAGGTGAGCGGCAAGGTTAAGCGAGGCCGAAGGCCGAGCGCACACGGGCACACGAACCTGAGGGCCGCAGGCCCAAGGGTGAGTGGTAAAGCTAAGCGAGGCCGAAGGCCGAGCGCACTCGGACACGCGAACCTGAGGGCCGCAGGCCCGAAGGTGAGTGATAAGGCTAAGCGAGGCCGAAGGCCGAGCGCACTCCCCCAACCTTACCTAAACTTACCTTTCCTTACCCATGGGCAAAAAGGACAACTCAAAGACAATAAAGGACAACTCAAAGACAATAAAGGACAACTCAAAGACAATAAAGGACAGTTAAGGACAAGTGAGCGGCAATGCTAAGCGAGGCCGAAGGCCGAGCGCATGCGGACACACGAACCTGAGGGCCGCAGGCCCGAAGGTGAGTTGTAAGGCTAAGTGAGGCCGAAGGCCGAGCGCACGCGGGCACACGAACCTGAGGGCCGCAGGCCCGAAGGTGAGTGGTAAAGGTAAGCGAGGCCGAAGGCCGAGCGCACGCGGACACACGAACCTGAGGGCCGCAGGCCCGAAGGTGAGCGGTAAGGCTAAGCGAGGCCGAAGGCCGAGCGCACGCGGACACGCGACCCTGAGGGCCGCAGGCCCGAAGGTGAGCGGCAAGGTTAAGCGAGGCCGAAGGCCGAGCGCACACGGGCACACGAACCTGAGGGCCGCAGGCCCGAAGGTGAGTGGTAAAGCTAAGCGAGGCCGAAGGCCGAGCGCACTCGGACACGCGAACCTGAGGGCCGCAGGCCCGAAGGTGAGTGATAAGGCTAAGCGAGGCCGAAGGCCGAGCGCACTCCCCCAACCTTACCTAAACTTACCTTTCCTTACCCATGGGCAAAAAGGACAACTCAAAGACAATAAAGGACAACTAACTAAAGGACAGTAAAGGACAACTCAAGGACAACTAAAGGACACAACTACCGCGGGGCGCTTGCGCCCCGCGCACCGGGCAAAAAACTAGTTGGCTAGGCTATAAAGTCGGAGAATTGGTACTGTAATAGCTTGGAAGGTCTCGGGCGACTCTCACTACCTTTGTTGTCATGAAGCCTTGGTTACATTAGACTAAGTATTGCCGAACTGTATGACGTTAATGTATTAAGGTAGTTTAATCAAATCATGTGATAAAATATTATTCATTTACTATATCCGATTTTCATTATTATTTAGTTGTATTTGATAATTGAAATTTGAACGGGGTAATTTCTATGTTAAATTCGCGAATAAAAAAACAATTTCATAAAATAATTTGATTCGTATCAATGGTTGTAAGTAAACAAATATCATGTAAAATATAATAATAAATCATTGTCCATTAAATTAGATTGAAATATAAGAAGGAGTTAATTAGGTGGGTAGTATTGTTTATTATAACCTTTATTTTTGGAGGGTTTATTGTACGAATGGGTTAGGCCTTATAAATTTAACACTAATCGTTTTATTGTTAATGGTTTAGGTTGCAGTGTTTAAATACCTTTGTTATTATATTATTATCGGACACGGAAAGATTGGCTGGCATTAAATAACGCTTTCCTGAAGAAGGCCAATCTAAAGTATATTAAGTTCTTTGAAGTCATTAATTTAATGACAATGGGATTTATAATAAACTATTTGCTTAAATAAGTAAGAAAATAATTAAATGAAAAAGATCCTTAAAATGATTGTAGTTACGTCAGTTGTTAATCGTCTATGGGATAAGAACCATTTCTCCACGGTACTAAGGTGACATAAAATGTGAAGAGAATGACAATGCAACGTTGGTTGAGTATCTAATTAGCGAGTTTCCACCTTATTGGCAGCGGGTTAAAGAATGGGCGTAACCTTTCTTGTCTTACAATAGGATAGGTAGAAGATTCGTTCAATCACAGAGTTGTAGGATATATACAGTGTGATACCGGTAAAAGGGTATTGTTTTCAAACGGAGATTAATATGTTCCATTAGCAATTATTGATTGTCACATCGAATTTCCAAATTTCGTACCGTCAATGAACTATAAGAGCTGCGCAAGGTAATAACATAGAAAATAAAACATTAAAGATGATCATTTGAGTCAAGTAATTAAATTACTTTGAAGTACGTTGTTGTAAGTTAAAATTTGATTCTAAAATGATTGAAGATTAGATTTTGGTTTAGTAATAGACTTAAGCCACAGAATAATATAATAGTATTACATGCAGGACGGACACGAATCCACCCCGCGCCGAGGTCAGTTGCTTCGTTCCTGACAGGCTCGGGATGACAGGCCGGGTTACGATCGAGTTATCGTCACGTCTCGCAAATTTTCCACGCCACACGCTGCGCTCTCGCGCAAACAATTGACGACTGTACTGACTGTGCACGCATGTGCGCTTGCCCACATCGTTTGCTTCCTTCCCGTGTCATCCCTATGCTTGGGCGCAAGGTTCAGTTAAGAAATTGCAATTGAGTGCCCATCTTGAATAAAAGGTTGTTTGCCGGTGACACCCTGTAGTTATTCATAATAATTTGCGCCGACCAATCATCAAGTTTCGACCACGCCCACAAAGTCGTTCAATTGAGAGATATTACTCTTGAGATTTATGCAATCCTAGTGTAAGGAGCTCACAAGAGATGTCGCCCGAGGCGCCCGAGGCCCCTGAGTTACTCGAGGCTCCTGAGTCTCCGGAGTCGCTCGAGGCCTGTAAGTAAGCTTCTTTTAGGTCAAGTTCGCAGTAATATTCTCCATTACGAAGAGTATTTAATATATCATCAATATGGGGAAGTGGAAAGTGATCAATTTCCATACAGGGGTTAACTGTCAATTTGTAGTCGCCGCATAAGCGAACTGAGCCGTCAGCTTTCAATATTGGTACTACCGGGGTACCCCATTCATTTTGTTCAACCGCAGTTATTCTCCCCTCATTTAGAAGTCTAGAAATTTCATTGTTTACCTTATCACGAAGTGCATAGGGTACTCGTCGCACCGGTAGACATTTAGGTTGCGAATTCGGCTTCAGTTTTAAATTGATCACTTCACCTTTGAAATTCCCCCAACCGGGCTCAAATATTTCTGCGAACTGGTCCTTGATTAATTGTTCTGCATCTGAAACATTTTGAAGTATATTAGTCCCTACATCAACCCAGCTCTCCCATTTCGGGGGCACATGTTCAAAGCATGTAGCCAATTCCTACCAATGACTCTAGGGGAATTGTTCTGAGCTATGAACACATTTAACCTTTCAGTGACATTATTACATGTGACTTTCACATTATTTTTCCTAATGGTTTAGTGACACTTTGATCGAAGTTTTTAAATAGAATCTTACAGTCTTTTAATTCTAAATCCTCTAGGTATTTATTTTTATCACTTGAAGACATAATTGTCACCTCCGAACCCGTGTTCAATTGAAATGCCAAGTCTTGGCCATTCACATTGACATTTATAAAAAATGGTGGTATCCTACTTACACTATTTACTGTATAAGTTTCATATCCTTCGTATAAGTCTTTAACAGATTTGACTATCTCCTCACTATCTTCTTTCTTCGAGGGTGTTGTAGCCTCCAACACATTAGTGTGTCTAAAGTTTTTCTGTGGGCACATCTTGAATGTATGTCCTCGTACTCCACATTCTGAACAGAATTTCCCTTTCAAGGTGCAGTCAGCTTTGATATGATTCGATTTTCCGCAACAGAAATCAAGCAGTATTAGCAAACCACCACGGATGCAGTGCTCCGTGGTGGTTTGCTAATACTCCTTGATTTCCTCATCTTGTTGTTAGGCTTTGGTATTCCTTGGTTGAAAAAAAACTTCAGTTACCTCATCGGAACCATTTGTGTGTAATAATGCTGCTTCCACTGTACGTGCCAATTCAATGCACTTTTCGAGGCTCATATCTACTTGAATTTTCATTAATTCAAATTTAATCATTTTTGAAGAGACTCCTTCCATGAATTTTTCCTTAATTTGATCGTCCATATCCTTGAAATTGCATTTCCCAGCCAATTTTTTTAATTCTAATGCGTAGTTTTGAATACTTTCGCTCGGCAATTGATTTCTCCTCCTAAATTCCACTCTCTCTAATGCTGTAGGCAGTGGTTTTACATACTTATCCTTGAGTTTTTTTAGCAACTCCTCATAAGACAGTTTCCTAGGCTGATCTGGTGCACAAATAGGTTAGTGGTTCGAAAACTTTTGGTGAAAGTTTCGTAATTAGCAGTGGTACTTTTTTGTCGTCACTTATGTCGTTCACTAATAGAAAACACTCGAATTGTTGCTCAAACACTGCCCAATTCTCGCCCTCAAACTGCTTCAATTCTCCGAATGACATTTTTGTTTGAGCCGCTACGCGTTTTTGATTATTTTTGTCTTTGTAGTGATTGCTCAATTTTTTTCTGAGTTGATCCAATGTATCCGTTTCGGAGCAAACCACTTTGTATTCTTTCAGTATTTCTAGGAGTTCCGGCTTCTTGCATTTGTAAATAGCACTCAAATTCCGGAGTTATGTTTGAATGACATGGTTATTTTCCTCCAAATCCGTGATCACGTCTTGATATTCCGAATCTGACATTTACAATATAAATTAGTAGAATTGTTCGCCGGCCATTTTTTTTTGTAATATCCGAAAGTTCACAAACAAACGATTTACACGTTTTGTTGTTTCGAAATTTCAGTTTTTCCTGCACGCGCGGAACTTGATTACGCGTCGCCAATTATCATGTCTTGAATTAAAACTTCCAAATTAATTAATTGGTGTTCGAGCCGAACGTTCCGATTCGCCCAACGAGCAAAAACGACGATAAATGAACTGGTTAACTATGACTATAACTTTAGGAGAGCCTGAAACTTACTGAGTTTAGACTACAAAAGGAACTAACAAAATATCTCTGAGAAAAAAAAAACACACAATTAAACCGAGCCCTAACGAAGATGGAAAGGTTCGATGATAAACACAATAACCCCCTTTTCCATCCAAAAGTGTGTAGTCTTTTTATCACAACATGTGCTGCAGACATATGTTGGTACAAAAACCCTACAATTCCCGTCCGCGGAGGGGAATTAATTAAATTCTTAATCTAACAATCCCGCGTGCGACCGGCTTGACTTGAAGCCGCACGCATGAGAGACTCATACTGAGAACATTTTCACTAAGAAAAACGACTCACTATTTGAGACTAACGCTCACTCAAGACATACTAAGAGGAGGGCGCGACACGCAGCCAAGAACTCCAAAATACAAGATTGCACTCACTTAGGGAGCGACTTACTAAACGTAAAATTAACTTAAGAGATACATAAAGGAGGGCGTGACACACTGCCTATACTCCTATTATAAGTTTAAAAACACGAAGGGCGCGACACGCAGCCAAGAGCTCCAAAATACAAGATTGCGGTCACATAGGGAGCGACTTACCACACGTAATAAAACGGTGCTTCACTCTGCAGGTGCAGAGCAGAGTGGCCCTATCATTATATAATAAGCAAGCATTTTAATTTAAGATAAAAACTCTGAACTGTTTTCATCGCATGCCGGTTACACACTCAATGTAAGCGACCGAGACTTACGAATTACCATGCCTTACGTTATCCTAAATCTAGCCATTATGTAAGACAACACAATTTTTATCTTTAAAGTGAGAGTCTAATTATAATGAATATCATATGATAAGTTTTATGCTATTACTAATCCCGGGAACTAATTACTACGCGTAAACAACC
The DNA here is from genome assembly GCA_951800055.1 of Cenopis cana. Taxonomy (NCBI): domain Eukaryota; kingdom Metazoa; phylum Arthropoda; class Insecta; order Lepidoptera; family Tortricidae; genus Cenopis; species Cenopis cana. The sequence goes on from CATOHG010000005.1 coordinate 1,015,338, forward strand.
TATTCCCTCTACTTGCAAACCGATACCAATAAAAACCGAAATCAGGACATAACTTCTTCCTACGAATCCTACGATGAATTCCTACAGGTCCGGATATAGATAGTGCGTACTCATCAAGCTTAAACAAACAAACCTTTTATTAAGCCAACAGTCGGGACAGATATTCTCCAATCATTTGCACACCTGCAGTCCAGACGATTCTTAAACAGTCTATCTTACGCTAAAACTTAACCAATCTAAGTGCAACACTTCCCTCGTGGAAGGCCGACTTTATGATGCCCTAGAAGAGAGACATAACAAACCGTTGGTGCGCAACAGGTAGTCACCATGACAAAGAACTACTGCCATAAAAAAAAATTGCTCGAGCCTATGGTATCTCTCCCCCTAGACTCGCCGAGGTGACGCCAGCACACGTGATATATATAAAGAAAAACTCCCAGCCAACTAAACGTACAACCTACTTATTTATTACTGACGCGTACACCTAATATTATATAAGTTGTCAACGCAAGAAGTTGAAACAACTATTAATGCTACCAGCAGCAACACAGAAAACAAAAAAAAAACAAACTCGAGTAACAGAGTATATAAATAGTTCAGTGACGACAACCCAGCCAAGAACTACTGAGACAAAAATTAGCGACAATGGACAACAGGCGGGTCCAAATCGCTTTAAAGGTGGTGTGACACACAACCAACCCTCCATAGCGCAAAGGGGGCGACTATGGGAACAAGCGTCCGTGAGATACTCAACTAGACGAACAAAAAGGATTACGGCAGTGCAGTAGGCGCGCACCGCTAGCGTAATCAAAAGTATACATGTTCAGTACACACTTACGAGAAACAAGGCGTGACGCACGACCAACCATCCACGCAGTGTGTACCCCAAAATTGTCAAAGACATGACGGTGTCTTCAAAAAAATTACCAAAGACCCCTTTTAACTTACCTAATTAGATCTGTAGGTACCACAGATAGAAACAGCAAAAGTCGTATTACTCCCGGTTGCTAACATTTCAGAAGTCATTAACCATAAGAGACATATACAACGGACTAGAATTCTTTTAGAAATTGACACAGATATTGTTTTTGAATTTAGACTCGCATATTATAATAGAGTTCCGAACGGCAGGTCACTACACCGTGTAGCCTCTGGATGTCCTGGTCACAGCCCGAGATTTGTGACAGACTCCCTAGCAGGTAGTGAGCGCGCGCTACCAAACGAACACGCTGTGCATGGGTGAGGCCCCCCCCCCCCCCCCCCCCCCCCCCCCCGTCGGATATCGCTGCGCACAGCTCGGTCACCTTCGGCTCACAAATCGCCAGCTCCGGCGCAGCGTCCCTCGCTGCAGCTCCCCGACCAGGTTTAAGACTGCCACGACGGACCAGAGAACGGGTCTGTCGCAATAGCTTCCTAAGAGTGACAACAGTGTCATCCGGGTCGAATGGAATGTGTAGTGTAGTGAGTTCATGCTGAATTTCGTCCTTTAACAGGTATTCAACTTTAACCGCAGAGTCCATGTTTTATATTTGGTTACAAAATAAATTTCAATTAATTGTATTTATCTGTATACAGATTTATGAAAGGCCGTTCAAATTCTCATTTAATAACAGTACCAAGATGTTTCCAAGAATTCACTATTTCAAATACAAGATCTGTTAAGCCACCAATAAGGATAAGCGCAATCCAGTGGGCAGACCGTGTATAGCTAGATATAAAACAGAATACACAAGCCAATAGGGTATTAAACTAAGGTAAAAATAAATTATTTTTTACTTGACTAATAAAAGATCTAACGAAAATACTCGAAAAACATCAATTATTAATTTATTTTAGCTAATTGAAAGATTTTATAAGCATAAAGATTTAAAAAGGACGCTGATTTGAACAAACCTACTCACACTGTCTTAGTGACGTCACTAAGACAGTATTTCCCTACAAACTTCATATTATCAAATCGTTTTTGACATTTAATAAAAAGTTGCTGATTTGACTAGGGGTTTAATACCGTATTGGCCATACACATTCACTTAAGAACTATAAGTGCAGTTGCACAAAGGAAATTCATAAGCTTAAAAAAAAATAAGCCAGTCCGGCTATACACATACAATTATATCAGTAAGTCCGGGCACAGAGCATGAGAGAAACAATTAACCGAGGAGAGAGAAGATAATTTTAAAAGTTAACAACTTGGTCACCGCACACACCGTTTCATCCGAAATCCTCCGAAGGACTAATACACCACCAAAAGCACCTCAGGCCAGTGTAGCAACTTTTGCTCCGGGCATGAGACTAAGGGCGTGGGATGGGGAACTCGTGGCCAGACCTGGGTCATATGCGAACAAAGGGTAGAGATAATGTTGGGCGCCTTGAAATTTTATTTAAACTTATGACACAGGCCCCGCACAAACGGTGCCCCAGTGGTGTATGGAGTCCACAAAAACAAACCAGTTTGAATGTTTATTTATACATTTATTTGAAAGGATGTTACACCCAGGCGTCCCCAGGTTACAAGTATCAATACCAAACAGTGCTTATGCTTATCTAAATATATATCTAATTTGCCAATGTCGCAATCTAAATATATAAAAGAAGAAACTGACTGACTGACTGACTGACATATCAACGCACAGCCCAAACCGCTGGTTCTAGAGATTCCAAATTTGGCACGTAGGTTCCTTATAAGGTCTAGGGGTGCACTAAGGAAGGATTTTTCAAAATTCATCCCCTAAGGGGGTGAAATGGGGCTCCAAAGTTTGTATGGAGAAACATCATTAGTTTGATTATTTTATTCGAAACTTCTCAGGAGTACTCCTAACAATAAATGAATAAACACGTGTTTCAGGTTTTTTGAAAATTCAACCCCTTAAAGGGGGAAATGGGGTGTCAAAGTCTGAAAATCGACAATGGGTATTGTTTCTATGGTTTATCGGGTCGCTGATTACGAAATCAACAATGATTTTCAAATCCAACGTGGCGGACGTGAAATAACATCTCCCCTGTCGGGGTGAAATGGGGTTGAAATGTCTACATATCAATATGGGTGTCGTTTTCATGGTTTTTTAGGACGTTAATTACGAAAATGGCATCGATTTTAAAACTTAATATTTTGGATATGAACATTTCTAAACATGTTAAAGAAGAAACTGAATGACTGACTGACATATCAAAGCACATCCCAAACCGCTGGTTCTAGAGATTCCAAATTTGGCACGTAGGTTCCTTATAAGGTCTAAGGGTGCACTAAGGAAGGAGTGTTCAAAATTCATGCCCTAAGGGGGTGAAATGGGGCTCCAAAGTTTGTATGAAGAAACAAGATTAGTTTGATTATTTTATTCGAAACTTCACAGGAGTACTTCTAACAATAAATGAGAAAACACGTGTTTCAGGTTTTTTGAAAATTCAACCCCTAAAAGGGGAAATGGGATGTCAAAGTCTGAAAATCGACAATGGGTATTGTTTCTATGGTTTATCGGGTCGCTAATTACGAAATCAACAATGATTTTAAAATCCAACGTGGCGGACGTGAAATACCATCTCCGTCGGGGTGAAATCGGGTTGAAATGTCAACATATCAATATGGGTATCGTTTCCATGGTTTTTTGGGACGTTATTTACGAAAATGGCATCGATTTTAAGATTTTATATTGTGGACCTGTTCTAAATATGTAAAAGAAGAAACTGACTGACTAATTGATTGACTGGCTTACTGACTGACATATCAACGTACAACCCAAGCCGCTGGTTCTAGAGATTCCAAATTTGACACGTAGGTTCCTTATAAGATCTAGGGGTGCACTAAGGAAGGATTTTTCAAAATTCATCCCTTAAGGGGGTGAAATGGGGCTCCAAAGTTTGTATGGAGAAACAAGATTAGTTTGACTATTTTATTCGAAACTTCACAGGAGTACTCTTAATAATAAGTGAGTAAACAAGTGTTTCAGGTTTTTTGAAAATTCAACCCCTAAAAGGGGGAAATGTGGTGACAAAGTCTGAAAATCAAGAAATGGGGCTTCAAAGTTTGTATGGAGAAACAAGATTAGTTTGACTATTTTATTCGAAACTTCACAGGAGTACTCTTAATAATAAATGAGTAAACAAGTGTTTCAGGTTTTTTGAAAATTCAACCCCTAAAAGGGGGAAATGTGGTGACAAAGTCTGAAAATCAACAATGGGTATGGTTTCTATGGTTTATCGGGTCGCTAATTACGAAAACAACAATGATTTTAAAATCCAACGTGGAAGATGTGAAATACCATCTCACCTGTCGGAGTGTGATGGGGTTGAAATGTCTAAATATCAGTATGGGTGTCGTTTTTATGGTTTTTTGGGACGTTAATTACGAAAATGACATCGATTTTGAAATTTTATATTGTGGACATGTACTTTTTTTTTCAATATGTTAAAGAAGAAACCGACTGAGCCCAAACCGCTGGTTCTAGGTATTCCAAATTTGGCAAGTACGTTTCTTATAAGGCCTAAGGGTGAAACGGGGACGTTTTTGAGAATTCAACCATTAAAAGGAGGAAATGTGGTCACAAAGTCTGAAAGTAATACCCACGTTGATTTTCAGACTTTGTGACCACATTTCCTTCTTTTAAGGGAGACAGATATTCAAGAGTAGAAATTATAATCTCTTAGTAGTAGTAAGTCGTTGCCGGCGTAAAAATTCGTATACCGAAGCCTCCAGAATGTAACAAATAGTTTTCCAACCCGCACTTAAATCAGTTCAGCAAAACGCGTGATAATCGCGGACAAACACATACCTCTGGTTGGGTCAAAATCAAACTGAGATCATCCTTTTTTTGTAGACTGTTTAAAGTTACGTTTAGTACGCGGGCGAAGCCGCGGGAAAAAGCTAGTTTAAACTAAAATGTTAAAGAAAACAACTATAAAACAATATTTATGGAGGAGGGAATTCAACTAAAACCTACGGGTGTGTGTGGGTGTGTACATCTAAATGTCTTTGAAGTTGACTAAAGCAGTATGGAACTGACTCACATTTGCAATGCCTGCCTAACCGCATGTTCAAAAAAAGGAACCGCCGTCTTTCCCGTCTCCCGGGGAAAATCCAAAGAAGCCTCACAGGAAACCGCACTCCATTCGGGACTGGTTCCTGAACTTAGGCACTGTGCCCGTGCCTAGGAGCCCTGGAAACCAAACAGGATTATCATTAATACACTACCACATGCTACACCTAACCTCACTTTGTATGGAGACAGAACGGTCAAATATTACTGCCTATAGAGTAATTCCGCATACCAAACTTACCATTAAGGGCTTAAGATCAAGCGAGTAGTCGCTTTATACTCGGGCATGACTAGCGGAGTGGATGGCATTGCCGAACGACGGGCCGCGCCATAAGGGTGGGCCGATGCCTAGAACTTCATAAATCTGCAACAAAGACGATAGATTCAATGCTCACGCCGAGCATCATGGTTTGCGTCGAAACAACCAAAAGCTGATGGTATTCAATGAGAAACAACTTACATGAGAGGACGTGAGGGGTCAGCGGGAAATCTCCGAGTTAGCAGCCAACATTTTGGGGCGCGATTATACACGAAATTGCTACTTCGCGTGCCGGCGGGGCGAACAAATCTTTCCACAAAACGTCGACAATCAGGCTTACTGGCCCATATCTCTTACACTTCCACCGAGCCTCATGGAGAAGAATAACCTCTTCTCTCGCCGTGATCGAAATCGAAAAATGCTTCCTCATTCAGTTGACAGCTCAGATTAAAAAGAAAAAAAAAACTGTCTATGGTGATTTCGACTTGTTGACCTGAAAATTCTGATCTCGAAGTAAATACTGAATTGTAGACTAAAAAGAAGTAAAAATTAATCTGAACGAGAAAAACTATGCCAGTAGTCAAAACAAAATAATGATTTCCTAATTTAGAAAACCGATGATTAATTTCATGTAACGAAACGTAGTCTAAACTTGCTATAACGGAACACAAACCGGTGAGTGTTGCTACACCAAAAAGAACAACAGTAGTTATGTATTGGGAGTTCTGCCCCACTGCTACGTGCTCGCTTCGCTCGCACTCCGCGGACGTGAGGCAGTCTTCCCAATACATAACTACGATCGCCTGCAGCAGGGTAGAACTCCCAATACATAAAAGTAATACTACAACAGTGGAACAGAATGCTATTTGCATAAATGGACCAGTTCCTCTCAATATCTAAGCTACAACAGCGGGATAGAATCCAAACTGCATAATGGATGATTCCTAATGCCTAGCCATGATCGTCTGCAGTTTTTCTACTGTTGGTGGTTCGATATGACCCATTACTACTCATGGTAATGTTAAGATCATAGGACTCTAAAGTAAAGAACTAATTATTTAAATATATACTCTAAAGCTTATGAAAATATACTATTTGCATATTGCCTTTCCAGTTTGCTGCACGTGCCTTTTGGTAACATGAAGTTTGTAAAACAACCTCAGAGATTGCAGTTGGATATCGTTTGTTCTTCGTCCAATAAACGCTATTTTCGACATGGTTCACTTTTACCTGACACTATTCGCTGTATAATATGCGGTCCATCGAACTGTGGAAAAACTAATTTAATAGTTGGTTTACTGCTACACGAACAAGGTCTACGCTTTCAAAATGTTTATGTATACTCCAAAACTTTATTCCAACCTATGTATCAATTTCTAGAGCAAGTTTTAAAGCTGGTTCCATCAGTTTCGTTTCAAAAATATAGTGAAAATGATGAAATTATAAGCCCTCATGTAGCCAAGATTAATTCAATCATGATATTTGATGATGTTGCGTGTGAAAATCAAAATAATATACGAGATTACTTTGCAATGGGAAGGCATAAAAATATAGATACCTTCTATTTGAATCAAACGTATAGTAAAATACCAAAACAATTAATAAGAGATACAAATACAACAAATACAAATACTCTTTATTGCACACCTCAATTAAAGGATACAGTACAATACAAAATCACAGTAAGCAGAGGCAAACAACAGGCGGTCTAATGCTAATTTAATTATTCTTTTTAAACAAGATGTACAAAGATGTACATTAATTTCTGCAACGATGCACGTGTACTTTGCACTAGCTCCAAATAAGGTTATTAACCCCGCACGAGTATCTGTAACGTTAAGTATAAGCTGCACAAACCAATCAGTGTACCTACTGTGTAAGAAGCAGTTTGCCATCTTGTGTACTTTTGAGTAGCGAAATTAAGTCCTGGCATTTGTTCTGGAAAGTACAAATGTGATATTTATTATTAAGTAGCAATGTGGCAGAAGTAGTAGTTAGTAGAAACGATGACGAGGCGGGACTCAGGTATAGTTTTAAGGTCTAGGTGCTTTTCTGTAGAAAAGGAACACTTACGTTAAATTCTTGCGAGCTTGAAATTGATGAACTTGGTGAAGACACTCCAGTAGAGTTGATTGGTGATGAGACTCCGGAGTTTATCGGTGAAGTTAAACTTGGCGTGAGGCCGTCCAAACCTTCAGCGTATTCTTCTATAATTTCATTTAAACCAGGACCTATCTGAAAGATCATGAATGAGTACCTAAACAATTTATAATACCTGTTGCGCAATAATTTTTAGATTTTGACGACCGCTTTAGCTTAGTTGGTAGTGACCCTGCCTACGAAGCTGGAGGTCCTGGGTTCGAATCCCGGCCGGGGCATTTATTTGTGTGATGAGCAGGAATATTTGTTCTTGGGTCTTGGATGTTTTCTATGTATTTAAGTATTTATTTATCTATATAAGTATGTATATCGTCGCTTAGTACCCATAGTACAAGCTTTGCTTAGTTTGGGACTAGGTTTGATTTGTGTAAGATTGTCCACAAATATTTATTTATTTTATTTATTTATTTATTTATTTTATTTCTGTAGCATCATTTTTTTTAGAAAGAGGCAATCCGACATAGGTACATAACGTTTACATAACATACCTACCTACATACACTTAAGGCGAGGGGGTGGGCAAGCTATCTCCATACAAACTTTGTGCAAGTTTTCCTTCGTTTGCGTTTGCACTACAGTTATGATTATTGGTCAGTATGCTTATTTTTCTGTTAGCCATAACCTGAAGAAATATTTTTTAATTTTAATTTTTTTTTTTAATTTTTGAGTTTCTATTGAGGTTCTTCGTATATACAATGTTTACAAGCAAAAAATATATACATTCGGGAGTGCCAAAACCGACGAATAAAACGTGCACATAGTTTGTATGGAGAAGGCCTTGCCCTACCATGTGCCTTAAGAAATTTGGCACATCTGTTTAGAAACCCATATAGCTAACATATTAGGAATATTAAGCAATTCCAATAATAATACTACATACATACATACATACATACGAGTCAAATTAATAACTTAATTTTTTTTTAGAAGTCGGTAAAAAACTATATATATTTATTTCTGTGAAAATCCAAGTGCATGGTCTGGTCAGACTATAGCAAAGGGGGGGGCGGACCGGCGCGGGGCGTGCGCGGAGCGGCGCGGGGCGAGCGCGGACCACAATTTTAGTTTAATTTATTAATAAGGACTATGTATAAATAGTCGTTTTTAATACATGAAACTAAAATAATACCTATATTTTTTATACCTAAAGTTGTCAAAAACTCGGCAAAAGTTAGGTATATGTATATGTATCCGAATATCCGATCCCTGGTCATAAATTTCGCGGTTTCGCTACTTTCGCTAAACGGAGACCAAATTAAGAAGGTGCAATACTAATATTTGGAAATATTTAAGCATAGCGGTGTAGCGCGCCGCGGGCGGTGCAGTAGTGCAGTGTGTGTCAGACAGACCGCGCAGCGCCCGCGCGTGTCAAGCGCGCCACGCGCGCGCAACCCGCGCCGCCGCCGCCCCGCCGACGCCCCTCGCTCTGGTGTGTGGAGGCTGGCCTAATTGATACTAAAATAAACACAAATTTCACGATAACGAAAATTTTCTAAGTCCTAGACCCGTTTAAAATTAAAATTACTGACCTTTGAACCTCAATATCTTAAAGGAAAGTTTTTAAAGTAAAAGATGCTTATTTTACAGTTATCTATACGTTTCAATCATATAAAATAGGTGTCATAATGATACCACAAAATATTTATATTTTTTCCCCAAAGCGGCCCCCCTTTGCTGAGTCCGAGTTCAATCCAACCGAATCAGAAAATGTCGTATCTTCATAGGGAAGTCACGGCACTTACGTCCTTTTGTTTGGGCAATTGGGCTAATGTTGCGTCGATGAATATCAGACAATAATGTCTTTTAAGCTTAAGCCACACAGAGAGCGGGAGGGCGGTAGCGGCGCGTGAGCGGGCGGTAGCGGGACGTGAGCGGGACGGGAGCGGGCGGTAGGGGCGCGGGAGCTGGCGGTAGCGGCGCGGGAGGTGCGCCGGAGCGGGCGGGAGCCGCCCGCTCCCGTCCCGCTCACGTCCCGCTACCGCCCGCTACCGCCCGCTCCCGCGCCGCTACCGCCCGCTCACGCACCGCTACCGCCCTCCCGCTCTCTGTGTGGCTTAAGCTTTACATTAACATATAACTATATCGGAGGGGTGCTGACATGCAGCGAGTGTAGTCGCACATTCGCTGCAAAGATTGGCTATGTCAGTCACCAGAGAGCGCACCAGCGTCGCTCTCAGCAGTAGGAAGTAGTCGCTGTGGCCGAATACGGCTAGGGATGATCATGATGATTATATATTTATGGGGAAATTGAGAACTTCATTCTACAGCTATGTTAAAACTTGCGTTTATCGAAACGGTTTCATAACAAAAGTTAGAATAAATTAGTATTTCCACTAGTTAACTAATATTTTCATACCTTAAAAATGGACTTTCCCACACAACTAAACGCTTTCATGAAGCTACACCTATCGAACTCAAGATTTCACTTAGATCTTGTTGTAATAGTACGATAAATTAAATATTATTTACCTCATTTTCCGTTAGGAAAGCTAGTCAGCACATATTTGAACTTTTCACACACAACACGAACAGACAAGCAAGTTGCGAATGCGCGGCAACGTGGCGGCGTGCGTCGGACTAAACAATATGGCGGGCGGCGCGGTCGCTCAACGCTCATGGCCGTATTCAGTGTTGCAACCCTCCGAAAAAAATAAGTTACTAAACTAAGTTCTAAAAGTCGCTAGATAATGTGATTTTTGACCTTAAAAAAGTCGCTAGAAGCCAGCCACTAAGTTATTTTTAATTAGATTTTAATTTTTTTTTTTTTTGCATATTCATAGTTTCAAGTATTTTCATGTTTCTGTATCATATATTTGTACAGTCAAGTGCAAAAATATGGGTGCATACAACTTGCTCAAAAATATGTCCCATAGCTCTTATGTCGGTGGATTAAGGTTTTGGTACATATTTATGAGAGGATTCATTCGATACATATTTTTGCACTTAACTGTACATATAAACACTAAGGCGGTTGTCACACTGATGCGGTTTGGGGACGGTTTCCGCAGTGTGAGCAGGACAGCGCTATGCGTCTCTATCTATAACGATGTGCCGCTCGCACACTACACCGTCGTGCGGAAACCGCATCAGTGTGACAACCGCCTAATTTAAAATATAAAACTCCCCGTGAGTGTTAGACATATTAAAATATAATAAACGTTTCACTCACGTCTTTAAGGTAGAATATCGCTCGACTAGTACGGCTTGTTAGCTCGAAAATATGTCAAATACGGTCACATCTGGAAGAAAGCACGAAACTTGGCATGCACGTAGCTTTCCTTCCTATTTGTGCTTCAAAAATTTTAGGGAAACACGTTGACAGACTTTAACCGGCTGAAGCTAGGAGAAAACCGTCAAAGAAAAAAAGGTTCCTCATAAAAATACGTACAAGTCATTCTTTGGATGTATTACATAATTACCGCACCTGCTCACAAAATTTCACGAAAATCGGTTGATAAATGCGACCTGTAGAGAAGAACAAACCAATGAATAAAATAAAAAAAAATTAAATTAACAAAAATTTACTTGACTAAAAAATTCTATGTAATTATAAAACCTGCTCACAAAACTTCACGAGAAATCTGATGTACTGCTTTTTCTAAAATTTTGGACAATGCCGGCAATATTCCGATCGGTCTTAGGTCTTTAATAGTCTCAACTGGTTCCTTTTTAGGTATGGGTTTTATTAAAGCCGTACGCCACGATGCAGGGAAATATCCTGTTTTTAGAGACCTATTAATTATATGCGTTATAGCCTGCAAGGAATGAGGTAAAGTAAGTTTTATCATTTTCATCGATATATCATCAGTCCCCATAGCATTAGAATTAATTGAATTAATAATTTTATTCACCTTATCGGGTATTCGTCAAAGGCAAACACGCTATCAGAAAACTTAGTATTAGAATATGTTGAAATCAACGTAGGATTCTGAAAAGTTAGCGGCACTGTGTCAATAAACGATTTATTAATTTCTGTTGGATTACATAAATTAGATGGTAAGGTAAGGGGTGCATTATTTGTGCCTAGGGTTTTTTTATTTCTTTCCACATTTTACGGCTATTATTCAGGCAGTTATTGACTTTTAGTGTAAAGTACCGATGTTTCTCACTACGCGATATGTTATTGACTAAATTGCGATACGCTTTATATGTTTTGATGTGGTCGGTATCGCCTGTCTGTTTGGCTATAGAGCAGGCTTTGTCTCTATCATGTCTCATTGCTTTTATACTGTCTGTTAACCAAGGTGTAGGCGGATTCCTAAAGGACTTAGTTTGACTGGGCACAAAATGATCAAATAATTGCAAAATTAAAAACTTGAAACATTCAACAGCTGAGTCAACATCATCTTTGCAGTCCAATATCCACTCCCAAGGCGTTACCGAAGAAGCCGTTTCGTAAGTTTCCAGCAAGTTACCAAAAGGTCGATAGGTTACAGTTCGAGGAGGTATTTTAGGTATTTTTATTTGAAATTCGGCTGTGATAAACCCATGATCACTAAGTCAGTCAACAGTCGTTATGTTTGATGTCGATTTTTTTAGGTCGTAGTTGTGTACTACAGCAGATAACATCTATGAGAGAACTACTATTTGCAGTAATGCGAGTCGGGTCCTGGACCACTTGCTCCACATCTTATCACAACCACAACGCGAACAAACGACCATTACCGATTCACCTAAAAAACTTCAAAACACATCAAAAACATCCAAGTCACAATCAGGCATTCACAAAACCAATCACAACCTGACTAACAAATATTATGATGATTTTGAAGACAACAATAATAACGCTAATGACCCACATTCACAACGCATTGTCAGCGATAATAAAGCCGGGCCATCGCCCGCAAACAGCTGTTACATAACCCGCTCTGGTAGGCAGGTTCGTCCGCCCGACCGTTGGGGATATAAGTGATAGGTACTTACCTACTTAATTAAATAGTTATAATATTACGATGCATGATGTTTTCTTTTGGCTGAGCCTCGCTTACCATAGGTAAGTAATAGGTATTAGAATAGCTTTCATTGTTTGTGTAAGATAAATTTAATATATGTAATCAATCACGTTATTTTTGGTTCAACATATATAATTGAAAAATGTAACATCATATACTTAAATAATAAATAAAATCATACTTAGACCAGCTGTGTAGGTATACACAGCTAAATACCTGGTCTATTAACAATAGTATCTAAGTAGCTTGTTATTTAATTTAGTTTTAACACAAATAACAGTCGATGTTGTTAGACTTGAAATTGTTTGAACTGGCCGAGTTGTTTCAAATTAGTACGTTCAAAAAGCGACTTTATTGTCCAAGCATGAAGATACAAAGTACGTTGACAGTTATATAAAATGTCGGACATTTTAAATAATTTCAACTATACAAGCAATTAGCACTTAGCAATAATGAGTAGTTATACATTTTGTGATCTTGCTAGGCTTTATGAATAAAGTCTAACCAAGTCACGCAGTTATAGTTTCTTACTATTCTCAATTCGTAAACTTAGATACATAAGTGAAAAACAAGCCTGTTAGTATTAAAGGAAGAACATGTTGTATATGTAGGTAGAATATAAATAAATGAATGTGAGGGTAAGGTTCATGAAATAAATCAGTTCTACTTGAGTCGGCACACAGGTTGTTTCATTTAGCTTTCCTTAAACACTACAAGAACTAAGAAAATTTCGACTTGTTATTTGATTTTAAATTATTACATATTGTTACATTGAGTAATCTTAGTTTTTGATTATGCCAAAGTTTGAAATGTTAAGATATTATCTGTTATGATGCGAGTTGCTGTTAGTGCTACTCCTTTTTTTGGTATTTTTTCAAATGAGAGAAAAGGAGACTGGTTATCAAGTGATCATCATCATCATCATCCTCAGCCTGTAGTCGTCCACTGCTGGACATAGGCCTTCCCCAATTCGCGCCACCGCACCCGGTCCTCAGCTCTCCGAATCCAACCGCTTCCCGCCACTCTCTTCAGGTCGTCGGTCCACCTGGTGGGGGGTCGTCCCACAGGCCGAGTCGTTCGCGGTCCCCACTCCAGAACTCGTCTGCCCCATCGGCCATCGGCTCTTCGACAAATATGCCCCGCCCACTGCCACTTCAGCTTGCTTATCCTCAGTGCTATGTCGGTAACCCTGGTTCGCCGTCGGATATCCTGATTCCGGATTCTGTCCCTCAGAGAAACCCCGAGCATAGCTCTCTCCATAGCTCGCTGAGCGACTTGGAACTTGTGGATTAGGCCTTTTGTAAGTGTCCACGTCTCGGCCCCGTAAGTGAGGACCGGAAGGACGCACTGGTCGAAAACTTTCGACTTGAGGCACTGGGGCAGTGGCGACTCGAAGATGTGACGAAGCTTCCCATACGCTGCCCAGCCCAACCGTATCCTTCTGTCAGCCTCCTTGTCGAAGTTGTTCCTACCTAGCTGGATGATCTGTCCTAGGTATCAAGTGATATGATTATTAAAAATACTATTGTAATATGCAAGCTGAAACTTTTCTACACCTAAGTTAGAATAAGCCTCCCCCGAGTCCTTGCCTTGCCGATACATTTGCGTACCCCACAAATAGAGTTTACTTTATGTAATATGTTGACGTGTAAGATGTTTTGCAAGTAAATACCAATTTTAATTTATGGTTCTCTTGAAAACATCCAGTTCTCCTAAGATTAGACGTAGGTAAATACTTTATAATTGGAATACTTGGTTTCGTGAAGCATAAACTCCAGCCCAGTGGGTCCCAATGTTGAATAGATCGAGACATACCTTAAAAAAAAAAACTAAATTTGGGTCGCAACATCTGAGTGCCAGTGAACAATTAAGTGAGAATACAGGATTGTCCAAATTTCTTGGGCCCGATCTGATATTAATTTGAAACCCACCAATGGTTCATGTCCCGTAGTTTTGAAAATGCTGCACCCAAAAATTTTGTTTCCACTAATATGGGAGATACCAACAGGAATCTGAAAGCAGTTTATATGGTCACGGATTTTCTATGGAACCGATGCATCATGGTTCTGGTAGTTACGTAGACATAATCAAGCAATAAGTACGCCAGTCAAGAGAAAATAGTCGTGAATTTATCCTTATCTTGGTTAACCTCTGACTACTTACAACAATCATTGATTGCTCCATAAATTATATTAGTATTTTTAGTTTCGGATAGAGGGTTAAACGCAATGAGGGGGTGCGCTCAGGAGCTATGAATTGATATTATCTCGCTGAATGCTAACTTTACTGGGTTACTAAGTAGTGCACAGTCAGCCAGTACCTAATATAAAATAGAGAATATGTGTTCCCCTTGTATTACTGCCCACTTAATAGGTACTTTCGTTTCATTTTGCTTTATTTAGATTACATTTGCTATTACATTATTGGTTAAATAAGTACACCAAGCTTAAGATGTATATAATAAATTCAAAAGAACGGTGTCCGCAAGAAAAATGAAATGTTACTTGTCTTTGATAACAAGACTACGATGAATTTTTATGGCATGATTAAGTTTCCGATTATTCCAATTCAATATAAACAAAAAGTGATGCTAAATTTAAAGCACCTTTTGATTTATTTTTAAGAAATAATCAAATGCTTTGTAGTGTCAAAGCGAGTGAGTATAGGTATCTCACCTCAATATATTAAAAGAACGTGATAATTATGTTAGGATCACTTATTACCTCTGAATATGGCAAGAGGGCTGTCATCCGCTACACAAAGTAGAAAGTAAAATAGTTAGTGGTTAGTTGTCAGAAGTCAGAACTGCACCAAAATTGTGTGGTGAGGTGCTAATGAGTTCCGACAAATTAACAATTAATATCTTGATAACGCCAACCTCCGTTTTATACGCATTCAGGTGATTTAATTTGAACGTATAAGCTGTCTGATAGACAATTATGCATAAGAGGTTGTGGCAACCAACCTTGTTGCACCAGGCTGGCTAGGCAGGTAAAAAGAATGTTCTGTCACAGACAAAAATGTAGATACTGTCAATTAGTTTATGCCTGGACAGCTTAGAAGCCCTTTGCTTTATAATTACAATTCTTGTGATTCTGTTGTGTTAACCTAATACACCTATCTATTTGTACTCAGCATTTTAATTTGGCTCAAAGAAAGGATAATTTGAACACGCAACCTTGGGAGGTCGTATGAGCCAGGACGGCGCTTACTAAGGATTGTAGCAACTGCAAGCTTGATTAACAACATGTATCAACTGAATATGCCTGGAGGCTTTGCATGCATGTCCGATGTGGTCGAGCAAGACAATTACCTGTGGCACCAACGAATGGCACATCTGAATTTTCAAAGCTTACAGAAGGAGCAGATTTAGCCAAAGAGAAGAAAAACTTAAAATGTTTAACATGTTATGAAGGCAAACAGACTCGCTTACCCTTCGAGAGTCAAGAGTCTAAAACTGAAGCTCCTCTACAACTGATCCATTCCGACGTCTGTGGACCAATGGAGACAGCGTCATAACAATGGGAGGAGCCAGATATTTTCTAACCTGAAGGCTCCTTATCCCCGCCTCCTGAGTCCCCCATTATATTATCGGTGGTGTTTAAATCAAACGATTCTTCATGTAATCAAAGTATGTTTTCATAATCAGTCAATCACAAAAATTATTACACTGACGTGTTCAATTACACACTAGTAATGTAATTACACCTTAATATTTAGTTTTAGGATCGAGATAATTAAGATTTAATCGTATTTTAATATCAGACGTCGGCGATCCGTCAATGCTTTGTCACGCGCCACTTTTCTCGATCACCGTTCAAATCAATATGGCCGCCCGCAATGCCTTGACGCTCCGCCAGAGTGAGGCGTAGCAAACTTCACTCTCGTCTGTGTAAATGTCACTTTAGTTTGCAAAGTCAATAATAGATGGCGCTTCACACGAGCGCCGTCACGGCCGGACTGACAATCGACCGTCCTCGGGCGACGAATAAGTGTAGTCACTATGCAATCACAAAATAAACGTCACAATTAATTTCAGCCGCTCGTCCATTCTGACATTCCGTTGTTGGACCGGACAACTGCATCCAAACGACCATTACAGTACATGGACGGGATAACAGCGTCCCCTCGACCAACGTCATCATATTACATTACACTACATCATGGACCGGATAACTGCGTCCCTTCGACCAACCACCAGCATGGACCGGACAACAGCATCCTTTCGACCATTCTCACAATGACGTATATGTGGACCGGACAAATGCTCACCCCGAACACCGTCCTTTCGACCATTCTCACAATGCCTGTATATGTGGACCGGACAAATGCTCACCCCGAACACCGTCCTTTCGACCACCCATACACAGTCACTACTTTAACCACAAGAGTAATGCGTCCCCTCAATCGACCCTTGGCACATAGAACACTATTGCTTTGGAAGTTTGGACTCGAATCGGACACCCCCCCCCCCCATCGGCTATCCCCTTAACAAATCTAGAATCTTATACGGAATTAAAATATTCTCATACCTCTCATTTGCGGACCATCTTGCTCATTACATCTCCCTTCACTTTCTTCACTGCTCACGTTAATCATTTTCATTGTAATCGTTATAATTTTCGGAACAACAAGTAACAGTGTCTGATCCAGCGGTCATTGTATCAGAGTCAGCGGACAAGGTATCGCAACTACGTACTGAGATTGTGTCGCTATTATCGTCACGAGTATCCCCCTCCCTAACACAATCTGGCGCCGTCTCGGCCTCCTCATCACTACTTTCATTAAGCATGCTTGTCGCTACTTCATTTAGCCCTACATGACCTTTGGGTACAAGACGCAAGTTCTCGTGAGAACACTTATACGTTCGACGAGAGCCGTTAAGATTTTTCAATTCATAGCGGTCATTTTCGAGTACTTCAGTAATTAGGAAAGGGCCTTTGAATTTTCGATCAAGTTTGGTTTGATTTCGCTCTGATCTTTTAATGAAAACAAAGTCTCCTTTGGAAAACGGTTTTACAATAGCTCGACCTCTATTAAACCTATCAGTATCAGATTTTGCCGCCTTTTCTATATTTTTAGAATCCTCATTACGGGCAGAAGTCAGGTCGAGGCGGGTTTCGGGCTGGAGACCCGATGAAATTTTAGCCAAGCCTAACGATTGCGCACGAATACCGAACATTACTTTAATATGTTTGTTAAGCGGATGCGTCCGCTAGCGAAAATCTCAATTTTTGAATCAAAGTGAAAATTGAAAAATTCAACACCACAGGTGGGATTTGAACCCACGACCTCTGGGATCTCGACCTATGGAAGAAGTTGTAATAGCTTCACGGTAGATGTCGCTACGAGCCTCCCTAATAAGGCTTAATAGATGAGTGTTAAGATTGAAAAATTCACCATTACAAGGGATACCACGGTGGCTCAATTGGTAGAGCAATGGACGGATTACAGAGGTCGTGGGTTCAAATCCCACCTGTGGTGTTGAATTTTTCAATTTTCACTTTGATTCAAAAATTACCGAACATTAATTGTGTCGGGGTAAATTTGGTCACCGATGAAATTGTGCTGTTAAGTGCTAATTGAATTTTACCAAGTTCATCGCGCCAAGTTTTATTTGGATCATTTTACACAATGGTCAAAAGACTCTTTAAGGTTCGCATAACGCGCTCGACCTGGCCGTTTGCCCTACTAGACCCTGTCGCTATGAAATGAAGTTCAATATTGTTATCTGAACAAAACGTTTTAAACTCACTACTGACATAGGAGCGCCCTTGATCCGCTATGACTCGCTTTGGTGCTCCAAAAAGGTTCACAGCTTTCTCTAGAGCTACCACAGCGCTAGCGGCATTTAGGGATGAGGTGTGCTCTAGTAACACATATTTTGTAAACCCATCGATGATTACGGAACAATATTCTTTTTGATCGCTCTTTCCACTTAATTTGCCTGAAAAATCTATGTGAACCGTGTGCCAGGGCACAGGGACTTTGGGAATAGAGTGAAGACGTATTGGCTGACCTCCGGATTGACCTTTAGACGCTTTACATATGATGCAAGAATCAATATACTTGCGAACAGATTTGGACATTTCTGGAAACCAGTAGTGCTCATATAATTTATCTAAGGTTTTATCACTGCCTAAATGGTGAAATTCGGAATGGACGTGATTGATGAGCGTCCATACTAGCGATCGAGGAACGATTGGAAGCCATGAACAAACTTTATTTCGATTAATCTTTCGGTAAAGTATTCCGTCGCGGACATCGTACGTGTTCGATACGATTTCAGGGAGCTCCTTATCGGAGTGCTGTTTTATGATGTTCTGGATCTCGGGATCCCGTTTTTGCTCAACTGATAACCAACCCTCGTGAAGCTCAACAAAGTTTACTTCCTTTGAACTAGAGGAACTAGGGGACACTGTGTTAACCTAATGATTTCGCGATAGATAGTCCGCGTGCTCCATACTGCGGCCCTCACGATACACAACATCGAAGGTGAAAGGTTGTAAGTAAGCCCACCAACGATGGACACGTGGGGTTAGGTCTATTTTCGATTTTGACGCCTTAAGGGCGTTACAGTCCGTAACAACAACGAACTCGCGACCAAATAGGTAAGGACGGAAATGATCGACCGCTCGCACTACCGCCATCGTCTCAAGCTACATATGAGTGATACTTGGACTCTTCTTTGGTCGTGCGCTGGCTATAATAAGCTACAACATGAGGCATAGAGTCTGTTTCATTTTATTGCTATTTTTTATCGGTTTTTAAACGTAATGTAGGTTGCCGCCATGCAAACCACACATTCAGACATGTCACTCGCCATCCCATTCATACACACACTATTTTATATATTTATCTCGCACTGGGGTGGGAAAGTTTACGTTCGGCGATCTCCGGACATCTTCGGCTTTCATCGGTGGCGAGCTGTCAACCGCCATTACCCGCTTCGAACTTGTGAACTCGTGAACGAAAAATATGCTCTGCAATTGTTTAGCAACCGGCCGGTTATATATGTGAAGAAAGTGAACGTAACTGGGGTGAGTGTAGTCTATAGTTATATATTTTCATCATCACACGATTTATAGGCACTCCGGTGAACTTTGCATAGCGAAACAGAGAGAACCTTAAATGCTCATTGAACCAGTGCATCGGCGTAAAAATCCCATCTCTTTACCGGCAAAGGGAAGATTTGAAACATTATTTTTTGATCCATCGACCCGGATTCATTGTTTTACTCTGTTTTGTTATCGTAAAGTCACCAAACATAATAAACTTTGCGGTGGATTGTTGGGACTAGAGCATACAATACCGGACCATACTCAATACCGGGATTGAGTTTCGGTATTCAAATCTCAATCCCGGGATTTCGGTATTAATACCGATGTTTCGGTATTTTGGTGTTTTTTGGGGATTTTTCATTAAAAATCTTTGTTTTATTGATAATTCGTTTAATAGTCAACAATCTTACTTCCAATTAAATTAAAATAGTTATTTGGCAGCATTGCTCACATAATTTAATTAATCACAGCAAAAATAAACCTAAAATATTTGAAGT
The DNA here is from genome assembly GCA_951800055.1 of Cenopis cana. NCBI lineage: Eukaryota > Metazoa > Arthropoda > Insecta > Lepidoptera > Tortricidae > Cenopis > Cenopis cana. The sequence continues at coordinate 1,035,297 of CATOHG010000005.1, forward strand.
AGCTACTAATTCAAGCAAAAAACGGAAGACCAGAGTTGTGACCATTTCGTGGCAAAATTCGGTTTTGTAATGTCCTGTTCGTAACTGTTTTGTTTATTCATATTTATTTATTTAGAACCTAATGTGTCCCACTGCTGGGCAAAGGCCTCCCCCCTCTTTTTCCAGTTATTACGGTTTTTTGCTTCTTCTGTCCACTCCTTTAAAAATGAGTCCAGTTTATCCCGCCATCGCCGATGGGGTCTGCCACGTCTCCTCGAGTTCTGAGGCTATTCCATTCCGTAGTGGTCTTTGCCCATAACTCACTGGGCATGCGGGAGACGTGACCAGCCCAGTCCCATTTTAACTTGGCCGCTTTCTGAGTTACGTCTATTATTTTAGTTTGTGAGCGCAGCGTGGTGTTCCGGATACGTTCATACAGCTTAATACCCAATATGCTGCGCTCCATAGCGCGCTGGCAAACCCCGAGTTTGAACTTCTGAGCTTGTGACAAAGATCAAGTCTGTGCACCGTCGGTGAGAACTGGAAGTATGCACATGTCCATGAGTCTACGTTTCAGTGATAAGGGTAGCTCTCCCTTCATAAGATGTTTCATGGACCAATAGCTTCTCCAGTCACGAATAAATGTTTCTTTTCTTTCTTTTTTCTTTTTCTTTCTTTTTTCTTTTCTTTCTTTTTTCTTTTTCTTTCTTTTTTCTTTTCTTTCTTTCTTTTCTTTCAAAATAAAGTAGGTAATCGCTTAATTTACACTCACACATCACCATAACTTCAAAAACATCCGCCGAACCATAGAAGACAACTAACTGGTATTACCATTACGTGACACTAACCGTGGCTATTTGTACATAAATATACTTATTATACAGATTATACTCTTTGCTATTTGGTGACTGATTGAACATATTTTATTTTTGACCGTGGTGTATTTGTCTTAATATTCTTAATGAGTTAGAAAGAGAAATAGAAAAAGCCCCAAGCAGGTAAATTACGATCGCAGTAAGGTTTATCGTTATCGCCCTTCGGTTGAACTCGTGCATGATCGGGTCATGCTCATGTCAGGTAGTCGGTCGGCTGTTCGGGTGGATAGCCCGACGCACTGCAGCCGCCTGATGCGCATTCGATCCATGTCGAACTAGCACTACAAATAGCCTTAAAATAGCGAAATACAATATTAAACAAGTAATTTCACTTGATATTAACTGCGATTGTTCATTTTATCGAAAATAAACTACGTGTTTCAATTTCTATGAATTTTAAAAGAACAAAAAAAAATCCGGTATTTCGGTATTAGTCCTTGGAATACCGGTATTGAAATACCGAGAAAATCGTGTCGGTATTACCGGGATTTCGGGATCCCGGGATCCCGGTTGCATGCGCTAGTTGGGACGTAGGCAATTCGAGCGGTCGAATCGCAAACGTAACCTACAAACTAAAAATTTGAATTCTACTTCAACTAATTACACTACACACATGGTTTAGCGGTAAATATGTGTTTTAGTGTTCGCTACAACATATCTGATATATATTGACTCCCTCCCATATTTAATTACAATTCACATTTCACAAATCATATTACACCGTACACGGTAGGTACACAAAAGGATTGCATACATTTGAAGTGTTTTCTATAGCGGTTGAAACGCGGTTGTTGAATTGAAATAGTGCATTATAGTGTATGTTTTGACATTGTGCTGTTTAAAATATTGGTTGGATTTCTCTTTTTGATTTTAAACAGTTCGATAGTTAATACAAGGCGGAAAGTGTTACTTAAATTCGCTGGCACTTGCTATAGGCGGCGTAGACTAGCGGTACAGGTTGCGCCTTCGGTGCATGAGTTTGTAGGATCGATCCTTGGTATTGGTAATCTTTTTGTGTTTTTATTTTTTAGTTTTTTTGGTTTTATGCCTTTTCTTGTATTATTTAGCGGGAAATAATACTTAATGTCATTAAAATAACATTATTAAGAGTTTAAAAAATTAAAACTTTACATTTTCTTTATTTGTCGTGTCTGTTGGGGTTTTGTTTTGTTTACTTGATCTTGTTCATCAAATTATCGATAAATATGGCTGTTACGAAAAGGGAATTGATGACTCAAATGAAGTACGACACGGCAAAAAAGAATATTGATATTTTGTATGACCTCGTCCAATTGGCTGAAATAACTTCGGGACAACAAAAGGAGTTTGTGGTGCGGTACATGGACTTAGAAAAATATTATGAGGAATTTGTCACTTTACATTATGATATTCAACTTAAAAAGGAAGACAGGGAATTGGACGAGCATAAACAGTCATACGACTTATACAATAAAAAATATTACGATGTTAAGCGGAAACATTTTGAGATGTTTAATCGTTCTCCAAGGTTGGAAAATGTCGATGCAAACAATCAACAAGCCGGGAGTCGAGCGGTACTACCGCGCCTACAAATACCTACCTTCTCGGGAAGGATCGAAGAATACCTATCGTTTAGAGAGTTGTTTCAGTCGCTCGTAGGTAGTGACTCGACATTGTCCAACACGGAAAAAATTTACTATTTGACGAGTTCATTAGTAGGGGAACCCAAGTCCTTAATACAACACTTATCAATGACCGGGGATAATTATTCAATTGCAATGGATTTGCTGGACTCGCGGTACAATAATAAAAGATTATTAGCGGACAGGTTGCTACACAACTTATTGAGTGTTGCCAATGTAGGGAGCAAAAATTTAAGCGGATTAAAATTATTTTTAAATACTTTGTCGGAAAATACCAAGGCCTTGGAAAAAATGAAATTTCCAGTTGACTCGTGGTCATATTTGCTATTTTATATTAACTTTCAAAAATTGGACAGTAACATGAGAAAACATTTTGAGGATAAGATGGCCGATAAGGATTTGCCGACATTTGCGGATTTAATTAAATTTTTGGAAACCGAGATACGGATCTTGGAGTCCAGTGCGGAACCCGCGCCCGTTGCGTCCGCGAAGCGCGCCGGCGCCGGACCGAGTCATGCGGTGAAGACTCATGCGGTTTTTAATAATGCGGGGTTTTCATGTAAGTTATGCGGTAAGGGCGGGCACTTTATCGCAAAATGCGATAAATTTTTATCGATGGCGCCTGCGGCACGAAAGCGTCACGTGATAGCACATAATTTGTGTTTTAGGTGTCTGAACGGACATAATATTGAGCGGTGTAACTATAACGGCAATTGTTACAAATGTAATTCGTCCAAGCACCATTACCTGTTGCATTTTGACTTACCGGCGACGGCGTCGGATCGTCAACAGCGGCCTGCAGCAAGCAATGGTTCTACAGCTAGGGCAACTCCGGACTCGAACACAGCGTACGCTGCGTCTACTAGTGCGGCCTCGACTAGTAGTCCTCCAGGGAATGCGGTGCCCGGAACTACGGGCCTGATGGCTTCGCATGTCAACGATCACGACGGTTATAAACGTACGGTGTTACTCGCCACGGCGGCGGTGCGAGTGTTGGATAGTAGCGGTACCTATCAGGATGCGCGCGCCCTGCTCGATGGAGGTAGCCAGGGTACTTTTATATCGGAAACTTGTGCGTGTAGGTTAGGATTGAAACGGTTCAACTCGAACAAGGTCACAGTCACGGGACTGAGCGGCGCTCCTGTAAGCGGTTGTAGGGGCGGTGTAAATTTATGTATGATACCTAAGTATGCGGATCAACCTACTCTCATGACCACGGCTACGGTATTGAATAAAATTACTCATAACTTACCAAGTTTTTCGTTGCCCTCTCACATAGCGGACAATTTTAGAGGACTGTGTCTTGCGGATGACCAGTTCTTCCTCAGTCGTGAAATAGATATTTTAATCGGTGCGGATCTACTCGGCGATATTTTGCTCGGCGGAGAATTTATAAAAATAAATGATCACTTACCTCGCGCGATGAACACGGTGTTCGGACACGTGTTGACGGGCCCGGTAACATTTACGTCAGTACAGCCAAGTCCTCAAGTGGAAAATATTACGCTGACGTTTTTTTGTAACGCGACGACTGATCAGATTTTGGAGAGATTCTGGGAGGTGGAAGATATTCCTGGCAGGGTGGTAGACCCTAAAGATCTCGAATGCGAAACGGTTTTTACAAATACTCATCAGCGGGATGAGGCCGGGAGATATATCGCACGTCTGCCGTTTTTATCGGACAAGCTTCCTACCCTCGGGAATTCGGTACCATTAGCCACGAAGCGGTTCCTGGCAATGGAAAGGCGGCTTCAGATGAATAAAGAGTTTCGGGCGAAATATGTGTACTTTATGCGAGAGTACTTGGAGTTTGGCCACATGTCTGTCTGTAACGGGTCAATCGATGATCATGCCGCTGGTGGGGGCTATATAATCCCGCATCACGGGATATTTAAATCAGATTCTGACAAGATTAGGGTTGTCTTCGACGCTAGCTGCCCCACCAGCAGCGGAGTCGCCTTAAATGATTGTTTACATGCGGGACCCAAGTTGCAGCGAGATATTGCAGAAATCATTTGCAGGTTTAGACTTCACGAGTATGTGTTTACCACAGACATCAAAATGATGTTCCGACAGATTTTGATTGCGGAAGGTGACCGTCAATATCAAAGGATTTTGTGGAGAGAGCCGAGAGCTGCCGCTGCTTCTTTACCAACTTAACACGGTGACGTACGGAATGAAGTCTAGCCCCTTCGTCGCGATTAGAACGTTGAGGCAGTTAGCAGATGACGAGGAAACGCGCTATCCTGCGGCTGCGCACCTTCTTCGCTCTTCGGTCTATATGGATGATATTTTTGGAGGTGCAGACACCCTAGAAGGTGCTAAAGAGCTCAAACAAGAGCTAACGCACTTGCTCCGCTCTGGTGGGTTTGAACTGAGCAAGTGGACGGCTAATGATAAGCAGCTTCTAGAAGATGTACCAGCGGAGCATTTAGAAAAACCTCGCATTTTCGACAGTGCTGAAGGATCTGGCTTCTTTAAAATATTGGGTATCCAGTGGGACCCAAACTCGGATAGCTTTTCATATCGTACCAAGTTGGACGACAAGGAGACGACTACGAAGCGATCCATTTTGTCGACTTTAGCCAGAACGTTTGACCCTTTGGGGTGGGTCACACCGGTGATTTTTCAAGGAAAGGTCCTCATGCAGCGGTTGTGGCTGTTAAACTTGTCTTGGGACGAGCAGCCTCCGGCTGATGTCATTGCGGAATGGCAGGGTATACTAGCGGAGTTACCTTTAATCAGTCACCTGAGATTAAAACGCTTTGCTTTGAACAAGGGGAGGACCTGTTCACTTCATGGGTTTGCGGATGGGTCTGAGCTTGGGTATGGCGCTGCGGTCTATTTGCGGACAGTAGATCACGATGGGCCGGCTCAGGTACATTTAATGATGGCAAAATCACGCGTTGCGGCGATTAAAGCAAAACTAACTATTCCCAAACTGGAGCTAAGCGCCTCGACACTGCTTGTGCGGCTAATGAAGTATGTTGTAGAGGCTATTAAACATGAAGTGGATATCGAGGAGATTATTTGCTGGTCGGACAGCACCATCGTCCTCTCATGGTTGCGGATATCCCCCCATTTATTGCAAACCTTTGAAGGTAACAGGGTGTCACAAATTGTTAATTGCGGGTTGGAAATAACTTGGCGCCACTTACCTTCAGAAATGAATCCTGCTGACGTCGCGAGTCGCGGTTGCCGGGCGTCAGATTTACTCGGACATACCTTGTGGTGGGGACCATACTGGCTGAAGGGTAGTGCGGACTCCTGGCCTGTGAATATTATGGATAAGGAAAAGGAAACGGACTTACCAGGTTTGCGGAAAATACCGGTTAAGGTCCATGTAACGGCGACCGATGCGGCGGAGTCGTTGTTTACACGTTTTAGTTCACTAAGCAAGCTACTTGCGGTTGTAGCATACTGCTTTCGATTCATGACAAATGCTAAAGGTTCGTCAAATAGACTCACGGGAGTACTGACGGTTCCTGAAAGAAAATTTGCCTTGGAACGTCTTATCAGACTTGCGCAAGAGGTGGAACTTGCCGAGGATCTGGATAATTTGAAGCGGGATAAACGATGTTCCACCAGATTGCGAAAACTTATGCCCTTTATCGACGAAGATGGGCTATTGCGGGTCGGAGGTCGACTGCAAAATTCAAATTTGCCATTCAGCGGAAAACATCCTGTGGTTCTACCAAAGCGTCATCCTCTTACCGCTTTGATTGTGGATCACTTTCACGTTATATATTGTCACGTGGGAGCTACTACTCTCCTGGGGATTTTACAGCGGCAATATTGGATTATTTCGGCAACACAATTAGTACGTAGGCAGATATTTAAATGCATAAAATGCTTTAGGACTAAGGCTAAGCCAACAGAACCTCTGATGGCTGCCCTACCCCGGGATAGGGTTAATGCTACTGGGGTCTTTCACACAGTGCAAACGGATTTTGCAGGCCCCTTCATAATTAAACATTCGCGTTTGCGGAACGCCAAAACTTTAAAGGCATATCTTTGCGTCTTCATTTGTTCGTCTACTAAGTGCGTTCATTTGGAATGTGTTACTGATCTTTCTACAGATGGGTTTCTTGCGGCTTTGACTCGATTTACATCTCGGCGCGGTCTTCCGAGTGTTATCAGATCGGATTGCGGTACTAATTACGTCGGGTCAAATAGACACCTGAACGAGGTCCAAAAATACTTAGCTTTGCGGGAAGTTCAACAAGGACTCGTTAATAAGGCTGCTCAGCAAAGTATTACGTGGTGTTTTAACCCTCCAGCAGCGCCTCACTTCGGCGGTTTATTTGAGGCCACGGTCAAATCGGCAAAAACATTATTGCGACGGGTCATTGGAGAACAGGTCCTGACATTCGACGAGCTAGTCACGATATTTACTAGAATTGAAGCGGTCTTAAATTGTCGGCCGTTATGTCCTTTGACTCAGGATGCTGAAAATTTTGAAGTCCTTATGCCGTCTCATTTTCTTATTGGGAGGCCGTTGCTCTCAGTACCCGAATATAATTTCGAGGATATACCTGACTCACGGTTAAGTCGGTTTAACCTTATTCAGGCTATTTCCCAACGTTTTTGGAGAAAATGGAGCGAGCAGTACCTCCATTCTCTTCAAATGCGAAATAAGTGGACTTCTCTGACGGATCCGCCTCGGACAGGTGATCTCGTCTTAATTAAGGAAGAAAATTTACCCCCACTCAAGTGGAGATTAGGCAGAATTACGGATTTACTGCCCGGTAGGGATGGGGTAGTGCGAGTTGTAAAGCTCAAAACCTCAACAGGCACGATGACGCGCCCCGTTGTCAAGATATGTAGACTTCCCCTGGATTAGATATCGAACTGTTTTAGTTTAGTTTTAGTTTTCCTCATGTTTTGTCTTATTATTATTATTTTTATTTATATTGCCCTTCGGGCGTTATAAAGGCCGTTTTATGTATGGAATCAGGATGAATTAAAATTTGGTGGAACCCTGAAGCCATATCCAATGATGAAAAGAAGTTGGCCCCGGTAAGTTCGTCTATCTGTTCATCAATGAGTGGTAAAGGGAAGTGCTCAGGGACCGTGTTCGAGTTTAATTGCCTATAATCGACACACAATCGTTCTGTACCATCTTTCTTTTTTACAAGCAGTATTGGACTAGCAAACTCCGAAGAACTTTTACGAATAACGCCAGCATCTAACAATTCCTGAACCTTTTCTCTGACAATTTGTTTTTCGGCAGGTGCTAGTCTATACGGGCTTCTGCTAACTACTTTTTGTGAGTCTTGTAATTTTATTTCCATTTGCCCTGTCGTCACTCGTCTAGTAGGAATACCTTCAATGAAATAATCCGCATACTTGTTAAGTATTTCAATGAGTTTCAACCTATCGTCTCCCGTTAAATCAGAGTCTATCGTGTTGAAATTGATTTTATCCTCCTGAACTTGGCAAGTGTTGATTTGTTCCATCGGTTTAATTACAAGGCGATTATTATCAATTTCAACACGAACACCATTATTAAGAATATCCCTACCAATTATTACAGGGTCAGTGATACACGTATCAGGCACCACATGGAACAACAGCGTTGTAGAGATATCCCCTATTTTAACTGTACTCGAGATTTGCGTTGTGCATTTTGAATCGCTACCCCCAATGCCAGAAAGGTATACTACATTTCTATGTGTGTCACCCATGAGAAGACTAGAAAAGCTACTTTTAAGCAATGAGCAAGACGACCCACTATCGAAAAGAGAGGAGACGGTCTCACCAGATGATGTTGTGAGGGTACCTCTCGACGACTTGTGCTCGCAGGTCTGTACGATTTCCTTGGCCGCTCCTCCAGCACTCGTCCTTTCATTGCAGTTCGACGATAAGTGTCCCAGCTTACCACAAGTAAAGCATTTTACTGGTGGTTTCTCATTTAATCGTAGTGGGGCATCATTAGAGTTAGGCGGCTGCTGCTGATATTGCCCGCATTTCTTGCAGTCAACTTGTTTATGTCCATGTACGCCACATATGTGACATGTGCCAGTAAATTTCGTGTCTGATAAACGAGCCCTCTTCCTGTCGAGGTCTTAGCTTTCATTTGCTTCCACTCGCCGCTTCAATGAAATAGTTCCGAGGACACGAAATAACTGCGCTCTAGTGTTAATTACATTTGAGTTCAGTTCTCGCCGGATCATTCCATCTTTAAAAGATAACACCGAAATAACAAGTCCAGTGATAATTTCCTCAGACATTTGGAGCTTCGGTATGCGTTCAATCATAGTCCACAGCCTAATAGCTGATTCAGCCGCAGTTTCCTTTTCACGGATTTGGAACCGTAGAATGTCGTCAAAATAATCTTGCACACATTTTGGTTTTGCAAACTTAGCTATTAATGTTTCCTTTACAGTAATCCAGGTCAAGTCATTCAGGTTTAGCATAGTTAAGCAATTGGCAGCTCGTCCTTTTATGGCGCTTCTTAATGCCATGAGTAGATCAACACCCTTTAGTCCTTTACTATTAACAATCATTTCCGTAACCCTGCACCACCCCTCAATATCTGCGTCGGCATCGTCAGGGTTAAATTGGATGAATTGAGGATTACTTGTACTCACTGTTTGTGTTTCTGACTTATTCAGAATGCGCGATAGCAGCGCTTCCATGTAGCTGAAGAAATTCATTGCGCTGTTTTCCTCAATCGGCCGTTTTTCTTCCGTGGGCAGCACGTTACATCCCACTTCTGATGAAGGGCTCCTTATCCCCGCCTCCTGAGTCCCCCATTGTATTATCGGTGGTGTTTAAATCAAACGATTCTTCATGTAATCAAAGTATGTTGTCATAATCAGTCAATTACAAAAATCATTACACTGACGTGTTCAATTACACACTAGTAATGTAATTACACCTTAAGATTTAGTTTCAGGATCGAGATAATTAAGATTTAATCGTATTTTAATATCAGACGTCGGCGATCCGTCAATGCTTTGTCACGCGCCACTTTTCTCGATCACCGTTCAAATCAATATGGCCGCCCGCAATGCCTTGACGTTCCGCCAGAGTGAGGCGTAGCAAACTTCACTCTCGTCTGTGTAAATGTCACTTTAGTTTGCAAAGTCGATAATAGATGGCGCTTCACACGAGCGCCGTCAAACCTTTTTAGATGATTTTACAAAAGAGATATTTGTGTACACACTTCATAACAAGTCTGAAGCATTTGAGAAATTCAAAGAATTCAAAAGTCTAGTTGAGAATCAGTTAAAATATAAGATAAAAGTCCTCCGAACAGACAACGGACTTGAGTTTGTGAACCGAAACTTCTCAAACTTTTTGAAAGCTGCCGGAATAATCTATCAGACCACTACACCTTACACACCGGAGCAGAATGGAAAGGCAGAAACACCAATTATTTTATAATAATTAAAGCTACGGGTCAATTTGTCACAACAACTTCATTGAAAGTAAATGACATAAATTCTTGTTGCCTTTTTGCATATTAAGATTTTATTATCAAATATGTCAAAAATGGCCGCCATTTTGTTTTTTATTTAATTCAGTCCGATTGCTCTTAAAATTTGACAAAAATGGTCGCCATATTGTTTTTTTAATTTAGTTCGATCGCGCTTAAAATCGATAGCTGAGCATCCGCAGGGACCTTAATAAAGATCTTATTATCAAATTTGACAATAATGGCCGCCATTTTTTATTTTATTTAATTCAGTCCGATTGCTCTTAAAATCGATATCTGAGCATTCGCGAGGTCACTTAGAATTAATATGATGTCACTCGGATGCTCAGATATAGATTTTGAACGTAAACGGGTTGTAAATAAACAAAATCAATATGGCCGCTAGTTTTTCAAATCTGACATCAGATTCGTCCTAAGTGGTCTCTCGAACGCTCAGCCCAGATTCCCAGATATTGATTTTGAACGTAATCGGATTGAAAATAAACAAAATCAATATGGATGCCACTTTTATCAAATCCGACGTTAGTTTTGTCCTAAGTGTCCTCTCGGACGCTCAGATATCGATTTTGAACGTATTCGGATTGAAAATTGACAAAACCAAAATGGCCGCAATTTTTATCAAATCTGACGTTAGATCCATCCTAAGTGGCCTCTCGAACGCTCAGATATCGATTTTGAACGAAATCGGGTATTGAAAAAAAAAACAATATGGCCGCCACTTTTTATATTTCACATCAGATTCGTCCTAAGTGGTCTCTCGAACGCCCAGATATTGATTTTGAACGTAATCGGATTGAAACTAAACAAATCAATATAGCTGCCACTTTTTCAAATTCGTCGATTTTTAACGTAACCGGGTAAATGAACAAAATTAAAAATATGGCCGTCACTTGTTTTAATCTTATGTCGAATTCATATTAAATACCTTCAGATAGCAATTTATTACAAAAATCAAGAGATATTGAAAAAACTAAATTAGTTAATTTTAACGTATGTACATAAACTTTCTCGAACTTCGTTTTTCTAAATTTCAAACCTGACAGCCCTTAAAATTATAAATTGCTAACTCAATGAGCTTATTTTTAATAATATATTGATATCACGCTATACCTATTTATTCACCAGAAAAGTGTCGCATCTCCTGCATCTTCGATACTCTTTGACCACTTTTGATGACGTCACAAAATGGCGGCCGGCGGGAAACGTCATGACAGTTGTTCTAGGTAGCCAGTCTATACGTAGTAATAAATAGGTCAATGATTTTGACATTGCTTAAATATTCGTAATAATTTACGGAAATAAACACCGTGCACTTTAAACTTTACTTACAAAGCTACTAGATATATGTGTGGGGTATGCTGAGAGACATGGCCTTGTATATAACGCGAAAAAGAGTGAGTTGCTGGTATTTAAGTCTGGGAATAAAACGTTTTTAAATATTCCGCCAGTCAACATTCGAGGCACTCCTCTTGAACGTGTATCGCGTGTTAAATACCTGGGTCACTGGGTAACAGAAACCCTAATGGATGATACGGATTTGGACCGAGAACGTAGGGCACTTTGTGTTAGATGCAATATGTTGGCCCGTAGGTTTGCAAAATGCAGTAAAAATGTGAAAGTGACTCTTTTCAAAGCCTTTTGCCAGTCCTTCTACACATGCAGCCTATGGGTCAATTATACCAAAAAAGCATACGGTGCACTTAGGGTCCAGTACAATAATGGATACAAAGCACTGATGGGACTGCCGTGGCATTGTAGCGCATCAGGAATGCTTGTCGAGGCAAACATAGATTCGTTCCAGGCCATTTTACGTAAACGGACAGCGTCCCTGATGCGCCGCCTTGCAAGCAGCACCAACCGTTTATTGGCTGTAGTAGCTGGAAGGGTGGACGGACCCTTTTTTGAGCACTGTACACGTATGCACATAAGCCTGTGTCCAGTGTTCAAATGAATCCGATCCTAGTAGTGTAGTAGATCCTAGTTATAAGTATCTACTTGTATATACTAACATTATGTTATATTTTACTAACTACATATGGATGGATGTATTCGAAATAAAAATAATTGAATTGAATTGAATTAAAGCAATTCGCGGCGAATATCGGAACGCATTTCTATAACCTGAATTAACTTCTGTCAATCTCATAACATAAATATTATATCTGCCAAAACATCGGGAAATATACCTATCAGACAGCATTTCAATCCAGCTTTCTACATTCCGTCGGTCCAATCACAGACACCCGAACAAACGCGACCCTCAAGCTGTGGAAAGAATCAGCAACCCCTACTGAAGACTATACAACCTGCACTGAGCCTGCCCTGGGCAACATGGAAGTCCCTCAATATGTAGACTTTTGACTAACACCGTATACAATTTGTTTTGTGTGTTTGTTTCGTCGCTGTGCTGTGATTTCACCAAATGGTCACAACGGAATAGACCAGCACGCAAATGGTAACGACTGTACATAGGATGGTTTTACATGGCAGCCAAAGTTCAGTTAACATCTGTCTTTCATACGGTGCAGACGCTTATGCTCTATTTAGATCAGCTACTTTCAACGATAATAATTTGCTTAATGGATGATTATTTTCTGCATATTTCATGACTGCTTTTTTACTATTTCCCACTTACTCTGCGTTCCAGTTTGTGTACCCAGGAACGTAAATCAAATAATAAAATTATTATAATTCTGTAAGTCGCGCCGGTATGTAAGCCTGCTCTGCCATTCAGGTGCAATGGTTTACGCCCACCAACATTCTTTTGTCCCTTCCGTTTACATACAAAAGTGCAATACTAACTATACGTGGATACAGTGTAAACAGTTTTGTTTTATTTATTTAAACAATTCAATTATTTTAATAACATACTTGTATAATAGTGCAACTGACGAGGTTTTTTTTGGCAAAAACACTAAAACAATTTCAGCAGGATTACATGACTAAAACACAGTTAGAGGCGATGGTTCATCATTTAACGTGTTTTTAAATTAGGAACGCATACACCTTGCTTGAATGTTTGCAGTTATTGCATAGCTACAAAACGGTTAAAGTCCAATAACGTGCTTATTTAAAGTTTTTCAGTGTTATCTTTTCCCACTAACAAATACTATAAACTCGTTAAGTGACTTACCATCTTATTCATAAAACTTAGCAAACCTCTGCTAACTAAAATATTGTTTGTCCCTTTCCCACAAACGTAAATGTCAGAGTGACAGATAAGGACAAACGAACTTTAGCGGCTTGTTAACTAATAGAGGTTTGATGGACGTTTATGAATAAGGGGGTTAGCCGTTATTTAGCTATGTTTTGTTTATTATGCGATGTTAAAGAACGGCTAAGGTATACTTAACGGTGTTTTAAGTGTAATATCGTTGATAGTTTAGTAATTATTTGCAACACTAAAACACAAAAACCTTTCTGTAAAAAAACCTATTCATTACTTTACGAAGTAGTGCAATAACAATGGAAGCACAAATTTAGTTTTAATTTTTATATAAAAGAAATCTGGAATAAATGTACACATTTCCTAGAAATTTTGGTTTTAACGTTTTTTGCTCATATCTCAAAACTATAATTTGTGGGTTAGTTTGGTTTTAGAAACAGGACGGCAGAATAGGTATCAAATTTGAAATCCTTATCCCTGAATTAGTCGAAATCGAGGAAATTGACGATTTTTGGAAAATCATTTTTTTTTTTTACTTAAAATTCAAAATAAATGTAAAATTTTAAATTCTTATCCCCGAATTAGTCGGAATCGAGTACAATGACGATATTTCGAAAAAAAAATTACTTAAGATTCTAAATAAATGTAAAATTTGAATTCCTTATCCATGAATCCTTATCCCAAAAAAAAATACATTATTGCCGTGGCCGGGGAAGAAAGCAATTGCAGGCTGAGTATTTGTTTAAACGAGCTTGCGAGTCCGTTTAATTATAATACGAACCCTGCAATTGCCATTCCGGCCGAGGCTAATATAGTACTTTTAAATATTTGATAAACATAACTTTAAAACGTCAAAAACATCATGCTCAACAAAAAATAAACAGCGGGATGTTTTTTTTTTAACAGAATCGCAACCGAAAAACGCAAAATTATTCAAGATATAAAAAAAGTCTCGTTTCTAACAGAAAAATACGAGCTGAATTGGCTGAATACGACCTGTGCCTCCTTTTATATGACAGATTCTACATTTTTAAAAAGTTTGGAATTCAACAAATAAAGCAATTTATATGTGAAATTGCAGGCGGCCCACAATGCTTTTAGAACATAAGGTGTCCAAGATTGGGTGTCCATAATAGTATTTTTTCTGTCCATCATAGGATTTTCGAAGATATTCGACTTTTTCAGATTTGGAGCAATTTTCTCGGAATTTACAAGTTTATCCAAAACTTTTGTATGTTTATTATAATTAGTGATTATTAAGCTACATTTTCTTTGAAATAACTAACATCAAACTTATAAAATAAGAGAGATATAGCCAAAAGATGTCGACGGAGTTCTTAAGCCGTCCATAATTGGTGCCATTACGTTATATAGCTACAAAACCCAAAACTTGTATTTTAATGTGTATTTTTCCAATGAATAATTATATTTCTTTCTATTTTAGGCACTTTTAATTTAAATGGGGTTCACCTCTCCCGGACGTCCCCTACGTGAACTTAAGTGTGTGATAGACGTGCAAGTTAAAAAACCGACCAAGTGCGTGTCGGCCTCCGCACATTTAGGGTTCCGAACCAATCGCAAAATTAAGTTTATTTTAATAAGAACAATAAGGTAATTTGAAAGAAAAAAATTGAATGATTAATATATTAATATTTGTTGTTAACATATATGTAATAATGAACATTGTCACCAAATTTCAAGTTCATAGGTCAATGGGAAGTAAAAAAAAATCATCGGAACAAATTTTGTGACAGACAACGAATGGACGAACGCGTGAGTGATAGCAATAGGGTTCCGCTTGGACCCTTCTAGACATGGGGAAAAGCTTTACTTTTCGACCACCGTTATTGTTATTCCCGTTCCAAATAAATCACATTGAAAAATCACCGCAGTCACAGTCACAGTTAGTAACAGCGGTCACGAGGCACGACGCGACGCGTCGCTTACCCACTGTTCCAGTGATATCGTCGCTAAGTAACAACGTTATTTTGTAACGTTGTTACTTCGTGACAAGTCACACTGTTACTTTTTAACGGCGGATCACCGTGATTTTTTCATCGTGAAGTTATTTATCACTCACCTCTAGACCCTTCGGGTTATTCGGGTACAGAGACTACAGAGTTACGGTTTTAAAGTTCATGAACTTTGCTTGTATCGGCATGTAGACACACGTATGAGCTATAAAATCGTACGTACGTATAACTTAACTTTATGTCGGTATTTAACAATTTTATCAATAACTCTTTAGTATGAGTATCGATCCGAGCAAAGTTCGATTTCAAAACTAGCCCGTCTATCACCCTCTTAAGTTCGCGGCAACGACTCGCGTGGTGGCGCAGGGCAAGGACAAGGACGCAGTTATGCGTTAAGGGGAGAAGTACATGCTTTTATCTCATTCCACCTCATAGTTGCGTCTTTTTTCCGCACCATCAGGGTTCATTATGTGGTCGGAATATGTACCTACCGCCCGTATACCGATTACGCTCGCTCACAAACAAAGATAGACAGTCACTAGCCCGATTCACATGTGATGGCAAAATCATCGTGGTCCACTGGTATGGATCATAGGGGCTAAGATGATCACTATATGTCGGACATATAGCATTCTTGAGCGATTGACGTATAAGCGATTATAATTATTAGCCCCTCTTGTAACAGACGATAACACGTGACCATCCACACAACGGCACAAATGTCTGTAATGGGCCATGATGGCCATGTCCATAAGGTGGGTTGCACTGAACCGCCTGTGAAAGACAAAACACTTACAAACAGGACATTACAAACCGAATTTTGTCACGAAATGATCACAACTTAGCGTTATGCTGGCAGAGCCAGCGCTGGTCTATTCCGTTGTGACCATTTGGTGAAATCACAGCACAGCGACGAAACAAACACACAAAACAAATTGTATACGGTGTTAGTCAAAAGTCTACATATTGAGGGACTTCCATGTTGCCCAGGGCAGGCTCAGTGCAGGTTGTATAGTCTTCAGTAGGGGTTGCTGATTCTTTCCACAGCTTGAGGGTCGCGTTTGTTCGGGTGTCTGTGATTGGACCGACGGAATGTAGAAAGCTGGATTGAAATGCTGTCTGATAGGTATATTTCCCGATGTTTTGGCAGATATAATATTTATGTTATGAGATTGACAGAAGTTAATTCAGGTTATAGAAATGCGTTCCGATATTCGCCGCGAATTGCTTTAATTCAATTCAATTCAATTATTTTTATTTCGAATACATCCATCCATATGTAGTTAGTAAAATATAACATAATGTTAGTATATACAAGTAGATACTTATAACTAGGATCTACTACACTACTAGGATCGGATTCATTTGAACACTGGACACAGGCTTATGTGCATACGTGTACAGTGCTCAAAAAAGGGTCCGTCCACCCTTCCAGCTACTACAGCCAATAAACGGTTGGTGCTGCTTGCAAGGCGGCGCATCAGGGACGCTGTCCGTTTACGTAAAATGGCCTGGAACGAATCTATGTTTGCCTCGACAAGCATTCCTGATGCGCTACAATGCCACGGCAGTCCCATCAGTGCTTTGTATCCATTATTGTACTGGACCCTAAGTGCACCGTATGCTTTTTTGGTATAATTGACCCATAGGCTGCATGTGTAGAAGGACTGGCAAAAGGCTTTGAAAAGAGTCACTTTCACATTTTTACTGCATTTTGCAAACCTACGGGCCAACATATTGCATCTAACACAAAGTGCCCTACGTTCTCGGTCCAAATCCGTATCATCCATTAGGGTTTCTGTTACCCAGTGACCCAGGTATTTAACACGCGATACACGTTCAAGAGGAGTGCCTCGAATGTTGACTGGCGGAATATTTAAAAACGTTTTATTCCCAGACTTAAATACCAGCAACTCACTCTTTTTCGCGTTATATACAAGGCCATGTCTCTCAGCATACCCCACACATATATCTAGTAGCTTTGTAAGTAAAGTTTAAAGTGCACGGTGTTTATTTCCGTAAACATTTACAAAATAAGTTGTCCTTAACAACCGAATGCCCCCCACCACCAGGCCCTTCCCGTGTTTCAACCATTGTCAATCCTTACTTGGTATTACTTCCCACCGCTGTCATTCACGTCAAATATACATTAACTGCACCTAATAACCAATGTAATGTATGACTATTTAAATGCACATCATTTCTATACCTACCTATATACTTATATTGGTTATTTTAAGGTACTCAACCTCATTAACATTATAGTTTATTAAAATATGTAAAACTGTCCTATTTGTGCCATATGTTATGGTATATTATCACAGTAATCTGTGGATAATGTCGTTAGCTATATATAAAGTAAATGTAGTAGCATTAAGACATTGTAACACTTATATTATATAGTTGTTTGTTATCCCTAAAATAAATAAAATAAAAATAAATAAATAAAATAAAAATAAATAAATAAAATAAAAATAAATAAATAAAATAAAAATAAATAAATAAAATAAAATAAAACATCTAGCGGGTATTATGTTGAAGCGCGGGCTTTGTGTGATCAGGAGCGCAAGGTTGCTTAGTTACGTGCAACCTTGCTGCCACGCGACTAAATATGCGTGTGTTGCCCCCCTTGTCCCCAGTGTTACTCCGAGGAATAGGAAACATTCCTTCCCTGCCGGCTCGCGGTTGTGTTTCCCTTACATTTAAGCCAGTGCAATCGCCTTCCCCTGTTGTTACAACCTCAGCTATAGTTGTAGATAATATCGCCGGTACTCATCCCGACATTGAATTGCCAGTATCTGTACTATCAGCCACAGAATCATTACCTTTGGCTGATGCCCTCTTTTATAAACCTGGACTGGTTGAAGTGCTTTTAGGAGCTGATGTCTTAGGCTCACTTCTACGCCCTGGGTTAATCAACCTACAATCTGTGTCTGTGTGTGTGTCTGTGTGTATGTCTGTGTCTGTGTCTGTGTGTCTGTGTATGTGTGTGTGTGTGTGTGTGTCTGTGTCTGTGTGTGTGTGTGTGTGTGTGTGTGCGTGTGCGTGTGCGTGTGCGTGTGCGTGTGCGTGTGCGTGTGCGTGTGCGTGTGTGTGTGTGTGTGTGGTGTGTGTGTGTGTGTGTGTGTTATGAGGTTAATGAGTGACGTTATAGCGCTTATTACACTACCCTATTGATAGGGCCCTAACTGAGGGAGGGGAAAGCATCTCACTCATTAGAGCGAGATAGCTTTACTCCCCTCCCTCAGTTAGGGCCCTATCGATAGTGTAGTGTGATAGGCACTTATAACGGACAAATAGCTTAAGGTCGTCCACGTACCTACCTGTCCTGCGGATCAGAGGGGCCATCTCCTCCTCCCGGTTGACGAAGAACTGCGGTCCACTGCCTCATGCGAGCACTTAAGAAGGCTCTCAAATATCCCTGAACTTTATACAGCTCTTAAGATCCTCCTCAGCCATGAATGAGGTACCGAATCATAAACAGGCGGCCGAGAAAGTCCCTTTGCTTCGTCGGTCGGACTCATTATTATTATATTCCCTTTTACCTAGTAGCTACTGGGGTTGGGCAACCAAACAAACGCAAATGTTAGTTTAAAGTCGTGGGTTCAATTCCCACCTGTGCCGATAAATGTTTCATTGATTGGAACTCATATTATTATTGTTTTCAGATTGCCTCAGCCAGGATGCCCTTAGCACCGACCAAAACCCAATCCACGGATTATAATCAATGTAACCCACCAACGGGAAAACGTCCCTTTGACCCTGATACACTAGTAAGATTATTACGTTATTTTAACAAATATCAGGAACCCATAGCACGGACTCTGCCCTATTAAAGGCTCAGACCAAATAAAAATCAAGACATAGCGCTGCGAACAAGTCAGAAAGGCATAGGTACAAAAACTACACCATGGCTCTGTTCATACAGGGTCAGTCGTACACATTCACACCCACATTTACATCAAACTAAGACTAAATGAGCTCATAACTAAGTGCACAAATGTTTACGAAACCGGCTCACTCAGCTGGTCGCAGCACTCCGTCTTGATTTTTTATTTAATCTGAGGTTAGAGGGCCGTAGGGCTGCGCATGAGAATATTGTTCTACTTCTATATGAATTGTTTTGAGGTAAGTAATAGTATTTTTAATTATTGTACTATTTTTACAGAATGAGCTACACAACCCCCACAGTACCGAAATTACAAAAGAAATTGATCTTCCAACAATAAATATAAATGAAAAGGATTTAATTTTTCCACCAGTTATAATAGAGGAAGTATTACAAGAAAATGTTGGAACAGTAGTAGATACAGAAGTAGAATCTCCAACAAAATCGATTCTTGAGGGGATGAAAATCATAAAATGTGATATACAAACGATGAAAAATGACATACAAACGGTTACTGAAAATCAAACTATATTGTTTAACAACCAAAATACTATTAATGCACAAATCTCGGAACTTTCGGTTAAATTTGAAGATTTCATAAAGCTTTCCCTTACCAAAAAGCCAAACACAACCCCTGGCACCCGGAAAATTCATAATCAGAAGACTTTGGAAGAATTTGAAGGAAAAATTGATTTGGAAGAATTTAGAAACGAAGCGTATAAACAATATTCTGTCCTCTTAAATAAAGATGTAGGATCGGGGACAACCAATGCCTACACCCTAGTCGATGCCATGTTTGCAAGAAAATTCTTCACTGAATGTTCATGGACTGGGGCCTCAAAAGGAGATGAGCCAAAAGTTTGCTTTAAAAGTTTTACTAGAACTTTAAACTTCTTTTTTAGTATCATCCACGAATCCGACCTCACATTCAACAGACCACAGTTGACAAAAAAATTTAAAATAATTCTGAGAAACTCCCGATACCGTTCCCAAAAATACAACGGAGAATGTCTGCTCAAAGCCATAAGCAAAATAATAGTAAAATAAAGCAAAAAAAATTGTCTTCCTGTTAAATCACAAGACAATTTGGAATCTTCATCATCCTCCTCAGAAATAGAAAAAAACCAAACAGAGTCCAAGAAAACCACCAAAAGTGCCGATGTTGAAGTGTCAGATCCTGAACAGGGTTAATTCTAATTACATAATAGAATAGGGTATGGATGTGCTTAAGAATCTCAAGACTAAGGCAAAAGATGCCCAGACAAATCTTTTGAAATATTTCACGATATATTGATACTATTTCATAACCTTTGCTTTCCATTGATTAGAATTAAATTAACAAGCAATCAAAACAGGAAAAAAAATGGATAACTAAGTCCTTAAGGAAATGTTGTCTAAAAAAGCGAAAACTTTATTATCAGTATCATAAGAACCATAACACGAGTAAAAAAGAATTGCAGACATATACAGGTGTAATGACCGTCGCTTAGGGCGGGCCACACATATCCTTCTGCCTTAAGGGCGTCGTGAAGGTTTCCTAGCTAGCTCAGGGTTAGAAGGTTTGGACACAGGGTTTAGATACCAAACACAGATTGACGTACTGACGAAATGGGTTCTTACGACCCTTTTATTGATAATAAACCAAACCTTATCTAGATATTACTTAGGCACTACGGATAGTGATACGGAGACCGGGTCCCGTGGGACGTTGCGCTGACGAGGTAAGCTAAGTGGAACGGGTAGCGGATTGTCCTCCGAAGGACAAGGGAACCCTGCAGTGCGTACGCGAGGGATGACACGCCGCAGCTGACCAGGGGTGATCGGGAAAGGGTAGGAAGGATTGAACCTCAGGACTAACTACGCGATGTCCGCCCGTAGGCCGACCGACACGCGGCCCTGAAGTTTCCCTAGGGTACCTAGGCACGTACGCGAGAGATGACACGCCGCGCGCTAGGCTTGGTCAGCCCTTGTTCCTCCCACGGAGTCGGAACAAGAACTGACGCTCCGCGGCCGCGCGCTTCCTTATATAGGCGGCCGGCCCGGTGTGTCGGTGTGTGTGCGCAGCTGGCCAGCGATCCTCGCCTTTCGCGCGCCATCCTGCGCCACTGCTGGCGCACGCCGCAAACACGCGTCGCGTGGTGCGCGCTGTGTGCCGTGTATGAGATGGGGATCATCACATTGCCTCCCCTCGCGAGGAGATTTTTACCTAGGGAAAAATCACCGTTAGTAAAGAAAGTAGGTATATATTTATTGAAATTACTATCTCCTTAGGTTTCGAAAGTACGTGGCGTACAGGTTATTATTACCTAGGAATTACAGGCAGTCTAGGTTTACTAGCATACCTAGGTGTCCGCACGGCTATGTTTTGTTTGGCTGTGTACCTGTTTAGGTTACACATTCGGTTATATGTACGGTATTTATTAGGGAAACATCTATCTTATTGTTGTTTATGTAAATTCCTATGTACTTACTGTTTAGTTGGTTATCTAATCAGTTATACTTGCCGGTGTCAGATGTAAGGAGCAATACTACCTACTGCTAGTGTATGGGCGTTTATCCCTATACCGGTTATATCGGAACATCTCGGAACTTCTCGCGAACTCGCCGGTTGGTACGTATCTATTCGCGTAGAAAACGCGCGGTCTTTGCGGTAAATAATTTTGTTGCATGTTGTCTATATCGGCGGCTGGCAAATTGTAATCTTGACTTGTATCTTGGTATCTTTTGCCTTCAGGTATGTATCTTTTCCGTGTGTGGTTGGGGTCCGTATCTTTATTGTGAGCAATGTCGGGTTCTCTCCTATACGACTTCTTGTCTTCTATACGGCATTTCGGTGATGTTCTAGTCGGGTTTTCCACTTGTACGGGTTTAGGCCTATACCGGTTGTATTCAGTTGCGGTGCCTACATAGCTCCAGGATAATTCATCGGATATCGGTAACGGTATTTCGGGTTGCGCTGTCGCGCGCTGTTGTTGTGACTGCGTATCAGTACTCGGTGTGTATCGGGTACGGGTTCGGTTTGCGGTATTTATTTGCGTTTTCTTTGTGGCACTGGCATGGTGCTTATCTTGGGGCTCTTTAGCCATTTGTGCTGGGAATACAGTGTGGGAGCGGGAAATCGGCGGATCCTGCGCTCTCTCAGGCAAATATCTTTTCCCCACAGCGTTCGGAGTCTTAGGCTTGCGGATTTCATGGTTGTTGTGGGATTTATTCGGCGGCGGCGGTTGATCTCCTGCCCAGGCTATGGACATGCCCACTCTCCTCAGCAGGTCCATACCTATGATGGTGTGCGCGGCTGATGGCAGTACTCGGACCCAGTGCTTGATGCTTGCGCCTTTCATGTGTATATTCACTAGCATACTTTTACTAATCTGTGTTCTTGTCTCGTCGGCTAGTATGATACTCTTACGTGTTACTTTTTCTAATGCGCCTTTTCTCTGGCAGGCGTTATATACCTGTTCATTAATGTAGGTATTTGTGGACCCTGTATCCACCAAGCAGCGGTGTCTGGTCCCCATTATCTCGGCTTCCATAAAAATTCGGTTATCCTGCCGGTCTAGGTCGTCTGCTGCTCCTAGGAACTCTTTCTTCGGTCGGATACTGGTTTTGCAGCAGTCTTTGCTTAATACGCCCGTTTTCCCGCAGGCGCTACAAAAGATCTGTTGCTTGGACCTGCACTCTCTTGCATCGTGTCCCGGTTTACCACACGACCAGCAACATGTCTTCGGGTCGTATTTGGCGTGTATATTTGTACCTCTGGTGGTTCCCGGCCTGTCTGCGTCTCCCTCTTCATAACGTGCAGGACGGGTTTTGTCGGATGGCGGCGTGATATTCTCATATTCGGCTGCCAGTTTTATAAGGCCTGGTAGATTGCTGTAATCTTGTTTCTTAATGTACAGCTTGTATTCTCTTTGCATATTCTCGTGTATGCGGTGTAGCTGTTCGCCGTCGGAAAGTTTATCGTATCTTCTCATAAAAGTTTGCAGGTCGGTTAAATAATCGGTGAAGCGTTCTCTGTACCTTTGTTTTCTTGTTACGATTGCGACGATCAGGTCCTCTTCGTAATTAGTCGGGAAATAATATAGCTTGAATGATTTCAGGAATTCGTCCCATGTTTTCCAAGACTTAGCGTTGTTCCGGTACCATAGCAAGGCTTTACCTTGTAGAATTTGTGGCAGGGTCGGGAGTACCTCGTCCTTGTCGATGCCGCTCGCTACCACTAGCTCTTCGAGTCTTTCTACGAACTCGACTGCATTGTCCGTGGTAATGAATGATAAATTCCATTCTTTTATAAGTTTACTTAGGTTTTTTACCTTGTGGCTGTCTTCGTTGTTTGCCATTTCGGGGGGTTGTTCTTCTTCCGGGGTTTTAAAGTCGTCAGTTCGGACGGACGGACGGGACGGTGCGCTTTGTCTTCCGGTGTGGGAGCGACGCGCTGGGCTTACGGCTGGACCGAGAACAATAGTATTCTACTTACTGATCGCTGACGGCGGCCGGTGGGTGATAGACGTGGCAAACCTGGTCTTGGCGACTTCGCTTCTGCTGCAGGGCGGTGGACGACGGTGGACGGCGGGCTGAGTGTCCCTTTTCTTTAGGGCGGGCGGGGCGCGTCGCGGGCGCTTGTACCTACTTTGGGCGGTTATATTTACTTGATATCCCCTTTTGTGTCCCTTCTGAGCCAGTAAAACGTGAGTTTTTGAGTTGGGCGCCAAATGTAATGACCGTCGCTTAGGGCGGGCCACACATATCCTTCTGCCTTAAGGGCGTCGTGAAGGTTTCCTAGCTAGCTCAGGGTTAGAAGGGTTGGACACAGGGTTTAGATACCAAACACAGATTGACGTACTGACGAAATGGGTTCTTACGACCCTTTTATTGATAATAAACCAAACCTTATCTAGATATTACTTAGGCACTACGGATAGTGATACGGAGACCGGGTCCCGTGGGACGTTGCGCTGACGAGGTAAGCTAAGTGGAACGGGTAGCGGATTGTCCTCCGAAGGACAAGGGAACCCTGCAGTGCGTACGCGAGGGATGACACGCCGCAGCTGACCAGGGGTGATCGGGAAAGGGTAGGAAGGATTGAACCTCAGGACTAACTACGCGATGTCCGCCCGTAGGCCGACCGACACGCGGCCCTGAAGTTCCCCTAGGGTACCTAGGCACGTACGCGAGAGATGACACGCCGCGCGCTAGGCTTGGTCAGCCCTTGTTCCTCCCACGGAGTCTGAACAAGAACTGACGCTCCACAGTTCGGGTCCTCTCACGGGCCTGTTTTGGCCCGGGGAAGCCTTACGTGGCTGGGCCACTTTTGGCGATTTCGGACGCCGTCCGCAACTACGGACGGGGAGATGGGGTGAGCTGTTGCTCGTCAGGTCCAGTGGTGGGCGTCCGTCGGCGAGGTCGAGCCCTGCCGGGTGAGTCCCTGTTAGGGGAGGCCCGGCGAGCGACACTCAAGCCGACGGCACCGCAGGAACGTCCTCGTCTTCATCCGTGTCCTCACGGATCAGGTCACGTGGGTATGCCCGTTTGTCGGGCGGTCGTGAGTGGTAGGGAGCGATGTCTTGTAGGTGCGTCAGGCGTGAGCCGTCTGCACGCTCAAACATACTCCTGGCCAGTCTGGTGACGAAGTCATCTAGGTGCTCTATGCCCAGGTCTCGATGCAGCACCGCATTGCTGACGTAGTAGTGGGCGCCGGTGGCTTGGCGCAGTGAGAGCGACTGTTGCGCGCGTAGTCGTCTCCTTTTGCACTCTCCCACCAGCGCGTACCACGCGGGGGCTGCATAAGTGAGCCTGGGTCTTATATAGGCTTTATATATACCGATCTTGGTTTTTAGCGGGATGTGTGACTTCATCACAGGTTGGAGTAGCACTCGTGCTGTGCGCGTTTGCGCGACGACGTGGTTAACGTGGGCCGTCATGTTCAGCAGCCGGTCGACGGTGACGCCCAGGTATTTCACCGTCGTCTGCCAGGCGATGCGTTGGTTCATGAGCGTCAGTTCTGGTGGTAAGTTCCGCTTGGGGCTTAGAGTGATGGCCTGGGTCTTCGCTACGTTCACCCTAAGTCTCCAGTTCTCCAGCCATGTTGGTAGCGCATCCAGTGTGCGCTGGATTTTGGTAGCCGCGTGTGGCAAGTTGATGGACGTTGCGATGTACGCAGCGTCGTCGGCGTAAAGGGCTAGTGTTGTGCCTTGGCACACTGGGATGTCGTCCGTGTAGCGCGCGTACAACACGGGCGACTCTCTTGTGGTACTCCAGCATTTGCGGGCCTTCTTGTGGACGCGGCATCTTCCACTGCCACTTGGAAGGTGCGTCCCTCTAGGAAGGAGGCCACTGTGTGGATGATCCTCCGTGGTGTTGTGGATGGGAGAAGCTTTTGAACCAGGCCTGAATGCCAGACCCGGTCGAAAGCCTTCTCCATATCGAGGAGTACCGCCACTGCGTGTTCTCTTTTGTTTCGCGCCGCCACTGCAGTGTGCAGAAGTCTCGCTATCTGCAGTGTTGTCGAGTGTTCAGCTCTGAAGCCAAACTGCTCTGCGCGGGGCTCAATGTGGGGCGTCAGGTGCTGGAGGAGGAGCCGCTCGAACACCTTGGACACCGTGGGCAGCAGGGTGATGGGACGGTAGCTTCCTGGCTGGAGTGTGTTCTTCCCCGGCTTGGGCAGCATTATAACTCTTCCCAGCTTCCAGGCGTTTGGGAAGTGGCTTGTTCTGACGATCCCGTTGAAGAGCCGCGTCAACGTCGCAATAGCTCGCGGGGGTAGGTGTCGCAGCGCTTCATTCGGGATCGTGTCTGGACCTGGGGCTTTTCGGAGCTGAGTTCGTCTTATGGCCCGTTGTATTTGGCCTGGAGTAAATGTTATTGGGTCTTCATCTGGAGGGGGCGGTGTCCTGAGGTATTCGGTGACCTCCTGTTCCACCTGCGCGTTGTGGGCCATGTTGGTTGGTGGGTTTGGTCTGAACTGTTCCTCCAGGTGGTCCGCGAAGATCTCCGCGCGGTCCTCTGCGCGGTATCTTGGGGTGCCATCTGGGGCCTGGAGTGGACGAACAGGGGCTTTCTTCCCACTTATGCGGCGGCATAGGCGATGTATGCCGCTCCAGCCTTCATCGGTTGCTGCGTCTACGCCCTCGAACCAGGTATATCGGGAGTGTGCCGCAAGGCTGTTCCCGATCTTCTCGGCGAGGGTGTTGAGTCGAGTCTTCAGGGTGGGGCATCGTGTCCGGTCGTATAGCCGCCGCATTTTCCTCTTTTCCTCGATGAGGGTGAGGATATAGTGCGGGGTTCTTTTTCTGGCGTCCCCACGGCTGGGTCCGCTAGACGTGGTGGTGGCTGCTTGGATGGCAGCTTGGGCCTCTTGAGTGAACCGCTCGGCAAGACGGTCTACCTCCTCTGCAGTGTTGGCAGGGAAGGACGTCGAGTGTTCAGCCATGTGTGCTGCGAACTTGGCCCAGTCGGTCTTCCTCTTTATTGTGCGACTCGTGATTTTGGTCGCACCGGCCTCCAGGTGTAAGATCACGGGTTGGTGATCGGAGGTTGTGTGGTCATCCAGCACCTGTAACTCCGGCCATTCAGGCAGGTTTTTGACGACCGCCAGGTCTATGATGTCCGGTATGTGCTGCGCGCAGTGTGGGTAGTGGGTGGGCACTTCCGGGCCCATGACTGTGTACCCCTTTCGCTCAGCATGGTCTAGAAGTATTCGCCCCGTCGGGCAGATCCTGGTAGAGTTCCAGGCCGTGTGTTTGGCGTTAAAGTCGCCGGCGATGATGGTGGGAGCACTCGAGACCAGAATCTGCTCGATGTCGTCCTCGGAAAATCTGTGGCCGGGCGGTCGGTAGTAGGCGTAGACCCGCAGATGCTGGCCTCCGGCGTGTACTTCCACTCCCAGGGCATAGCATGTCCTGAGGTTCGTCAGGGGGGGCAGGGGCTGATGCACCACTCGTCTTATGATGAGCACTGCCAGCCCGCGGTAGGGGTTGCCCTGAGGGGAAATCTCGTCTTGACGGTATACGACGTAGCCCGGTATCTTCAGGCGGTATTCTTTTCTGAGATGGGTTTCTGATAGCAGGGCTACGTCGATCCGCTCCCTCTTGAGGACCGCGATCAGTAGCTCCTTTTTGGTGTTGTTGAGTCCTCCGGCGTTCCAGTGCATTATCCTTAGCGAACTAGCCATTTTGATATAGGTCGGCCAGTCCCCTAAGGATGATGGGGACAGGGTTAGCTCCGTTTTGAATTGCTGTCAGGACGTTTTGTAGGATGGCGATGCATTCCGCGATCACCTTTCCTCGGACGTCGCCCTGACTGGTGGGTGGGTTGGCGTGCTGGCGTAGCGCTGGTTTGCTCCTCGGCGGCTCCGTTGGTGGTGCCTGCGGGACTGGCTGGGCTGGCAGGGTCAGCTGAGCCAGTGGCTGCGGCTGTGGCTGGTCTGCGGAGGCTTCTTTTTTGTTTCTCCTGCCCCTCCCCCTCTGGCGGCGGCGTTTGGGTGCCCCATCATTGGCTTTTGCCATGAGGGAGTTTGCGGCATTTCCGTCCTCTCTCACTGTGCTCGGCTGGGCAATGTACTGTCCCTGCCGCGTGGTGGTGAGTGGGGCTGTCCCGGCTCTCTTATTCCTCGCCTCCTTACGGTAGACGGGGCAGCAAGTGTCATTTGCCGTGTGGGGCCCGTAGCAGTTGCCGCAGGTCCCCGGCTCGTCCTTTGGGCGCTCGCACTGGCTCGCAAAGTGAGGGCCTGCGCATCGGACACATTTGATGGGGCGGTGGCAGCCGGTGGAAGAATGGCGGAAGCCCTGACACCGGTGACATTGCGCCGGGCCCTTCTTCCCGCGCCAGGCTTCCACTACCACGCCCGGCATTCCCATTAGCTCGTCGACCTCGTAGATGGCCGGGATGGTGTTCTGGGTTTTGTTGACCTGGGCGTAGAACACGCAGCCAGGTCTCCCCTCTCTGGCTTTGACGTGTCTTGTGTAGATCACATCAAAGCCCTGGTCTCTTAGCTCTTCAGTGATGAGCTCGGGATCGGTGTTCACTGGCAGGCCCCTGATACATATCTTCAGGGGGATCTCTTCTTGGGGGTTATAAACTTGCCAAGCCAGCACCACTCCCTGGGCGGCTAAGTCCTCCTGGAGGTCCTCTAGGTATCTCTGTACGGTGCGGAATTCTTCCATGTCTCTGGACAAGAAGCGGATGCCATTCCCGTACGGCCTGGCGTTCGGGGAACGCCCCAGCTTCTCTTTCAGTTGTCTGAAGTGGTGGGGCCACTCCGGAAAGTGGTCCACGGTAATGGGTCGCGGGCGCGTTTCTCGCTGTTGTGGCGCTGGCGGCGGGTTTGTTTGTTGTGGGTCGGTCGGCGGTTCCTCTTCGGGAACTTCAGTCTCGAGCTCCTCCACCAGGTTGTCTTCGTCTGCGCTGTTGGCCTCTGCTTCTTCCCGTGCCGTGTCCATGGGGGACAGGTCGAGACGGAGGAGGCTCAGCGCCTGTTGCCCCTCCGGGGGCGAGGTGAGCGTGCGCTTGCCTCCGAATGGCGGTGGCGCATGGCTGGTTGATGCCTTTGGTGCGGGGGTGTGCACCAGCGGCGGCGAAGTGTGTTGGGAGGGCGTGTGCCGGTCCTGGCTGGTGCCGGCTGGCGGTGTTGTCCTGGTAAGCTCCAATGGGCGAATTGAGGGCGGCTGTGGCTTGGGCGGCGATTGAGGTCGCGGCGCAGGTTTAGGCGGGTGGGCCACGCGGGGCACAGCACCGGGCGCGGGCGCCTTGCGGGGCGCGGGGGGTACCTTGCCCGCTCCGAGGGCGGGCGGGGGTCGCGGCGCGGGTTGTGGGGCCGCATTCGGGCGCTGCGCTGCGGGCGCGCGCTGCGGCTGCGGGGCCGGGATTTTCGTTGGGCTTGTAGTAATGTTGGCGTATGTGCCGCGGCCATGAGTGGTCGTGGCGGTGTTTCGAGTGTGCGCCGTTTGTGGCGCAGTTATGGCGCGGCCGCCTGCGGTTCGCGCCGCGAGTGGCGCGGCGGTGGCGCGGGCGTTGTTCGTTTGCGCCACGGGTGGCGCATTAGTGGCGCGGCCTCCGGCGGCATTTGCTGTGGCTCTAGCCGCGGGTGGCGCGGTGGCGCGGGGACCGATGGCGAGCGCAGTAGCAGAGGTCGAGGTGGCGGCGGCTGATTCCGCGGCAGTTATTTGGCTGTCCTGGGAGGCTGGGCCTAATTGGCCCAGTATGGCCTTAATTAGCTCCGCAGGTTTCGGGAAGGGCGCTTCGCCGGCGCCTTCGCTGGTGGGCGTTCCTGGGGCGCTTGGTGAGTCCGAGGCCGGCGTGCGAAAAGCCGCCGCAGATGCGCGAAGCACATTTTTGAATGCGTTCTGAACGCGCGGGTCGCGGGCGGCTCTGGATGCGTCCCCGATGCCACGGGAACGCCGGAAAGTCCTGGGGCGTGTTGGGTTCCGTATCGACGGGTCCCTGGAAGTCGTTGATGTCGGTGGCGGCATGTTTTTCAGTAGTCGAGAACCCGGGGGTAGATTTTTCCCGGGTTTTTTCTCTCTACCCCCACCTTTGATTTCTCAAAGGCGGGGGGAGGAGGTCTTGTTTTGACCGATGTTTATGTCGGTACAGCTGGTTCGTGTGATTTGGTGGGTTTAAGGTGCGCAGTATCGCGCGATCGCGGCGGCGCGGCCGCCCTTTCCCGCTTCGCCGGGGCTTCGCCCGGTGAGACCCGCTGGTGGGAGGCCGGGCTCAGCGACAGCTAGTCGGGTTAAGGAGCGGTGGCGCGGAAAAAGTAAATTAGCGATCCGGGCGCGTTATATGAGTGTAGGTAAAACAATTTTAACTGCGGCAAATCCAACTGACGCTCCGCGGCCGCGCGCTTCCTTATATAGGCGGCCGGCCCGGTGTGTCGGTGTGTGTGCGCAGCTGGCCAGCGATCCTCGCCTTTCGCGCGCCATCCTGCGCCACTGCTGGCGCACGCCGCAAACACGCGTCGCGTGGTGCGCGCTGTGTGCCGTGTATGAGATGGGGATCATCACACAGGAATACTTAGGAAATGTATCGCACACTCACAACGAATATACAATACAAAAGTTATAGAAAATTCCAGTAACAAATGCCGCGCAGCATGGAATGTAATAAAACGTAACTTTGCTCAACCAGCCGTTAACGAGATACCCAGCATTACAGCTAGATGTAAAAACCAACTACACTCACCGCAAGACATAGCTGAGGAATTTAATGATTATTTTACAAATATAGGCAAAACTAAAAAAAAATAACTCAGATCCAAAGTATCTAAACAAGTTACCAACTTGCCAACGAAGTATTTTTCTGTCCCCTACTATACCTCACGAAATCCACAAAATAATACACTCACTCAAAAATACGCAGTCTACCGGTTATGACAAAATACCTACCAGTATACTAAAAAAAGTATCATTTCCACTTTCTTTCCATATCTCGCACTTGATTAATATATCTTTTGAAAAAGGCGTATTTCCTAACAGATTGAAAAAATCTATATTAAAGCCGATTTTCAAGAAAGGGGATAAGTCTAAATTATCTAATTATAGACCAATATCATTGATCCCCATCTTATCGAAAGTATATGAAAAAGCAATGTATTCACGAATAGAAAATTTCATAGAACAAAATAACATATTAAAATCCGAACAAAATGGTTTTAGGAAAAAAAAAGTCTACCGCGTTAGCTTGTTTCCAATTAAACGATCGCATCACTAAGTGTATTGATAAAAGTACTCCAGTTGGTGTACTATTTCTGGATATGTCAAAAGCATTTGACACGGTTAGTCACAAGCTCCTTTTGGAAAAGATATATAAATATGGAATAAGAGGATTAGCCTACTCCTGGATAGAAAGTTACGTATCGAATAGAGTACAATGCACGCAAATTAATAAAACTATCAACAGCGAAATCACCACATTCAGCTCTAGCTATAAAACCAACGCATACGGCGTCCCTCAGGGGAGTATATTAGGACCTCTCTTATTTTTATTATACATCAATGACTTACCGGATTCGATCAAGCATGACTGCATCCTTTTCGCTGATGACACCTCAATAATAATTGAAGGTAAAAATATAGATGCCTTTGAAAATGATATTAACGGGGCACTAAAAGATGTTATCTATCTACTGGCTTAACTCTAACCACCTTGAAATTAACCTCGACAACTTAAAATTAAACATAACTCTGATGAAATCGAAGAAGTTACAAGTACAGTCTTCCTGGGCGTGACCTTAGACACAAATTGCAACTGGAAGAAACACGTAGAAATAGTCTGTAAGAAGATAAATAAATTTGTTTTTGCGCTGTGGCGCCTTAAACAAACGGTTTCTTTACAAAGTGCCTTATTTACTTACCATGGCTACATCATGTCCGTTTTAAGATACGGAATCATTATGTGGGGAAATTCCGTTGACGCCCATCGTGCATTCATTGTTCAAAAAAAATGCATAAGAACTTTATGTGGCGTTAAACGTCGGGAATCCTGCAAACCACTATTTATAAAACTTAATCTATTAACATTACCTTGCCTTTATATTTTCGAAATAGCCAATTTTGTTCAAGCCAACTCAGAACTCTTTACCATTATTGACAAAGAAACAACTAGACCACAAAGAAAACATCGTCTAGCATTACCGGAAAACAGCAGACTCGTACTTAGGAATAAGAGCGCGCTTACAGCATGTGTGTAAAAATCTATAATAAACTACCGGCGACATTGAAAACACTATCAGGTCAAGAATTTAAGAAAAAACTGTATAAAATTTTAAGTGATAACTGTTTTTATAGTGTTAATGAATTTGTAGGACATACATTTTGATAAATTTTGACATTTACCTATTTACTTATATTGATTTGAATTTTGACATATTGTATTATTTATCTTGATGGACTTTTATCTTCTTTTTTTTTTATTCACATTTTATTTGACTACTTTGACTACTTTTATATTAAATTCTATATTTTGTTATGACATCAAAAACTTTAATACGATTTATGCATGAACTCATTTTGACATGGATGGATATACGTTTGCCAATACTTTTTACTCATTTTCCTAATTATAATTATTTTGCAGTTATCAATCAATCAATCAAAGGTGTTTATTTGTTAAGAACTCACTGAAATTTTCACATGCCTGATATGGCCGAATGTACTGGACTGAAACTGCAATGTAAAAGATCTATTGTATACTGTATATTCTGGTGAATAAAAATCATTAAAAAAAAATCATTCATTCATTCATTCAAAGATAACAAACAACTTTCCCAAAGAAACGATTTTTTTAAATTAATTCTTTAATTTTCCGTACTTAAAACAGTGTTAATGCTCTGCGGTCATTGCCCTTCGGTGATTTGGTGGCACAGCGTGTTGTTTTTATTGGGTAAGTTATTCGTTATTAATACCCTTTGGTATGTACCAATGGCTAACTAAAATTCATCCTATATAATTATTTAGAATAAAAAAAATTACCTGCCTACCTCATTATCTCAGTCACCTTACGAATAATATTTCTTTACCTTAGCATTTAGTGTGATAGGCCGATACTGACCGCTATTTTCGAATTGGAAAACTTTTTCAATATTTTTACGAGATTATTAAGATATATTATATAGCAATAGCAAGAGATTCTAAGTAAACAATAATATAAAATAATTGGTATAGTGCGTGTCATTCACGAAGGCGCGCCCCTCCACAGCTCGGTCGGTACAATTGCGCATAGATTAGTAGCGTTGTGGAGGGGCGCGTCGTCGTGGAAGACACGCACTATAGCCTGTTTAAGGATTAATTAGTTTTGAGTGATGACATAGGTGACGCGTATCTAATAGTACATTACTTACCAAGGGCGATAAAACAAAGAATGTCTCAGATCGCAGGTATTTTACGCCCGAGCCGAAGGCAAGGGCGATAAATATGCGATCTGAGGCTTGCTTTATTATCGCCCGTGGTAAGTACAGAATTTTATGTCACCCCCTGGCCAGGAAGTGGGATATGTCGCGCGCGAAGCGTGCGATAATGGCCACTTTATGGCCAGGTGTGACATAAAGTATGTTTAAGTTTTGTTTTATAATTTTTTAAATAGTGCGCGCCATCCACGTCGACGCTTCCCTCCACCGTCCGTTCCGTACAATTGCGCATAGATTAAGGCTGGCGTCCACTAGGCTCGCCGAGGCGAGTCGAATCGAATCGAAAATCGAAATAGGCTCTGCGTCAATCGACGCACTTTCATATGGAGGCGAATTATTTTCGATTCGATTCGACTCGCCTCGGCGAGCCTAGTGGACGTCAGCCTTTAGCATGAGATGCGCTGTGGAGGGGCGCGTCGTCGTGGATGGCGCGCACTATGCCTATCCAAGACTGATTGAGATCTCTAAAATAGATTTTTCACTTCTCATGCTCGAAAAGTGTGTCATATTAGACTTGTGAAGCGGGGCTAAAGATGTACATTTAAGCCCTAGGGAAAATATGTATACATATTTATGATTTATAAAACATTTTAATTTGACTAATCAAAATACTTCACCTATTAAATCCACCAATCACCGAACAGTAATTTGACAGATAAAAAAATATTTGGTAAAAATATCAACTAACCAGAATACAGCTGTACTAAAATCGACCAATCAGGAAAGACGTTTTTCAGTTCTCTAAAGATTAACCGGTGTCTATGGTCAAAGCAAATGCGCCTCTTAAAAGAAAAAAAAGCGCATGTTGCATCTCTTTCATAAATATAGCAAAAGAAAGGGAGGCGAATACGCAAAGCGAACACGCACTGCGAGGCATGGTGCTGGCCTTAGAAAAAAAAACATGCTGTCAAATTAGACATACGCCCGCCAAGAGTTAAATTATTCATTTTAGGTACATAATTTGTGTTTATGTGTTTTCTCGCAATTGAAGTGAAAAGTAGAGTGTATAACTCGGGCCTAAAAGCCATATTACCGCTCGAACCATTTTCCCTCACTGCGTTCGGGAAAATAACTATCTCGTGGTAATATGGCTTACTTTAGACCCTTGTCAAACAATCTACTATTAATTTTCGTTAATGAGAATAATAATATTATAATTTTGTTTGATACTTTTATTGTTTCTTCATAGTAGTTTATGCAACTGGTACATAATGAGGGGCATTAAAACACGAGTGTGTTTTATGAAACGAGCCGAAGGCGAGTTTCATAATAAGGTCACACGAGTGTTTGAATGCCTAATTATGTACAGTTGCATACATTACTTTATCTACACACATATTATAAGTACTCTAAGATGGGTTCAGAATAAATACAATAATTGTATTAATACAACCTTTTTTGCACGGTTGCGGAAATATCGAAATCAGAACTGGCAACCGATACCTGAATGTTATTTTAAAAAGTAAAGAGTCCCTATTCTGATTATCATGTCGTTCTAGCTCAAATTTCGTGCGACATATACTAAAAAAACATCGAGCTGACAGCTGACATTTCGCATCGGCTGAATTTGAATTTTCAGTGATACTAAAATAGGGACATGTCAACTTTGATATTTAAATTTTGACAGTTTTGTATGACGTTTTATATTATAACATTAAATAGGAAATTATAATGAAAATTATATTACTGCTGTAGCCTTAGCCACAGATAAGAAAATTGTCATAAATTCATTGAATGTTGAAATTTGAGTCATTTTCTACGGTTTCCGAACGCATATTAGAGGATTTATGATATGTGTGTAGATAAAAATGTTTAAGTAATACCTTATGTGATCTTGCATATACTATATAACAATTCCAAAATAAAATTATAACTCAAATAAAAAAGGTATTTTTGAAAGCAAAGGGGATATATATGCCTTCATTTTGAAATTGTTATTAATATTAAATTGATTTAGGGTGCTTTGAAAAGATGTGTTTTACATTTTGATACTACATTTACTTACCTATACTTAGGTAACACTTTGTAAAATTAAAATTCCTGTAAAGGTATTTTTGAAAGCAAAGGGGTAATATATGCCTTCATTTTGAAATTGTAATTAATATTAAATTGATATAGGGTGCTTTGAAAAGATGTGTTTTACACTTTGATACTACATTTACCTATACTTAGGTAACACTTTGTAAAATTAAAATTCCTGTAAAGGTATTTTTGCAAGCAAAGGGGAAATATATGCCTTCATTTTGTAATTGTTATTAATATTAAATTGATTTAGGGTGCTTTGAAAAGATGTGTTTTACACTTTGATATAACATTTACCTATATGTACTTAGGTAACACTTTTTAAAATTAAAATTCTTGTAAAGCAACCTCTTTTATCTTAACTGATTAATAAAACGATAGAAAAAACTGTTTGTTTTTTTTTATTTCAAAGTATGTAGTAATGGTACAAAATACACATTTTGATTATATAAGACATTCACGAGTTTACATTTTATGTCAGATACTTTGTAGACATTCTTCGTCTTATTAATACTTGTGTATGAACACTGATAGATGTGTAAATATGAAGACTTTAACGGCTCTTCAAATGCATCGCGCGTGTTTTCAATGCGATAGCCATGTATTTCGATTTTCTGTTCAAGATCATTTTTGACACTCACAGATTCCAATTCTACGACATGATTTTCATTGCTTAGAAACCATCTGTCTTGTTGCTTTGAAGATAAAATGAATGATCTCATGTGCAGAAGGAAACCATCAGAGTTTCCTCGGCGAGTTTGTTTTAGATATGGGTATTCTCTTTCATCTTCCAATAAAGCTTCAGTTGTTTCACATAGCTGCTTCTCATTTAGTCGTCTGGCTACTTGATGAAGAGTTTTATTGCCTTGTCTTATCATTTTTTTAATGCAATAAAGTTTGTTCTCAAAAGGATATGCGTTGAAACTTTGGAGTATCCCAAATTTTCTTACCTCGTCTACTAAATGTGTTAAATTGTGTATGTTACTAGTTACATAATCTTTACCATAAATTGCTTTGAAATGTTCCGTAAAATATTGTAGCATTCTCTCAGCGATGGTCAAAAACTGAAAATGAGTTTCGTTCGAGCATATTGTTATGGCACAAAAAAAATGCATGAAGTGAGCATACGCTTCCAGTCTCAATACATCTTTTAATATTATGAAACTCAGATAGAACAGAAAAGATCTGTATTCGGAACCCTTCCATTGTGCAAGGACGTCGACTGCTCTGACTGATCGATGTATTTCTTTCGGCATTTTACGATTCACCAAAAAACTATTAACTTTATTAATATCCTGAGCTCTCCATTTCGTTAGGTAGATTCCAAAGTTTCCATCTCTCCATCCAACCAATAGTCTTTTCATTACACCGAGATCAATAAGATGAAGGGAATCAGACACGGGAAAATCTTCAACCATGTCAATTTTTAACTTCAATAATGGTGAATCTTGCTTATGGTGTCCTCCGTATTTTTTATTGCGAAAATCTTCGTCGTTCCTCTTGGGGCAATCAAATTTGGGAAATGTCACGATATTCGATTTATGAGAATATTCACCCACCACTGTGCATTTTAGACACCCATGTTTGCCATTAAAGTTGATAACACCTGAAATAGGAAACACAAATTATGTCATACCTATCTTGATTATATATCGTTACACATTATCATGTATGCACTCAAAAACAGCACATTTTGACCGAGCTCTTTACACGCCGGAAACGATTCTGAGACTGAAGTATAATCGATTAATGAAGTAGTTTTTAATAACGTGGCAGATTTTTCTCCTATGCTTTTGGCAGAGAGGTAAGTATATCAATGGCGGCTCCCGTCTTAAATGCTCTAAGATAATTTATTATTATTATTATTATTATTCATTTATTTCGAGTATCACAAAGACTCATATTAATTAATAATAAATTATCTTATAGCTAGTGTTAGTGATTTCATTAAATTACATTATTATATTTATATTAATTTATTAATTTATTTAGCCCATATATGAGACACTGGAGCATGCAATGACATCCAGTGCCTCATAAATGGGCAGTCAAGGCGTTCTGCGACGACCGCCAGCAAGGCGCTGCCGCTCGCGCGCGCGCGCCGCGCCGCCGAAGCCGCTCTCTTGCGCATGGTGCTGCAGTAACACGGCAACCGCAGCAGCACCCTGAAGGCGTCATTGTATTGGACGCGGTAAGGTAATATATTATGTAGATGGATTATTCGAATATGAATATGAATATCTTTGTTATTTACTTTCTTTATCATGTCATTGAATTTTCACTTCTGCCAGCACTCCCGGAGTGCAACCCGTTGTTTTTTATTTATTTTACTTATAAGGTACTAGCTTTTGCCCGCGACATCGTCCGCGTGACCTTGTATTTGAGGAATGATTTTAGGGATAAAAAGTATCCTATATGTTAATCCAGGGCAGGGCTCGGAAACCGGTTAATTTTTCAAACCGTTGTGATATACTTGCAGCAAAACCCTTATATTTCGGTTTCGGTACAAAAACCGCTATTTTTAAACCGGTTTACGGAGGAGCTTTATATAAAGGTTTCGTTCGATTAACCGGTTTAGAACGATATAATACGGTTAAAACGAACCCACGATTACCTACCTATCGGATATACCCAAGCCGTTTGCATTTGTGTATGTTCATTGATTTAACGGAACTTCGCTTTCGGGACGGACGTTTACGTTTGATAAATAACATTGCATGAAATAGTGCCTTACCAAAATTAGTACGACTCCTTAGCTCGAAAATATAACGAATACGGTCCCATCTGGCAGAAAGCATGAAACTGGGCATGCAGGTAGCTTTCATATTTGTTCTTCAAAAATGTTAGGGAAACACGTTGACAGACTTTTGTTTCCCCCCCTTCCCCCACTTTTGTGTGCCGAATTACAGTTTTTTTTTTTAATTTTATTGAAAACGGCTGAAGCTAGGAGAAAACTGTGAAAGGGAAAAATGTTCCTTATAAAATTATCTACAAGTCATTCTTTGGATGTATTTCGATAGGACCTATATCTTTCAAAATCTACGAGCATTCATTAGGGTAAGTACAGCAGAAAAGATGCTAGAGGGCAGATTACTAACATTTCTGTGGGCATGAAATTTGTACCAAAGATAAACTGTTCCGCGGTGATTCTTTTCAGATGTGGAGATTAGTTAGATTCGTCCCCTGTGCGAGGGGAGAGCGGGGTAAATTGGACCAAGCACACCTCTTTTTAGTCTTTTTCTCACTAATCAGTTAAGGCTACTATGGCTTGCGGGGTATCGTTTTTTACCCACCCCAACGAGAGGGATATCGTTATTTAGAGCTAATTAAATAGATAAAAAAATATTTAAAAACAAGGGCGTGAGAAGTCACTAAAGTCCGCTATTTTACAAAATTTGTTCCTAATATTTTTTTTATACTTCTCATTGACCTACGAACTTTCAATTTGGTTATAATATTTAATATTACGTCCCTTTTATAAACAAATACAAAAAAAGAAAAATATTTTTTACAAGATTTTTTTTTACAAAAAAAGGTTTCAGTTATTTTTTTGTATTTGTTAGTAAAATATACGCCATAATAGACATTACTACCAAATATCAAATTCACAGGTCAATGGGAAGTTTAAAAAATCTTAGGAACAAATTTTCTAAAATAGTGGACTTTAGTGACTTCTCACGCCCTTGTTTTTATGAAGGACATCTTATTGAATCAGTTAATGTAACAAAATTTTTAGGACTCACTATAGATCACAAGCTAGCTGTCACGGAGGAAGTTTGTAAAAAGGTCAACAAATATGCATATGCGCTTTACAAGCTATCGAAGCAAGTCAGTATTGAGGCGGTTATATCAGCATATCACGGATGTATTGGATCATCCCTTCGCTATGGTCTTATTTATTGGGGGAATTCTACCAATAGAGATCTCATATTTAAAGCACAAAAAATATGTATTAGAGCAATGTCTGGCCTAAATCAAACTGACAGCTGTGTCCCGTACTTTAAAAAACTGAATTTGTTAACGTTGCCTTGCCTATACATCCTCGAAGTGGCCATTTTTGTAAAAACAAATCCAACATTATTCAAAAAATTGTCTGAAGTATTCAATAAAGAAACCTACCGGTCTCAGAATCTGTGCTCAGTATTTTCTCGCACTGCCCTTATGCGAAAAAGACTGTTTTGTTCTGCCAGCAAAATGTACAATAAATTACCAATTACATTAAGAAGGACGCCAGTACATTTGTATAAAATGAACCTCACCAAACTCTTGACTTGCAAATGTTATTATTCATTAGCGGATTATTTTTTGGACAGTTAAAATTATATTTTGTAACGTTGACTATTTTTACTTTATTAATTATAAGCAATTTGATTTTATTTTCATTTTTGATGTTATCTAATACTAATTTAATAATTGACATGTTTATCTTCAATATAATGTAATTTAAAAATGAATTTGTATGCCTAACGGCGAAACATAGAGCACATATTTTGTACCTACCGCCATATATTGTATTACCTATGTTTACAAATAAATCACTTTGACTTTGACTTTAAATATTTTGTTAAACAAAAAATACAGTATTTATGTACTCAATTAGCTCTAAATAACGATATCACATTCGAAGGGGTGGGTAATTATTTAAAAAAATTGTTTACAATTGGTGTGGCTTTGGGTCAACAAGATGCTTATACTGTGAAAATTTTAAGCCTGTAGCTCAAACCGTTTGACTGTAAAACCTGTAAAACAGATCAATGCGTAAAAGACTAAAAAGAGGTATGCTTGATCCAATTCACCCCGCTCTCCCCTTACCTAGGGGACGAATCTAACTAATTTCCACATCCGAAAAGAATCACCGCGGAACACTTTATCTATGGTACAAATTTCATGCTTGTAGCCCGATGCGCACAAAAATGTTAGTAATCTGCCCTCTAGCATCTTTTCTGCTGTACTTACCCTAATGAATGCTCGTATATTTTGAAAGCTATAGGTCCTATCGAAATACATCCAAAGAATAACTTGTAGATAACTTTATAAGGAACTTTTTTCCCTTTGACGGTTTTCTCCTAGCTTCAGCCGTTTTCAATTAAAAAAAAACTGTAATTCGGCACACAAAAGTGGGGGAAAAGGGGGGGAAAGGTCTGTCAACGTGATTCCCTAAAATTTTTGAAGCACAAATATGAAATCTACATGCATGCCAAATTACATGCTTTCTGCCAGATGGGACTGTATTTCGAGCTAAGGAGCCGTACTACAACTCGCACGCGTCTACAAAAGTTACCCGACAAGTTGCAAGTTGCAACGCGTGCTTGTGTGTGTGTACGTAAGTACCTACCGACACCGACCCCCGCCAGGGGCCCGGCCGGCTCGCCGCGGTCGCGCCACTCGTGGAATAAACCGGTTTATATAAAGTTCCTAAAACGTTCGCGCTCTCAATAAAGTTCGGAGCTAAACCCAAATAAACCGGTTTTAACCGGTTAAAAAAAAACCGGTTCCGAGCCCTGATCCAGGGTATAAACTCGTTGTATACCAAGTTTCGTCTTGATCCGTTCAGCCGTTTTTGCGTGATTGAGTCACAAACATCCTCACAAACATCCTAATTTTCGCATTTATGATATTAGTAGGTATATAGTGCGCGCCATCTACAAAGGCGCGCATCTCCACAGCCGAAGAAGTCGTACAACTGCGCACAGATTAGTATGAAGCTGCGTACGGATTGCGCGTACATTGGTACGCGTAGTAGGTTACGCGTGTCCTGGAACGCCATGTCCGTACTTGCAGCTACGCGTATATATACGCGTACAAGTACCTACGCGTAGCTGCAACTACGGAGATGGCGTTCCAGGACACACGTAACCGACTACGCGTACCAATGTACGCGCAATCCGTACGCAGCTTGAGATTCACTGTGGAGGCGCGCGTAGTCGTGGATGGCGCGCGGTATGCTATGATTTCATCACAAAAAACACCTTTTATCATTGCTCTTGCTGGAGAATCACATATAAAAGCTCTAATTCGGACTTGCACATTTTTTTTAGTTCCTGTCTTAGTAGTGACAGTTAATCCTTTTTCAAGCTGAGTCATTTCGTCAACAAATGACCTCAAATAAATATCTAAATTTGATGGCTTCGCATCTCCTGAGTAAATACCTGTAACATTAAACAAATATTTATGTATGTAAAAAAGTTATATTACATGTAAGTAATGTGTGTCATATAGGTACCGTAAAACATACCAACTTTGCCCGCTTTTTTCATAAAAACGTAAATTTCTAAAATTTTTTCTACCGTTACTGATCATATTATATTTAAAAAATATAAGTAATATTTACCAATTACGAACGGAGGTACGGCAGGTATTTCAAATATATTGCATAATATGGGCCAGAGTTGTTGTCGTGAACTTTTAGAAACTGGCAAACCGTCTATATTGATGTTTAGATGAATAATATCTGGAGTGCACGACAAACGTCCCAAAATATCATCGAGCCTTGTGATCAAGCCACTATGCCAATACATTCCAGGAGACGACTCACTAATGTGTACTATGTCTTTGTTTGTTTGAAGTTGTGTCCGTGCGTCCTTTGGTAGAACATCATTTAGCCTCCTGTTTAAAATAAATAGCAATCCATTTACTGCTGAATGAGGTATATTAAAATTTAACGCCCATTTTTGTAAATCGCTTTTTAACGCGAAATCTTTCTCATAATCGGTTTCGTCCTCGGTCGAAGATACATTATCGCTAAAATCATTTACGTCACAGACCGGATTACTGTCCTCAATATCGATATCGACCTCTTGTATGCAAGCAGAACCTGCAGAACCCTCACTAATATTTTTCTCAACTCTACCTTGTACTGGCAGCAATGGTTCATTTGATTTATTTATAATTTCTTTGTACTTCTTCTGAACTTTCCGCCGATAGCCACCAGTTTTTATATGTTTCTTCCAGTTTTTGTAATCCATGACTATATATATTTAGTTTACTCAATTTTTTAAAATAACACTCACTCACAAAACACTTATTGGCTAAACTAAATCTTGCTCTTACAATTGTGTTCCTAAAATTGATTTAAGATTAAACCAGGTTATTTTGGGCTTTGTATTTTATATTGTAAGTATGTTGATCTAATATCACTCTGATATCTTACTAAACAAAGTGCTATTGCTCTTATTATTGCTTTAAATAAGCTCAGAAAGTACGTACTAACAGTGCTCTTATTCTATGCTGATTTTAGTCTGAACATTCTTAAACAGCATTTAGCAAATATATTATAAAATCAAATGAGCTTAGAGAATGGGGGTCTCAAAAACAGGTTTTTTTCAGGTGCATTGTGTCTTAGTAAATGTTATTTTAGGAGCAAGAGGCTAATAATAGCATTATAAAATGCTCTTATAAACTTATATGAGACTAGGTAATAAGATTGAGCGGTCTTGAGTTCGTACTAGCTTGTCTAAGACTAATATAGGAGCAACAGGCTTATATAGCATTGAAAAATGCTCTTTTATACTTATATGAGACTAGGTAATAAGACTGAGCGTTCTTGAGTTCGTACTAGCTTGCCTTAGACTAATATAATAGCAAGATACTTATAATAGCATTACGAAATGTTCTCATATACATATATGAGACTAGGTAATAAGACTGAGCGTTCTTGAGTCCGTACTAGCTTGCCTAAGACTAATATAGGAGCATGATACTTATAATAGCATTGAAAAATGCTCTTTTATACTTATATGAGTCTAGGTAATAAGACTGAGCGCTCTTGAGTTCGTACTAGCTTGCCTAAGACTAATATAAGAGCAGGAAATTTATAATAGCATTATGAAATGCTCTCATATACATTGTATATGCGACTAGGTAATAAGACTGAGCGTTCTTGAGTCCGTACTAGCTTGCCTAAGACTAATATAAGAGCAAGATATTTATAAAAACATTATGAAATGCTCTCATATACATATATGAGACTAGTTAATAAGACTGAGTATTCTTGAGTCCGTACTAGCTTGTCTAAGTCTAATATAAGAGCAAGATACTTATAATAGCATTATAAAATGCTCTCATATACATATATGAGACTAGGTAATAAGACTGAGCGTTCTTGAGTTCGTACTAGCTTGCCTTAGACTAATATAATAGCAAGATACTTATAATAGCATTATGAAATGTTCTCATATACATATATGAGACTAGGTAATAAGACTGAGCGTTCTTGAGTCCGTACTAGCTTGCCTAAGACTAATATAGGAGCATGATACTTATAATAGCATTGAAAAATGCTCTTTTATACTTATATGAGTCTAGGTAATAAGACTGAGCGTTCTTGAGTCCGTCCTAACTTGTCTAAGACTAATATAAGAGCAAGAGGCTTATAATAGCATTATAAAATGCTCTCATATACAAATATGAGACTAGGTTATAAGACTGAGCGTTCTTGAGTCCGTCCTAACTTGTCTAAGACTAATATAAGAGCAAGACACTTATAATAGCATTATGAAATGCTCTCATATACATATATGAGACTAGGTAATAAGAATGAGCGTTCTTGAGTCCGTCTTAACTTGTCTAAGACTAATATAAGAGCAAGAGCCTTATAATAGCATTATAAAATGCTCTCATATACATATATGAGACTAGGTTAAAAGTCTGAGCGTTCTTGAGTCCGTCCTAACTTGTCTAAGACTAATATAAGAGCAAGACACTTATAATAGCATTATGAAATGCGCTCATATACATATATGAGACTAGGTAATAAGAATGAGCGTTCTTGAGTCCGTCTTAACTTGTCTAAGACTAATATAAGAGCAAGAGCCTTATAATAGCATTATAAAATGCTCTCATATACATATATGAGACTAGGTTAAAAGTCTGAGCGTTCTTGAGTCCGTCCTAACTTGTCTAAGACTAATATAAGAGCAAGACACTTATAATAGCATTATGAAATGCGCTCATATACATATATGAGACTAGGTAATAAGACTGAGCGTTCTTGAGTCCGTCCTAACTTGTCTAAGACTAATATAAGAGCAAGATACTTATAAAAGCATTATGAAATGCTCTCATATACATCTATGAGACTAGGTAATAAGACTGAGCGTACTTGAGACCGTACTAGCTTGCCTAAGTCTAATATAAGAGCAAGATACTTATAATAGCATTATGAAATGCTCTCATATACATATACGAGACTAGATAATAAGACTGAGTGTTCTTGAGACCGTACAAGCTTGTCTAAGTCTAATATACGAGCGATGACATCTCCCCAAACCATTATTAGAGCGCTGTAAGCCTACCACTCTTATACAGTGTGCTTTCCGAGACTCTTTTGCTAGTTGGGTAGCCACCACATTCTTAACATGATTAAAGGCCTTAACGCAATCTGGAGACCAAACAAAAGGTACGTCTTTACGCAGTTATCGATGTAACGGATACAGTTGTAAGGGTAATAATATTTTTGAAATATAATTGCCCTTCTTAAAGACATAATTCTTATTGCTATTAAAACATTTCACTTATTAAAAGATTGTCAATTGATCTGTTTGAAAAGTCACGCCGTCAGTGGCGTGACTTGTTTAACGAACCTATTGGAGGGGATGGATTAGAAGGGATAAAAAGGCTGGCCAGACTCACAAGCGGGGACTAGCGCATTCGATTAAGAGCGGTTGAAGTGTCAAGATCTTGTATAAGCCTGAATTTACTGTTAAACTGTGGATTTGTGTGAAACTAATAAGATATATAATTAACATGATTATTCAAATGGATGTGATGTTTCAATCCTGACCTACCAGCGACAATAGGTCAGCAAGTGGGATCGAAAAGGTTTTTACACTAAAAATAACCTTAACCTCGTCCACGGCTCGGAAAAACGTAAGTAAAATACTTAATTTTTGAAATTAACGATGATATGATTATTAGAC
Source organism: Cenopis cana (assembly GCA_951800055.1). Taxonomy (NCBI): domain Eukaryota; kingdom Metazoa; phylum Arthropoda; class Insecta; order Lepidoptera; family Tortricidae; genus Cenopis; species Cenopis cana. Next base: position 1,080,084 of record CATOHG010000005.1, read on the forward strand.
ATTTACTGCTTTTACCCTCATTTACGTGAACCGTAATTGGATAAAACTGCAAACTGTATTTACCGTAACGGAGGCTTTCCGGAGGTTTATATGGTTAAGCATTCATGGTTATCTTGCCAGGGCACTCCCTGGAGATGGACATGTTTGACTTTGTGATATCTAATCGTTAAGGAGCCGAACTGTATTTACCGTAACGGAGACATTCCGGAGGCTTACGTATATGGTTAGTCATGCATGTTAATCTTGCCAGGGTACTCCCTGGAGATGAACATGTTTGATATTTTGGTTCATAATTAGCTAGAAAACACAACTTTTTATGCCGCGGTGCTATGGTGGCGGTTGATCTAAATTAAATCTGATGGAATTTAATTTTATCAAAGGAAATATTGAAAAGGATTTATACAAACACAATCGCTAATAATTACTATTTGATAATGAGCAACTGTACCTATTTAGCTACTGATTGTTATTAACCGTCCCTATTAAGAAAATGACTATATCAATTCTTTACTTATTTTTATTTTCCCTTCTTCTTGATCACATTTTTGGCTAATGTAAGGTAAATAGTTAACTAAATGTGGCATTTCACCCCATACATACTACTATAAAGTTGAGGCAAATAACGGGTGGGCTATAGTTAGGATGTTTTACGTAACAATTACTTTCATCCTGAAATTTCATTTTGACATGTTCCAATTAAATGAAAATGTATAAATGGCCACATATGGTACTGAGTGACGCATTGTTTTGGAACCTAAAAACTTGACCCTAATATTCAAACTTATACGTGTTTTAAACCTCTGTTTATAAGTTTTATAAGGGATGACCCCGTTGTTGTGAAACGGTCTATGCATGCAATATAAACCTTCCTAGCTTACATGATGATGATGACGGTGATGATGGTGGTGATGGTGATGACGATGGTGATAATTGGTGATGATTGTGATGATGATGATAGTGATGATGTTGATATCCCTCATCAGGGGCATAGGGCTTTTTAGAAGGGAAAAGGGCTCTTAGCACTCTTGATTGATTTAATGGCCATATGTATGTAATGTATGTATGTATGTATGTATGACACTTTATTGCACATAAGAAAACATTTACAAAAACAAAAATTATAAAATAAAATAAGTAAGTACAAAGGCGAACTTATCCCTCTAAGGGATCTCTTCCAGTTAACCTTCGAGAAAATGAGAAAAGTGAAAGCAACGCACGAAGGCGACAGACAAACTTACTATGCACAAACATGGATATATAAAGAAGCAATACCAAATTTAAATACACGTAATCTAACAAATTATACATAAAATTACACAAATATGATTTCTTATACACTATAAACATATATAAATATACATATACATACAATACAGATATTATACATATTTAACATAAACATAAATATAACTAAACTGTAATAACTGTAATACTGTATTTAACTGTAATATATATATCATTCTGCTATGGCTTCCCTTTTTATGTTTACTTTGAACATCAACTGGGCTTTTTCATGAATATACAATTACTTAATTGTTTTTCTTCCCTTATCTGTTGAATTTCAAGTACTTAACTTTATGAGGTTCTAAGCTTATGGTGTAAGTTTCAGATAAATACATTGAACATGACCAGCGAGACTGGCCCGAGGAATGGGTGCAGTACTCGTTTGGAGGATGATGGATTGGAGGATGATGGAGGCTATGCAAACAGTCGAGGGGAAGGACTGTCACATAGACTTTATCATGGATTGCCCGAGGGTAAGGGCTAAGGAAAGGATGATGGATTGGAGGATGATGGAGGCTATGCAAACAGTTGAGGGGGAGGACTGTCACATAGACTTTATCATGGATTGCCCGAGGGTAAGGGCTAAGGAAAGGATGATGGATTGGAGGATGATGGAGGCTATGCAAACAGTTGAGGGGGAGGACTGTCACATAGACTTTATCATGGATTGCCCGAGGGTAAGGGCTAAGGAAAGGATGATGGATTGGAGGATGATGGAGGCTATGCAAACAGTTGAGGGGGAGGACTGTCACATAGACTTTATCATGGATTGCCCGAGGGTAAGGGCTAAGGAAAGGATGATGGATTGGAGGATGATGGAGGCTATGCAAACAGTTGAGGGGGAGGACTGTCACATAGACTTTATCATGGATTGCCCGAGGGTAAGGGCTACGGAAAGGATGATACATTGGAGGATGATGGAGGCTATGCAAACAGTCGAGGGGAAGGACTGTCACATAGACTTTATCATGGGTAATTCATTTCTTGCACTCACTGTTACCGGTCGTGTAAACTAACTTAATATATTATTCTATGAAACTCTCGAAAATGTATACCCAATGCATGTAGATTTGTACATTGAGAAATATATTAAAAGACATTCTAGCTATGGATATCATACATGTACAAGTTTTGTTACTTACAAAAAAAATGCATTTACAGAAAATCGATAAAAAAAGACTGTAAGTAACGAAACTTAGATCAGCTAAATTGATTTAATTAAATTGATTAAATAAACCTATCTACATTGTAATAAGTAGTGTGAAATTTAAATTACATTAATTATTTTATTATAGCGAAGGGACTCGCTATGTGTAGGATGGCCGAGCTGTAAGGGTAATAATATTTTTGAAATATATAATTGCCCTTCTTAAAGACATAATTCTTATTGCTATTAAAACATTTCACTTATTAAAAGATTGTCAATTGATCTGTTTGAAAAGTCACGCCGTCAGTGGCGTGACTTGTTTAACGAACCTATTGGAGGGGATGGATTGGAAGGGATAAAAAGGCTGGCCAGACTCACAAGCGGGGACTAGCGCATTCGATTAAGAGCGGTTGAAGTGTCAAGATCTTGTATAAGCCTGAATTTACTGTTAAACTGTGGATTTGTGTGAAACTAATAAGATATATAATTAACATGATTATTCAATGAAGATCTTATGAAGTTTAGTAAAGTCATACCTCTATTTAAATCGGGTGATTTAAACGACCTAACCAACTTCCGTCCCATATCGATACTACCTGTATTAAGTAAGGTTTTTGAAAAATTAATGTTAAACGATATGCTAATGCACTTTAATAGAAATAAACTGCTTACAAGTAAACAGTTCGGTTTCACAAGAGGGCGCTCCACGACTGACGCTGCATCTGTGCTTATTAAACATATTTACGATATTTGGGAGAATTCCTGTGATGCGATAGGTATTTTTTGTGACCTTTCTAAAGCTTTCGATTGCGTGGATCATGGGACGCTCGTTTTGAAACTTAAACATTATGGTTTGTCTGCTAATGCGTTAAGTCTTATGTCTTCATATCTCAGCAATAGAACTCAAGCAGTTGTTGTAAATGGAACCCAGTCTAGTGGGGCAATAGTAACGTTAGGAGTGCCTCAGGGCTCTATCTTAGGTCCATTTTTATTTTTGGTTTATATAAATGACTTGCCGTCTATAGTAAGTAATCTTTGTGATATAGTTTTATTCGCGGATGATACATCTTTAATCTTTAAGGTTGACCGAAAATCAGTTGACTATAGTAGAGTTAATGGCACACTGGACAAAGTACTTGACTGGTTTACCGTTAACAATCTGTTACTTAATGCTAAGAAAACTAAATGTGTCAGATTTTCTTTGCCTAATGTTAGACCGGTGGAAACTAGTATACTCTTAAATAACGAGTGCTTAGAAATAGTAGATAAAGCAATATTCTTAGGTATAACATTAGACAAAAATCTACAATGGAGTCCCCACATAGCCGTTATGGCGCGTAAATTAAGTTCAGCCGCATATGCTATCAGAAAAATCAGGCAACTTACCAATGTAGAAACAGCTCGCCTAGTTTATCATAGCTATTTTCATAGTGTTATGTCGTATGGTATCCTGGTTTGGGGTAAAGCAGCTGACATACAGACAATTTTTGTGTTACAAAAAAGAGCCATTCGCTCCATATATAACCTAGGCTCACGTGAATCTTTAAGAGAACTCTTTAAAGAAATCAACATTTTAACTGTAGCGTCCCAGTACATCTATGAGAATATTGTTTATGTCCTTAAGAACATAGACTCCTTCTGTAAAAATTCTGATATACATAATTTTAATACTAGAAATAAAAATAAAATTGCCACTAAAAAATTTCGTGTCCGTAAAGTATACAAATCTTTTGTAGGTCAATGTGTCCGTTTTTATAATAAGTTACCTGATGAAGTTTTGAATTTACCTTTTCCAGCTCTTAAAAAGTACTTGAAAAAATCATTGATGTCGAAGGCTTATTACAAGGTTGAGGACTATCTAACAGACAGAAAAGCATGGCCCAAACCAGATACTTAAATAGAGTAAAGATTCATATATTGTGTATTTTTTAATTTTATCTAGTTGACGCAGTTCTTGCAAGAAAACATCAAAAGATTTATAACTAAATTTATAGTCTAAAGGATTCAATTTTTTTTTTCCTAAATAGAATTTGATAATGCTAAGGTATACAGTTTCGAAATGTTTTCTTGCAGAATTACACACTGTACATAACTGGTTTTTTTTCCTCATTTTATTCTTTGTTTTTGTGTTGCTTTATATAGATACTTAGATTTCTTGATCTTAAGTAGGTTAAGTATTATCATTTATCATTGTAATAAGCATATTTTTGTGAGAAAATGGCTGACTGTCGAGTTTCTTTCGGCGTTTCTTCTCGGCAGTGGCCTCTGTGAAACGCTAGTAGGGTTTGACTTGTAAAAGTGCCATTGCGGCCTACTTACAGAATAAAGTTCATTTTATTCATTTTTTATTCATTTTTATTCAAATGGATGTGATGTTTCAATCCTGACCTACCAGCGACAATACAGTGTTGAACTTAAATTCGGTATAAATTTGGCGTAGTAGTTAATTAACCCTAAGAACGATCGTAACTTCGTGACGTCATCGGGCGCAGGTGCCTCCACAATGGCCTTGATTTTATCAGAGTCTGGATGCAAGCCCTGTTTATCGATTATAAACCCGACATAATTAATGCTATCCTGCATAAACGAACATTTCTCGAGTTTAATTCGGAGACCTACATCGCGTAATCTTTCAAATAGCGCCGTCAGGCTGGCGATATGTTCGTCCCTGTCGCGCCCGGTTACCGCGATGTCGTCGAGGAAAACTGCGACCCCCGCAGCCCCCTCAGCGTCTCCTCCATGAACTTCTGGAACTTTTCTGGAATACAGCTCAAACCAAACGGCGTACGCCTATACATAAATGTACCTATATGGGTCTGAGATTTATCATCCAACAATAATTGTTGGTAGGCGTTAGTAAGATCTATCTTACTATACTGCTCGCCCCCACTTAATGCGGCGAATAACTCCTCGATCCGTGGCAGCGGGTACGGCTCACGTACTAGTTTAGGGTTTTTTTTTTTAAATCTTTATTTAAAGAGTTTAGTCACAATGACGATGTCAATCTATGGTGCAACTAACTAACTAATACAGATCTGGTTCTTAACACTATTGTACCCTAGCAGCTAGTAGTCATTTCCGTCTGCGTATGCCCGTAAGGACCAGGCCATACAGTGCTCTGGCTTCCCTCGACTGAGGGAAAGCCAGCACTCTGTTACAGACATCCAGCTGCTTAAGGTCGATGCCTTGAGACAGGAGTTCAGCTCTCTTATCTTCGTTACGTACACATTCCACCATAATATGATATGCATCCTCTAATCTACCACATTCTTAGCATTCTGATGATGGGACTTGCTTCATAAGAACACACAGATTACAGTGTCACTACACTCAGGTACAAAAATAATTATGGGAAATCTTAGCCAGAGATATTACCTGGCTGATTGCAAAAGGGTAATAAAGAACGTTGTTCACAGATGTATTACCCCTTGTGCATCAAGAAATGGGTTTATTCTTTTCAAATTTGATTCTATAGGTTTATTACACGACAACGCCTGTGCCTCCTGAGCAAAGTGTTCTCTTTGTGTGGTTCTAATAATGACTTTGAGTGCTGAATCCAATTCTTTGCAAGATATTCTAGTGAATATTCTGCTTGTCCTTTTGGCTTTGCAATTGTTAAGGAATCTATATATTATAGCAACTATTCTTTTTAATTTGTGAATTGATGAGTATCTTGACAGCAACTCAAAGCCCTGACTCGAAGCAACGGCATTGGTGCAAACCTTCATCTCTGGGAGACTCGACGGAAGTTGAAACTCATTGCTATAAATATGATTTGGATCCTTTAAACACTGGGGGCCATTCCACCACAGTTCAATTTCTTTTAGCATATGAGGTTCAACTCCTCTTGACAAGCAATCTGCAGGGTTGTCTGCTGTGCCTACGTAGGACCAGGTAGCTTCTTTTGTCAATTCTGCTATTTGATTTACTCTGTTAGCTACATACACAGACAACCTCGCAGTCCTCGTTCCCAACCATGCTAACACAACTTGTGAATCAGAGTGTAAATGGACCTTAATATCAATTCCAAGCTTGGATATTTGATCATGAACTTTGCGCGTTAAAGTCGCTAGCAGCAATGCCGCGTTAAGTTCAAAGCGTGGAGTTGTTAAAGGTTTGATAGGATTGACCCTTGATTTTGAACATAATAAGCTGACGTTCACTTGGCCATCCTTGTTTATGGTTCTGAAGTATATGCAACAACCGTAAGCCTTGGCTGAAGCATCTGCATATCCTACTAATTCTGCAGTTATTAAATTTTTTGTATTTATATTTCTATTCACTGGGATGTTTTGCATTATATTTAAACTGTGAAGAAAGCATTTAAATTCATTAGCTAATTCATTAGGTATGTATGCATCCCATGATATTTTTTGCTGCCAGGTTCTCTGCATGATGAGTTTCGCCGCAACGACAATTGGTCCTGCTAATCCAAGGGGGTCAAAAAACCTACCTATCACGCTGAGTACCTGACGCTTTGTAAAGCATTATTATTGGGGAACGGGACTTAATCGCGTACAATTATAACTAATTTACCTTTTTTAAGGTTTTTGTCCGACGCAACACAACGCTTGTTGTTGGGTTTTTGTTATTTGTACGCGATTAAGTCCCGTTCCCCAATAATAATGTGTGAAAATCGTGTAAGTTTAAATCAATATGCTTTGTAAAGCGATCATCATCACACGGTAGCCCTCCGGGACAGCTAATGTTTAAAGTATCCGATTTTATCCTATACGTGATACCTAATGTCTTTATTGACGTATCTTCATCGTGACAAAAGTCAATGTCCGACATGTTTTGAAATTGTTTAGGAATATCCTCTAGCAGCTGCTTGTTATTGGCGCACCATTTGTGCAATTCAAATCCACCCAGCCTTAATAAGTCGGTCAGTTGACGTTTTTGTCTCAATTAATTGATTTAAATCATTAGACCCAGTGTTGACATCATCTACATATGTACTATTTATCAGAACATCCGCTGCCAATGGATAATGTTCCTTATATCTGTGAGCTAGTTCAATTAAACACCTGGTTGATAGGAAATTTGAACTCTTTAACCCATATGTTACGGTTTGTAGTTGAATACATTTAATGTTTTGCGTTGGAGAATCTCTCCAGAGAATATTTTGCAACGCGCAATGTTCGGGATTCAGTTTTATTTGTCTGAACATTTTTTGAATGTCCGCTATGAGTATATATTGATGCAGCCGAAATAAAATCAGAATACTGAATAAATCATTCTGTACAACTGGACCATTTAATAACATGTCATTAAGTGAAATGTTGCGGCTTGTGCGCATAGATCCGTCAAAAACCGTCCTCATAGAAGTTGTTTTGCTATTCGGATTCCAGACCGGATGATGTGCTAAAATGAACGCCTTTCCACCCTCCAAGTCATATTCACTTATATCTATATACTGTGCATGCCATAGTGATAAATATTCCTCAATAAAGGCCTTGTACATTTCAAATAGTACAGGATCCCTAGAAAACCTTTTTTCTAAGTTATTGAAGCGTTTGAGCGCGCGCGATAACGAATCGCCCATATTTATATCATCTAAACTATGTTTGAGAGGTAAGTCCACCAGAAACCTATTATCTTTGAGAACCACAGATTTTGAAAAAATCTCTTCGGCTAAATCTTGCTCTGTTGTGGCTTCTCGATAGATTTCAGGTACACTATCACACTTCCAAAATCTTTGCATGATTAACTCCATATCATCAACTGGTTCGCTTTGATCAATGAGCTCGGATGGGTGTGCACAGACATGACCACAAAAGTTGCCCGCTGTGGGCTGCCCTACCCTGCTGCCATGCGGCACCCTGCCAGCCACGACGTACCCAAATGATGTGTTGTGTAGGTATAACTCTGACGGGATGACGGGTAGCTGTTCACGACGCAGGATTTTAAAGAAAATATCACACCCTAAAAGTATACTTATAGGTTGACTTTCATCGAACTCAGGATCGGCTAATGATATGTTTGGCGGTAAGTTAATTTTTCTTCTATTTATTTCAAACTGAGGCAGGTCACAGGTTATAGTATCAACAACACAGCATGTTACCTTTATATGATTTTTACTCGCGGTTGAGTACCTACATACTTACTTCCACCTTTTGCTTTGCTGTGTTTGTAGAATCACATACACCTACTAAGGAAGTAGATTAATTGTATAATTTACAGCTAAATTTGGTTGCAAGCGAAGATAAAATAAACGATACCTGACTACCCGAGTCACATAGTGCACGAACGTGGATCATCTTGCCATTAGGATCTAACAGCCCTACTTTTAATGTAGGTAATAAAACATTATCATTCCTACTCATTGACAAGGAACTCACTTTAGGTAGCATAGGCATTACAGGCTCGCTGGTCTCGTCTTGATGTAACAAGGAATTATGTTTTTGTTTACAAATTGTACACTTCAGAAGAAGTCTGCATCTGCTACTGCCATGCTTGTTTAAGCACAGCTCACACAGATCGTTTTTATTGACATGACTGATCCTATCTATTATATTATTTGCAAGTTTAAATTTTTCGCACTGGTATAAAATGAATAAAATGAACTTTATTCTGTAAGTAGGCCGCAATGGCACTTTTACAAGTCAAACCCTACTAGCGTTTCACAGAGGCCACTGCCGAGAAGAAACGCCGAAAGAAACTCGACAGTCAGCCATTTTCTCACAAAAATATGCTTATTACAATGATGATAATACTTAACCTACTTAAGATCAACAAATCTAAGTATCTATATAAAGCAACACAAAAACAAAGAATAAAATGAGGAAAAAAACAGTTATGTACAGTGTGTAATTCTGCAAGAAAACATTTCGAAACTGTATACCTAAGCATTATCAAATTCTATTTAGGTAAAAAAAAATGGAATCAATTGGAGTCCTTTAGACTATAAATTTAGTTATAAATCTTTTGATTTGTTTTCTTGCAAGAACTGTGTCAACTAGATAAGATTAAAAAAATACACATATATGAATCTTTACTCTATTTAAGTATCTGGTTTGGGCCATGCTTTTCTGTCTGTTAGATAGTCCTCAACCCTGTAATAAGCCTTCGACATCAATGATTTTTTCAAGTACTTTTTAAGAGCTGGAAAAGGTAAATTCAAAACTTCATCAGGTAACTTATTATAAAAACGGACACATTGACCTACAAAAGATTTGTATACTTTACGGACACGAAATTTTTTAGTGGCAATTTTATTTTTATTTCTAGTATTAAAATTATGTATATCAGAATTTTTACAGAAGGAGTCTATGTTCTTAAGGACATAAACAATATTCTCATAGATGGGATTCTCATACTGGGATGCTACAGTTAAAATGTTGATTTCTTTAAAGAGTTCTCTTAAAGATTCACGTGAGCCTAGGTTATATATGGAGCGAATGGCTCTTTTTTGTAACACAAAAATTGTCTGTATGTCAGCTGCTTTACCCCAAACCAGGATACCATACGACATAACACTATGAAAATAGCTATGATAAACTAGGCGAGCTGTTTCTACGTTGGTAAGTTGCCTGATTTTTCTGATAGCATATGCGGCTGAACTTAATTTACGCGCCATAACGGCTATGTGGGGACTCCATTGTAGATTTTTGTCTAATGTTATACCTAAGAATATTGCTTTATCTACTATTTCTAAGCAGTCGTTATTTAAGAGTATACTAGTTTCCACCGGTCTAACATTAGGCAAAGAAAATCTGACACATTTAGTTTTCTTAGCATTAAGTAACAGATTGTTAACGGTAAACCAGTCAAGTACTTTGTCCAGTGTGCCATTAACTCTACTATAGTCAACTGATTTTCGGTCAACCTTAAAGATTAAAGATGTATCATCGGCGAATAAAACTATATCACAAAGATTACTTACTATAGACGGCAAGTCATTTATATAAACCAAAAATAAAAATGGACCTAAGATAGAGCCCTGAGGTATAACTTATGAAACTTACTTTGACAAAAATTGCAAAGTACCGGTTTTTTCTCCAATGCTGGCTTGCTCCCCGCCGCTACCAGGCTTGTCCTGCGATTGCTCAATGGAGGGCTAGGGTGTGCCTGGCTCCCATCGGCCACCAACTCCAAAGCACTTGCTCGCTGAGCTAGAAAATTTAAAAACAAATTTAAATCATGTGAAGTGTTATCTTTAAGCTCCAAATGATAGCATCTAAGTGAGTATGGGTCTATTTTTCTTTGCAATATTGCTATGAGAATTGCGTCCCAATGCTCAGCGGGTACATCTAAATTTTTTAATGCCCCGACATGCTGTTTTGTTTTGGATATTAGCTCTCGCAGAGCTGGAGCTGGAGCTGGACCTATTTGTTTTATATCTAGGAGCGAGTTAATGTGCATATTTATAAGCCTGTTTTTGTTATGATATCTGTCGTTTAACAATTGCAGCGCTGTTGAATAATTTTCAGCAGTGAGTTGTAAATGTTGGATCAGGCTTGCCGGCTCCCCTACTAAAAGGGATTTTAAATGATAAAATTTAGTGCACTCTGATAGCGTGCTATTGCTATCTATCACACTTTTGAACAGACTGATAAAATCAGTGTAGCTACTCACCTCCCCATCAAATTTATTTAAGGATATAGGCGGCAATCGGCAGGCATTATCGCTGGCGTTGGTACTTAGACCTGCGAGGATCGTTTGGGACTCCTCGAAAAAGGCTAGAGCCTTAAGGTACTTATCCTCCATGTCGGAGAAGTCCTCCTGATTTCCTGAATCTAGAATTGAAATTTCTACATTTAGTTCACAGTATTCTGCAAAGGCCTTAATTAACCTGTCCCTTCTTACAGACATCTCACCCTGAGTACCTTTTTTAGCTTCAGGATCGGATATAAATTTATATAATTTTGTTATTGTTCCCTTGACTTGGCCCCTCGCGGCTACAAGTCGTCTTAATTCTTCTGACATAGTTGTAATGCTTAATTATTCGGCTAATAAACACGAAATTACTTTGAATCGTATATCGTAACTTGCAAATAAATCACTGCTATTATGATTTAAAAGTAACTTTAAAGTCTTTAAATGAAACTTGAAACAATAACCAATTAACCAGTCGAGTCGATATCGAATTGTCCGTCGAATTCGTAGAAACACGTGGATCAAATGCCCACGAAACGAGTGAGCGGGACGGCGCCAGCCGATACCAAGTTACGCAAGCGAGAGCGGCGAGTATCCACGCCGCGGGGTTCTCACAGCACCAACGGTGTATGCAGCGTAGCACATACGCGCACCTGTGTGCGCGACGAAGACGGGGCAACCGGTGTCCGTGATGCACGCGGTGTTCGCTCGATCTCGTATCGACCCAGTTCGATATTCACACGTTGTCGAATTGTTGCACGCTAATGGCGCGCCACCTGAGAGTGAGGGAGATAGCCAATGTTCTTCGTTGTTGACTTGACAGTTGCGTTGCGGTAAACGTGACGTCCCGTCGCAACAGATGTCATATATATGAAAATGATGTTGAATTATTCCGTAAATAACGTAATTCACTTTTAATTTGCACTTCTAATTTATAGTTCTGTTACGGTAAACTAAATTTCCCGTCGTAACATACAAATGCTTTGAATCGGAAAAAAAAAAACACGATTCACTTCGCGACAATGGCGGATAGTTCTTGTGAGACACTCCCGACGACTAGGAAGACGGATAAAAGTTCACAACACAACGGCGGCACTGATTCTTCTCTTCTCGAAGGACCATTTTTATGTTGGGATCTTAATGAAAACACCAACCATAAAGAATTTTAAATGAACTGTATTAATTTTTAAATCTTAAAGTACCACTGTCTGACACGTCTTCTCCTAACCGTTCCGGTGAGCGTTCTGTCTCTGTCTCGCACAGTGTTTCTTGACTTACTTTTAACGAAAGGCCCTAAGTGATCCATATGTACAGTGTGAAACGGTTGATCTACTTTAGGTATTGGATGGAGCATACCTTGCCGTTTACCTGCCGGGGTTTTATAATATGAGCACTCTAAACAGGACTGAACGTACTTTTTGACGAACTTGTTCATTTTGGGAAACCATTTTTAATTTATCCAAAACTTCAAAATGACCAAGTTCGTCATGATTTTTCTTAAGTAGCTGCCATCTGACCCCTTTAGGTACCAACCACCTCAATTGACCATCAATCACCCTATAAACTTTTCCATTCTTAACTTTATAATTGTTGTGAATATCAACAACTTTAGGTGATTCAGGGTCTTCCAAAGTACGCTTAATCCGTTGAACTTCATCATCAGTTCCTTGTATGGTGGCTAACCAGTCCTCAGTCTCAACTACAAGCACATCAAACACAGCCTCGGGCTCCTCAGTTATTGGAACGGCGTTCCGACTTAATGCGTCGACATAAAAATATCTCACGAGAAACGTCAGTTGCATCAGCTGCGCTATCTCATATATTTTAAACAATTACAACTATGTCGGGTTCGGAAAGTGAAGTGAATTTCAAGAAATACAAGGAAACATTAATTGCTGTTAAAAAAGAACATGGAAACACCATCAATGCGGTGCAGGAATTAATGAAAAAGCTTCTCGACCAACAGAAGTTAATACAGATGCTATCTGATCAAATCACGAAGTTGGAAGCCCCAAACAAACAGGTGAAAACCCCGCCAATTAAACGGGCTATAACTAGAGCTGCGACCAAGGCATAGGCCGCAGCCAATGAGAAAGCGCCTCAAAACGCCGCACCGTCCAATGAGAATTGTTGTCAAATCGAGCCGACCGCAGCCCTGTCGACTCCTCAACTTGTCAACATAACGCCACCGTTACCAATTCAAACTGGAGTAGATAGTTCAATTTCAAACGAAAAAGACTCAATTATAACTCAGAAATCCACAGAGAAGAAATTAACACAGGTTAACAACAAGCGGAAAAAGTCTTCTGGTCTAATTGTAAAAGGGACGGCCAGTAATACAATCCTATCAGGCGTCGACCAACCAAGGTATGTGCATGGATGCTTTTTCAGCAAACTATCAACACCTGAAACAATCATTGCACACCTGAAAAGTGTAAAAGATGGTGAATATACTGTACAACTAATCCCTTCTAAAAGGGACGACTATAAGTCTTACAAAATAGGAATTCCATCCTCTCTGTACGACAACTTAATGACTCCGTCAGCTTGGCCATTGCATGTAAAAATAAATCAGTGGCAGCCCTTTCTCTACGGAAAGTCGGCGAAACCTAAACACCTGGACGACACTACCCAAAACAACTCCGGCTACAACTAAAGGAAAACAACTCACAATTTGTCATCAAAATGTGAGGAGTCTCACTTGCAAGACCCAACACATGGAACTATTATTAAGAACAAAAATGAAATGCGATGTACTATGTTTAACCGAGCACTGGTTGAGATCAGGTGAAATTAAAAACATCGCTTTTACGTCGTATCAACTCGCATCCGCCTACTGTAGACCAGTGATGGAACATGGTGGATCGGTCATCTATGTAAACGATCAAATAGTTTTTAAGGAACGTTGTGATATATGTAATTTATCTATCGAGCATGTCTTTGAAGTATCTTGTATAGAATTATCTAAAGTCGACACAATTATAGCTTGTATCTACCATTCGAATCTAAGTAATTTCCAACTGTTTATAAGCGCTTTCGAATGCTTACTGAAAAAATTGTCAAATGAAGATAAAAAAATAATCCTAGTGGGGGGACTACAATGTAGACTACTTACTTGAATCCTCACAGAGGCGCATTCTGGATGATTTGGTCAGATCATACAGCTTCACACAAGTCATCACTTTCCCAACACGACAAGTGGGATCATCCAGCACTTGTTTAGATCACGTCTATATTAACAACGTTCTTAACACACACGAAGTCACTACGCATTCTGTCGACAGTCACATATCTGATCACTTTGCTCAAATAATATTGATTACTATGAAGTTGAACCCACCATCAAACAGATACTCACGAAATTTTTCTCAAGTAAATATTGAAAATTTTAAACAAACGCTTTTTTCGATCGACTGGCTTAGCCTATGTAATAAGTCTAATAATAATCCGATAAATCAGTTGACATCCATAATTAATACTTTAAACAACGCCACCAATATTTGTTTTCCGCGAAAATTGACATCTAATAGTAATAAAAAACCCTGTCCGTGGATAACAAACGAGATAATTACGCAAAAACAATTTCTAACCTCACTATTCGATCTGTATGCTAAGTTCCCAACTAACGCACAATTAACGACGTTTATACTTTCATATTCTCTAAAATTTGAAGAATCTTTGTCTAACGCTGAACGAAACTATTATAGTAATATATTGTATCGTAGCAACAACCAACAAAAGACTATGTGGCAAATTGTCAACGATTACACTGGGCGTAAAACTGCAATCAATGATTGCAGTCTAACTTGCATAAAAGATAACTGCGGTCTGCATTATGTATCTCAGAACCGGCTGGCGAACGATGTAAACAACTTTTTTCTCTCTGCCGCTGCGACGACAATGGCGCCTACCGCCGACCCAATAATAGCTAACGAGCTATTATTGACCGCGAATCAGCCTAGTAATGTTTCAATATATCTAATTAAGTTTACAGAATCAGAAGTATACAAAATTATTACACAAGATATAGCTTGTAAAAACACATGTGACATATACAATACTTCCACAAAATTACTGAAAGTGGCATTACCAATGTTTCTATCTCAACTGGTCCATATTTTCAACTATTTAATCAAATTTGGTCTGTATCCACCTATTCTTAAAAATATAAAGGTTGTACCTATTTACAAAGGCAAAGGGCCCAAAGATAATCTCTCTAGTTACAGGCCTATTAGTATAATCCCGGCTATTGCTAAGGTGTTTGAATGTGGATTATCAAGGCGAATAACATCGTACCTAGAAAGCTTTTCCCTTTTTAGCTCAAAACAATACGCGTATAGAAAGCACAGATCCTGCACCGGCGTTGTACGCGAAGTTGTTTATAATATCATGAGGGCCAAAGAACGAGCGGCTCAAGTTGCCATATTGTTGTGTGATATGACGCGGGCTTTCGACTTGTGCGACCACAACGTTCTAGCACACAAACTCGAACATACGGGAATACGCGGACCAGCGTTAAAATTACTGCTTGATTTCTTGGCTGATCGTAAACAGGCTGTGACGCTAAGTAACGGCATGGTGCAATCCAGCTTCGGAGGCGTAGAGATAGGAGTACCGCAAGGATCTTCGCTCGCTAATCTGTGCTTCCTTATTCAGGTAAATGATCTGCCCAAAGCCGTAGATGGAGACATGTATATCTTCGCAGATGACGCGTGCGACATAATTACGGCTAACACGGCTCAGCAATTAGAAGCCTCTTTAAAATCTGACATTCTCAAACTGCTGAACTGGTTCCGCGCAAATGGCCTAGTGCTAAACCTATCAAAAACCCAGATTCTGCACATTAATCTTGGCGGACGACCTCCAGATCCACTTAATGTCAACATACTTGGTAGTTTGTTGCCACAAGTTAAACAAACGAAATTTCTCGGCATTACGTTAGATTCCAGTCTGAAATGGGACGAACATATTAACAACTTATGCGATCGGCTGTCCAACGCTTGCTTTGCTCTAAGTAGATTGGCTCACGTTCTGCCTCGGAAACAACTAATATCTTGTTATTATTCACTGTTCCATACAGTAATGAGCTACGGGCTTGAATTGTGGGGGACAGCTGCAGAGTGGCATCGTGTTTTCATTCTCCAAAAGCGCGCCGTGCGTATTATCTCGTTTGTCCCAGCATACACACCCGCTCAAAATCTCTTTAGAGACAATAAAATCCTTACCCTGCCCTCGCAGTGCATTTATGATGTCGCTAAATTTGTAATCGAGAACATTGACACCTTCCCTCAGAAGAAAATAACTCGCACACGGAAAGGGTCCACAAACCAGCTCCTCACACACACCTGTCGACTGACCAAGTCAACCAAAACCATGCACCATGTAGGGCCTAAAGTGTTTAACAAACTTCCCGTAGAAGTAAAATATGCGGGTAGTACCTCTTTATGTTTAAAAAAATTAAAATCATGGCTCCTCGCCCACTCTTTTTATGACATTAAGGAATTCTACGATATATCTAATAATTAATAATACCTAACTTACATTACTTGAAATGATTATGAATGATTTCTCTAATTTGAATTAATACTGTACAATCTCATTAATAAGTAACAATAATGACATGTAATATTTATAATATTATTAATAAATGACTATGACTATGACTATGACATGACTCATGCGGCTCCCGGGCCTGTATTCAATGTTACAAGTGTATTCTTGCAACTGTAGCCACCATCTACTTATGCGAGGGATCATATCTCTTTTGGAAAGGGTAGTACGCAATGCACTACAGTCTGTTACTATTGTAAATTTAATGCCTAACACGTAAACCCTAAACCTATTCAAAGACGCTATCACTGCCAATGTCTCTAATTCAAAAGAATGATACTTCTGTTCCTCTGGTGTGGTCTGCCTACTATAGTACGATACTGCTCGCCATCTACTCTGTGCGTCCTGCTGTAATAACATTCCTGCAATACCTGTCTTACATGCATCCGTGTGGACTTGAGTGCTCGCTTTAGGGTCGTACAAGGCAAGTATGGGCCTTTTAACTAATTCTGCTTTTAACGTACTAAACGCCTGTTCCTGTTCTGTATCCCACACCCACTTACTATTTTTCTTTAATAAACTAGTCAAGGGATTTGCTACTATGGCAAAGTTCTTTACGAAACGTCGAAAAAAACTTGCTAATCCTATGAACTGACGAACTTCGTGTTGGTTTACTGGCCGCTTGAAGTTCTCTACCGCGTCAGTTTTCCTTGAGCCAGGCCGTACTCCTTCTTTATTTATCTCAAATCCTAAATAATCGATGGTCCTACAGAAAAAATTACATTTTGACAGTTTTAGTGTTAATCCTGCTTCCCGAAGTAATTTTAAAACCATTTCCAATCGCTCCATACCTTACTATGTGCTGGAATAATAATATCATCCATAAATGATATGCTTCATTATTTTTGACATTCTTTAACATTTGGTTTATAGTTTTTTGAAAAACTGACGGTGCATTTGCTAACCCAAAAGGCATACGTGTGAATTGGTACTGCCCATCAGGAGTCTTATGTTGAGAGTCTGGTGCGATTGGAATCTGGTAGTATCCTGAGGCGAGATCAAGAGTAATGAAATATTCATAACCACCTAACTGATCAATCTGGTCTTCTATCCTCGGAAGGGGGTAGTGTTCTTTGATAGTTTTAGCGTTCAAAGCTCTGTAGTCGACACAAAGCCTTTGATCGCCAGTTTTCTTTTGCACTAATATTATAGGGCTTGCATATGATGAAGTGGATTCAGTAATAATACCACAATCCAACATTTCCTTAATCATCCCTTTAACTTTATCCCTTTCTGAATACGCTAACCTATATGGCCTGTAAACTACAGGAGAATCGTCTTTTAAAGTAATAGTCATCTCCCTTAAATTAGTCAATCCTAGGTCCTTTAAATTGAAAGAAAAGCAGGCTTTATAATTTTGTAATAAAAGTTCTAATTTGTATCGCTTTTCCGCATCTAATTCCGTTTTTAAACTTTCGGTAAACGTTTCCTCATCTATAGTTTCTAATTTATTAACTTCAACACAATTTTCTTCATTAAATATGCAAGCTCTTGTTAATAATTGCCCCTTCTGAAAGGTAACCGGTGAAGAATTCAAATTCATCACCATAACACATCCTTTTCCGTTAGTTATAGAATAGAGTCCGGGTAAAACATAATAGTTGTTGGTACCAACCGTTCTCATAGATTCCCTTACATACAATTTACAATCACAATCGGTTTCGGCCTCAATAGGTACCATCTCCATTCCTTGAATACTAACTTCAGAGCTAATAGTTAATTTTAATTTAATTCCTTGGTTATCTTGTTTAGGTAAAGGAGCTTTTTGAAAAATCAATTGGTCATTTGTTTTTATAATAATAATATCAGCTCGTTCAGTAAAAGTATGACCAAGTAATATAGGATGCTTAAGTGAGGCATCTTCAACCACCAATGCATCTACTGATGCTTCGACCGATTGTACTTGCAATTGTAGTGTCCATCTACCAATAGGATTTATATAGGTGTTATTATTGGGGAACGGGACTTAATCGCGTACAATTATAACTAATTTACCTTTTTTAAGGTTTTTGTCCGACGTTTCGAATGTATCACAACATCCGTGGTCGCGAACTGACTGGCGTGAGCGGGTATCAACATCTTCTAGCCGCACGGGTTATATAGGTGTTACCAAATCCTTTCAAAGAGGGCAAATTATTAGTTGAATACTCGATACCTAATTCTGTGAAATCACTGTGCCTGATCATAGTACACTGGCTACCTAGATCTACGTAGCAGGTTTTTGGTATCCCATTAACGCTTAGAGGGAGCACATATTTTCCATCTAATTCACCGGCTAGTTTAACTTCTGATACCGATTTTGATGTTTCATTGTTCTTGCTGTTGTCATTATTCGTTTTAACTAACCGCCTGCAATTGGCACTCTGATGCCCTAACCTCTTGCATATAGTGCACGTTAACAACGGCTTAGAACATCTAAAACTTGGATGTCCTATCTCATTGCAGTTAAAACATTTAATAGAACTAGGTTTTGCACTATCATTCTGTGTTTCGTTTGATTTCTTATGGAAGGGTATTCGCCTATCTTTTGTGTCCTCAGTCTTTATGGACTTTAAGTATGACAAGAGATCTTCAGGTTCATTAAATTTACCAGCCTGAGCTCCTAACCTGATACCTTTATCATCTATGCCGTAAATTATACAATCTACCGCCCTTTTGCTGGTTATATCACATCTATTAAGCAAGTTTATTTTGTGGTAAAAGTACTGTTCAATTGTTTCACTATGCCTTACTTTTCTATCTAACATTTCATGTAAAAGTTGCGCATAATTTTGTACGGTCGGAAAAGTTTTAGTTAATTTCTCTTTCCATTGTAACCAAGTGTTACTGAGTGAGGGTAAACCTTGGTACCACACTTTTACCACAAATTTAGGCAAGGCATAATGCATCAATTGAGTTTCTGACCAGTTATATAACGTAGAACATTCTTCTACTTTCTTTATCCACGAATCTATGGTTTGTTCCTTATTAGCCGGGTCGAATTCCGGAAGTGCGTTAGTACTCATTGAAAAATGTGACCGTCCATCACACAGAGGCCCTTATGGTCGGTATTGAGTTACGCACGGATCTATAATCTACAATACATAAGCTACCAAAAACAATAAAAACCATGACCCTAGCTGCCATACTTTTTTTTTTTTAAATCATCAAAGTTACGCAACCCAAAAATGCACTTTAGAGAAATAACTAAGAGAAGTTTAAAACTCATTTAAAGTATGTTCCCGTGGGAAGTTACAGAGATGATGGTAGATTCTGAATCCTGAGGTTCTCTTCTATAGGAAACAATCAAAGATTTTTCAATTCCACTACCCCGTTGAGAAAAAATGGCCTTTGATCAGTGCAAGGCGCCGATCGTAAAAAAATAAGGAAATTTGTAATATGTGAATTATTATTTCGTATTTTGTGATCTTTGTCATAGTGTATGCTAGAAAATAGTTTTATTTACACCTCGAATGGAAAATAAAAACGAAAAACTAACGTGATATATTTTTTTAAATAAATATAGAAAATTATATTTTTTCTATCTCGTCACGAATAAATTTAACAATTTCCGTGTAGTACACCATACTTACCTGTAATAAGTCTAGACAAGCATTACACAGGTTTTAATTGTTTTTTATGTCAATTAGTTTCAGTTTTATGACCGATTAAAGTTACATGAAACTCAAGGTTTACTTCCATACATTTGAGAAAAGGGCCCTTATGGACGAATGTATCCAAAAATGTAAGTAAATAATAATATTTACATTATCTAAGTAGCAATCTTGTATTAGAACGTAATTTTGAATAAATCTTTTCATTACAAGTTTTTTGAATTTTGCGTAATTTTTAAATTATACGAAAAAGCAATTTCGCATAGAAATAATTATTTTTTAACTCTATTAATAAAAAAACCGACCAAGTACGTGTCGGACCACGCACAATAAAGAGTTCCGTACCGACACCTACTAGTCCATATTTAAACCCACTATCTGATACGTCGAATCGAAAAAGGTCGTATCTTCATAGTAAACTCACTGCACTTACGCCCTTTTGTTTGGGCAAAACAGTTTTTCAGCAATTACTCAAAAACCAGTAGCCGTATTTTTATCAAACCAAAAATCGTCGTAAGTATTTATTAATGTACAGTCACCAGCATCAATATCTGCTATAACAAAGGCGGCATAAATATCTGACCCGTCCTTACGGCCCTACAAATGGAGCTGTGTCGGATATTTAAATGCCACCATTGTTTTGGCAGATATTAATGCTGGTGACTGTACACCACCTCATTTATTTTTCAGAATTTTCATACATATGGAAATTAGAGGGTGGGAGGGGCTGGGCACTACCTATTTTTTTTAAAAGTTTTCTTTATTATTATATTATGTAGCAATTCATAGAATAATACTTTCCTACCATATGTTGTGACATACGGACGGACGGAAGCACGGACGGACGGACGGACGGAAGCACGGACGGACGCACGGACGGACTGACGCACGAACGGACGGGCGGACTGGCGCACGGACGGACGGACGCACGGACGGACGGACGGGCAGACATGATGAAACTATAAGGGTTCCGTTTTCACCATTTTGGCTACGGAACTCTAAAAATACAATTCAATAGGAAATGTAATAAGAAACAAACATTTTTGCCACGGTCATGCACGACTAGAACTTCCTTGACTTGAGACTAGAAATAGGTATTTGTAACGTGTACCACCTAATCCAGTAAACAGAAAAGGCAAATAAATAATACAGAAAATGGTTAGAAGTAATTAGAATAAGTTATTAACCTATTTTATATCATTATTATCTGCGCTCTGCCATAAGGGCCCTTTTTTACTAAACTTTACAACTAATTTTAAGGTAGAAATACTTAACTTATACGTGTGAAACCAAGCTAGAAATACACATCTAGTCTTATACTTTATCAATATGCAAAAAACAAAAAATATGTGATTTTACCGTATTTTACTAAAACGCTGATATCTACGAAACTAGAAAGTGCCATAAGGGCCCTTTTGTTATGGACGGTCTCAAATGGTTCTGAGATTGAGTTGTCGATGAAGGCAAGGATTTAATTAAATCCATAACATCTTGTAATGTAAACGAGTTTTCTCAAAAATAGTATGTAATGTTCTCATAACATCTGTGAAGATAGTATCCGAAAGTGGGTCATCCTGGACAGTTGCCAGAAGTGTCCAGGAAGTAACACCTACTGTCCAGGAAGTAAGTATGTAAATCCCATTACATATCATAAATCATAAGTTTAGCTGCTGCTGCGGGCGCGGGCGCCTCCCTGCCAGCGCTCGCAGCAGCAGCAGCGGGGTGTGCGACGGGGCGGGGGGCGGGGGGCGCCCGCGCCCGCACAAACAAAAGCTCAGTCCGACCCCACGGTTTTAGAACAAACGAGATGGAATTGGCGAAAAATATGATTTCGACCGCTATTTATACAACTTGTTTTATTTTTGAGAAAAGCACTATACATGCCTCGACCATAAGTGCCATCCTGGCCTCGTATTATAGCCGGACCTCGCCTGCGGCTCGGCCGGCTAACTCATACTCGTCCAGGATGGCTTACTTACTGGTCTCTGCAGTAATGTACTATTACATTCCTATTCAGACTTCTTTTGCTATCACTACGACTATTTCGAATCATCCTAGCATCACTACTACTGCATGAACTAGAAACACTCACGGTTGATCGGCGCTCGCATCTCCTGGACCGCTTCCTGTCGCTGCGACGCCTAGGTCGCTCACTGCTGCTCGTTGAGCGCGAACGCTTCCTCGACGACCGCGAACGCTTGCTCGGCGAACGCGAAGGCTCCATTGGCGAATGCGTTCGCTTCCTCAGCGACCGCGATCGCTTCCTGGACGACCGCGAACGCTCGTGTAGCGAGCGTGAACGCGCCCTTGATGGCCGCGTGCCACGTGGTCTGGACCGGCTCCGGCTGCGCCGCACGTGCCGGTGCCGCGTTGTACTCCGCCCTCGTGGCGGCGACTCGTCACGGCAGCTTGTTGATCTGCCCAGGATGACGGACCTCTCACGCTGGTCTTCATTAATATGTCTATCAGACATATTGTTTCCTGTACGAACAACAGTGAACATAAGCAAAAGAAATAATAACAATAATAATAACCAACACAACTTTTTAAAATAGAAATATTAAAGTTCACTAAAATTTACAACAACTACTCTATTTAACAACTTCAAGTAATTTGGAATATACACTTAAGGATAGCAAGCAAGCATGTGGACAAGTCATCCCACTTCTGAACTAATAGCTACTGTAGGGTGCAAATGAATAGGAATAATCACTTAAACATCATTTGTAGATAATTACCTTATATTTGAACAAAAGCAAAGCACACTTCTCACAAATTACGATATCAGAGTTACCTTGTTTACTCGTTGAAGTCCGTAACAAAAGTGAACGCTCCCAGAGTGACCGACTGTATTTATGCACTCCCGACTCAACTATTACTACTAAAATGAAGGCAGAATGAAACTACCATATTTAAAACTACCCGTATAATTATATTTTTTTTTGTCAGTTTAATCAGATGCTTACAGTCGAGTACTAATTTTATGCGCGTGAAGCTTCCATCATTTAAAGTTACATACATAAATTCATCCTGCGATTCGTATATTTGAGATCCTCTATGGTCAGTTTTGTACGACCAGTTAGAGTGGTGTGCGTTAAAATCGCCTAAAATTAAGGTCTTACCTGAGAACTGCGAAAATATATAGTCCCAATCCCGGCGGTTAGTATGAACAGATTGGGGACAATAAATGCCAATTACGTTTTCAATGTAGCCGCAATTGAAATCTTTGATATGTACCATCTCAATTCCGGTATTATTGTTTTCGCAGGCCCCTAACTGTGCCTTTATAGACTTGTGAGTAAAAATTGCAATCCCGCCATAATTGTCATCTCTGTCCTTCCTAAATATACGATAATTACTAACATTTAATCTACTATTTGGTTCAAGCCAGGTTTCACTAACAACAGCAATATGGATTTTTTCCTGAATTAATAACTGTTGAAATTCTAAAAGTTTAGGCCTTAAACTTTGCGCGTTCCACTGCATAAAGTTGAACTTTATAGGTTTATTAGCGTCATTATTGGCCATTTTGTGAATTAAATAACATAGCAACCCACTTAAATACTGAGACATCTGTAAAGTTATTCATAAAAGACGATACTAGCCACTCCAATAGTTTTACACATTGTTGCATTTTGATACTCCAACTAGACTTACAAAAACATATTTCTTTTAACTTACGTAATAAATCTCCAAAGGAAATGTTTTGTTCTGATGCGGTTGATTCTATTGTCCTCCTGTTTTGCCTACGACTGCTTGATGCCTGTGCGCTCGCGCCGGTTTCCGTCCCCGCCCGCTACGCGGCGCCGACGCCGGCCGCTCCAGTGTCTTGTGAAGGCTGATTGTGAGCGGACGCCCCGCTCGCCTCCGCCTCTGGCACCTCCATGTCTACGCACATATCGTTCTCCGAATCTCTTGAATTTTCCGATGACACATCCCAGTCACAAATGGATTGGTCCGAAGAAAACCGTTGTTTTCGTTTTTTGGCCTTTATTTTCTGTGGTTTCAGGGTTTGTTGTTTAGGCATGGCTGCAACTTCAGAATATGTATGCGAATTATTACTATTGATGGGGATCGAGCTAACCGTATTTCTTTCTACTGCAGCGCTGCATTTTTCTGATTGCTGTAATATCGGCCTTGTAACGGTGGACAGTGGTTGAATGTACATCGTAAGGGCCTTTCTATAGGTACAATTATGGTCAGACATAATTTTTCGTATTTGTCGTTCTTTAAGGTAAACAGGGCAAGATTTATATTACGACATATGGTTTCCACGACAATTCACGCATTTAAAAGAAGTAGTCTCGCAATTAGGGTGGTGTTGTGTACATTTCGGGCAGATTATGTAATTTGACACACACATTTTACTACTGTGTCCAAATCGCCAGCATCGCGAGCATTGCGTAACAGGAAATATGTAAGGTTCGACTTTGACCCTCATTTCAAACAAGTATATATACTCGGGAAGGGCGGTGCCCTTGAAACCAACCCGGACTACTTCACTGTCTACCAATGGTGAGGTCTCTTCTGATGAAATTATTTTTAACCGTTTTATATCCATAATCTGGGCATCTACTTGAGAGGTTACAATATTCTCTTTTAATTCCTCAATAGACAAGTCCACCTCAATGTTTTTTATGATCCCATATGATATGTTAACTTCCCATGATTTTTGCATCCGCCACTCCTGACTTTGTAGTGCTTCGCATGATATTAATACCTCTGAGCTGTCTACACTATCAAAAGTTACTAATACTTTGTAGGCATTAATATATTTTACTCGTATTATGCCGGGAATTCGGTGTTGATGAAATAATTTTGCAAGGGCAAACTGTTTAGGCAACCTATCTTTACTTGATATGCATATGTCAATACTTTCCACCTTCTTGCGCTTATTTTGAGGTGAATTCCCAACCAATATCCAAGATCTCTTATCTTCCTCTTCTTCTATTGTAACTTCTGTTTCCTTGTCAGGCTCCTGCGTAATTTGTCTCATATCTTCACCCTCGTTTTCTTCAATCAGTTGATCATTGCCCTCACTTTGCACCTCGTCTTCTTTGTCCTGTATACATTCCTTGTCAGGTGGATCTTCCGTCATAGTGCATAAGGTGCACTTTCGCACACCTCAAACACTAATTACCCAACTGAACGCTGCGCCGCGCTTATCTCACAACAACAATAGAACACCTGGATTGTCCGTACAGTTACTATCCGAATGAATTAAATGGTTTATTGCAAAAAGATAACACGTGTTACTCGTTAGCTAATCGAATAGACACTAGAGTTTAGGGTTCACGGTAACTTTGTAGTCACCACAAATACGAATTTCACCCGATTTTTTAATCACTGGTACTATAGGTGTGCCGAAATCTGAATAAAAAAAAAAAAAAATTAAACTGTTTATTTCACTGAAGCAAATCATATTAGGTACATTTTTACAATTACTTAGTTAATGATAATCTTTAATTTTAATAATCGACCTTAACAATAGTACCCTCTGCCACAAGTCGTTCGAGTTCCCGCTCAACCGGCTTACGTAACGCAAGGGGCAATGACCTCGCTTTGATAAACACAGGATCAGTATTTGATAATTTAAGTGACATATTTTTGGTACAGATACCTAAACCTGGTGAGAACACGGTCGGAAACTTTTGGCGAAAATCTTCGTTTTTTTTTTCCGACAAATGAAATACATAATCGTTTATTTGAACAGTATCAATTTGTAAATATCTAAGCCATGAGCGGCCTAGCAAAGGTGGTCCACCGTTCTTTATAACCCATAGTTTCAAGTTTTCCGAAGTGTGTTCACCCAATACAGCATTTACAAGTATATAACCAAGAGGTTTTATTACAGTCCCAGTATAAGAACGTAAACAAATATCACTAACCTGTAACGGTTCATCTTTAAAGTATTGTTCATAACAATCCGAATTAATGGTGGCGGTCGAGAGCGCCAACAAAGAATATACCTAATTAATTAGGTACCTACTTAACTAAACCATAGTACTACTTAAATACTGGCGTTTTACCAGCGAACGATAAGATGAATGTGTAATGGTTGATCGTCGTTATCAAAGCGGCAAGTTTCAAAAAATTACCTACCTACCTAGGTATTGTAACTACCAAAATGAGAAAACCGTTTTATTTACCTTTCAATATCGTTTGAAAATTTTAAGAAAGTGTAGGCGCAGTTTTTTGTTGTATTTAAGTGTATTTAAACAATAAAATACATTCCAACTGTAATAATATCGGTTATTCATTTTGACGTACGTGACATAAAGTACCTACGTAGCGGCGAGGACGTCAAGTGATCAACGCGCGCACAACTAGCACTCGCGACGCGACAGTGACAGTCGCGACTAAGCTAGTCCGAAATCAACCGAGAATGCCTGTAAATGTTACGTCTGTGTGCGTGCGGCGAAAATGGCACTTTGTACTGAGCGGACTCTCTGCTCCGGCGCGCGCCGCCGCTATTTACTTTGTGCCCGCGGGCCCTTTCTGCACATCGACTTATGTTGGATATATGGTACATCCACATGTAAAATAGCTCTGGGTTCCGTCTTCATGGGAAACCAGATAAATTATGTATAAGTATATGCTTACAGTCTCGAAGCATACAAATAGGGCCACCAGGGGAGATACTTATCCTCGATCTGTAACTCTCCAAATATACAACCGTCCCGAGCGTCCCTCGGCTAGGATGATTGCAGATTACAAGCGCTGAACCTCGGCGTCTGATGTGGTCGCTGCGGCCACATGTGATGCTTCTCCTGGACCCTCGATTCCTTGCCGAGGATGTTGGATATGGTGAAATATGAACAACTGACTCGAATTTACTGACTTTAATGTCCTGATAACTTGAAATATACAATAAACTGATACTGAATAGTTTTAATGGCGGATCCTTGTCGCCTTTGCGTTCCTGAATCGCAATCGTGAATGCAATGTCGTTCCGTCAATCCTAGACAGCTAGCCACACGTAGAAACACATACAGACTCGCTAGGTGGCGCTAGTGGCCATGACTTAGCCAACATTATGTTGGTATGAATGAAGTTACCTACAATGTAATTCAGTCTGAACTCAATGTTGAATTGATTCAACATTTACTGGGCCCAGCCAGGAAGAGAAATGAGAATGAATATGCAGTCTGTGTGCATCTCCGAGAGTGGTATAATACAGCTTGAGTTATACAATAGTATCCTAGCCTATAACATAACATAATATACAGTGGTCTCCTAGACTATAAAAGTTAGTTATACACCAAATGCCTTATGAGGCTATGAAACATAATAATGACATGAAAACATTATTGATCATTAGTTGCATCAGATAAATGAGTTAGTTCCCGCTCTATAGGTAATTTACAGAGCTTTACTACAGGCCGAATTAACTCTCCACCTTGGGTTTTCAGCTTAACTGAACGTACAATGTTATCTGAGCCTTTATACAGTTCAATGACCCTACCGCGTCTCCATTGCAAGGGAGGCGAATTTTCATCCTTGATCAAAACTAAATCATTGATTTCGATATTGCCTACATGATCGTACCATTTGTTTCTCGACTGTAAGGTATTTAAGTATTCTAAATGCCACCTTGACCATATGGACTGAAACATTTTTTGAATAACCTGAAATCGTGATAGCCTTGACATTTTGACATCCTTCCAATGTGCCTCAGGCACAGCAATGAGAGGCTGACCGACCAAAAAAGATGAAGGACAGAGACATTCCAAATCGCACGGGTTTTCTGACATCGGAACCAGTGGACGGGAATTCAAAATGGCTTCCACTTTCGTTAGCAAAGTGGTGAGCTCCTCGAATGTTAAAATGTGATCACCAAGTTCCCGTTTGAGTAAGTTCTTAGAACTCTTAACTGCCGCCTCCACCAAACCTGACATGTGTGGAGCGCCTGGGGGGTTAAATTCCCATCGGATATTCTGTTTACGAAACTCGTCCTTGAGAGCGATTTCATGGTCAAGCAAGAACTTGTTGATCTCCCTGAGATATGAATTAGCAGAAGTAAAGTTGGTACCTTGATCAGAGCGAATGAGTGAGGGCAGACCCCGTCTGCACACAAACCTCGTGAATGCTGCAACAAACGCCTCGGTGCTCAGCGAAGACACTAACTCGAGATGAACCGCTTTCGTACCTAGACAGATAAACACACACAGGTAAGCTTTGACTGATTTAGCATTCCTGAGCAGGCTAGCTTTGACAAGATATGGCCCCGCAAAATCCGTGGCTACCCTTGAAAATGGCCTGGCCGCGGTCACCCTATCCGCGGGTAAATCAGCCATGAATGGGGCTTGACCCGAGGCATCAAACCTGAAACACGTTAAGCAACGTTGAATAACCTTAGACACCTGGCGTCTAATTGACGGCACCCAGTACTCGCGTCGTAATATGCTGATGAGTGTATTCGTCGGTGCATGACAATAACTCTTGTGATAATATTCAATGAGCATCTGAGTCCAGCGATGATCTTTCGGTAGTAAGTACTGATGTTTTGCTCCGTATGGCAATGCTGATTTACTGAGCCGGCCTCCGACTCGTATGAAATGATCCTTGTCAATAAATACGCTGAGCTTCTGTAATGATCGACATGTAAGTTTACCTTTCTTTATCAGTACGACCTCGTCGTGGTAAACATCCATTTGACATTTGTTGATCCACATTTTTCGCGCCTCGCGATTCTCTTCGAGAGATAAGTTAGGCTGAAGGTTTCTCGCTTCCCTGGGCAGCCTGATATTCTGACAGAACCTGAGAACATATGACGTAATATTGATGAGCTTGCTGAATGAACTAACCCGTGCTAGTAGTGTATCTCTCCAATCCTCGATCGGCGTAACCACGTTGATAATCTTCTTGAACCCTGGTAAAACTTCTGGCATTGTTACCTTCAAGCTGGGCCACTGTGTTTCATCTTGCAGTAACCAGCTGGGCGACCACCACAACTCGAAGTGGGTAAGTTCTCGAGCAGACATTCCACGCGATGCGACATATGCTGGATTTAATTCCGACCTGACGTGCCTCCATACCATAGGCCGTTTAGAGTTTCTTATGTCCTGGACTCTGTTACTCTCGAATGTCTGTAATAAATGTGGTTCAGTATTCAACCATGACAGAACTATCGTGCTATCTGACCACGCATTTATACTGTCAAGATGAATCGAATCTTCATACGACTCCGCGACGTGATTCAATAACTTGAATGCTAAATGTGCAGCGCTAAGCTCTAACTTAGGGATCGTCTGCATTGTCTTCCTCGAAGCCACGCGCGTCTTAGCGAGTATTAAACGTACCATAACGTTACCTGAAACGTCCTCCGTTCTGAGGTAAATACACGCCGAGAATCCAAGCTCGGACGCGTCTCCATATCCGTGAAGAGAGTACGACACCGCCCCTGGCAGTGCGACACATCGAGGAATGTGCAAGCCTGACAAGTGATGCAAATCCTGGATAAGTTCGTTCCACTGACTGAATTGAGTGTCACTTACAGGTTCGTCCCATTGTAAGCCATCCGTAAACAATGATTGAAGAAATACCTTGTGTTGTTACTTAGTCCATAGGCAGCCAGGGCAGCTTTCTCCTCGTTCAGGATTATTTCGTAGGATTTTAGATAGCTGGAGCTCTTCAATGAATATTCTCATTTTTTATAACTTGAAGAATAGGTTTATTGACGTTACAAATTTAAATTAAATATATTTTAAAAAATGAGTGTCGCTGATGCGAACGTGTCGTCTCAAGGTCGAAGAGTGCCCGAGCAGAGCCCGGTCCCCCGCGCCGCCCCCGCCCGTGTTCTCTCCAGCCGTCGCTAGATGGCGTTAGGCGTTAACATAGGCCGCCCGCCTTGGAAGCTCCAGGTGCTTCCAACGAAGTGGAGGCTCGATGATCACGACGTGGCGACATGGTGAGATCCCGGTCACATCTTCTTTTGAGTAATAGGCATATTTTGGAGAATGCCCGACGAACAATCCCAGTCGCAGTTTTAATGTTTGCGACTCGAGACACACCATCAGTCCCAGGAAAGGTGTGAAGGATTCTTCCTAGCCGCCATTTTAGAGGCGGCAAGTTATCTTCTTTGATGAGCACAAGGGTGTTAGGTTGAATCTCTTCTTTCCCTTTTTGCCATTTAGTCCGTGTTTGTAGCTCCGATATATATTCTTTGGACCATCTCTGCCAGAACTGCTGCCTCACCAGCTCCAACCGGTCGTACATCTCCAAGCGATGAGCTGCCTGGTGTGTGACGTCCTTCACAGGTGGCGCGGTGAGCGCTCGGCCAACCAGGAAATGTGATGGGGTCAGGCATTGGTAATCGAGGGGATGTGCTGACAGAGGAGACATAGGACGGGAGTTCAAGACGGCCTCAATTTGTACTAAGATCGTGCTGAACTCCTCGTACGTGAAGTGTAAATTACCTACAACGCGGCGAAGGTGATATTTGCAAGATTTTACTCCTGCCTCCCACAAACCACCGAAATGAGGCGTATATGGTAGCGTAAAGATAAGTTTAATATTCTGATCTGCCACGGACTGAATGATTTCATTAGAATTTTGACTTATAAAATTAGAAAGTTCTTTCAATGAACCTACAAAATTTTTCCCATTATCTGAATAAATTTCCGTAGGTTTTCCACGACGAGAGACAAACCTTTTCAAGGCTCGTAGGTATGCGTCAGTTGTTAAGCTTGTGACCAACTCTAAGTGTATAGCACGAGTAATAAAGCAAACAAATAGACATAAGTAGCTTTTTTCTAATTTTGCTCCTCTACCCCTACGGTTTAATATATAGTAGGGCCCCGCGTAGTCGACGCCGCAGCGAATGAACGGCCAGCCAGGTTCCAGCCTAGGTCGAGGTAAATTTCCCATTAAAACTGATAAAGTCTTGCCGTTCATGCGCGTACAGGTGACGCATTTATGCACAATATGGCGGGCCAAATTACGACCGCCTAAAGGCCACCATTGCTCCCGAATCGTAGCCAACATCAGCTGGGGCCCGGCATGAAGCAAGCGTTTATGTTCATGCTGGAATAAAAGTCGCGTGAAGATATGTTTGCTGCACAGAAGTACAGGATGTTTTTTATCGAACGAAAAATTCACTGAATTAGATAACCTACCACCTACTCTAATTATTTTATTTTCATCCAAAAATATATTTAAATTCAATATATTACGCGGGCATTTAACCGGTTGGTTAGTAATTAAGGCGTCACGAATTTCGGGAAACGATTGCTGCTGACATACACGCGCCAAAGTAATAGTGGAGCTATATAATTCGTCAACCGAAATCGGACCCACCGACCTCTGATCAGATTTATTTTTTAAACGGCTATTGTTAATAAATCTTAGGACATATGCCGCTGTTCGACACAAACGATTAAATGAGGAAAATCGATCAAAGGAAATAAGGTCCACATTCGCTTGGCACACCATTGTAACTACATTAGTTTTTAATTCCGGTAGTTTATCTAAATCAGCATTGCAGTTATAATTATATTGCCGCCAGTTATTGTTTGGTTCACGTAAAAAAGGCGGCCCGTGCCACCATTTGTCCGAGGTGATTAGCGCATCAGCTGAGAGACCGCGCGAAAGTAGGTCACTCGGGTTATCTTGACCGGCGATATGCATCCACGGTAAGTCGCCCGTGAGATCGTTTATTTCGACTATCCTATTTTGTACGAATGTTTTTAATGATCTAGGTGACATCCGTAGCCACCCTAGTACGATAGTCGAATCAGTCCAGAAGTATACTTTACTAAAACTTAATCGAAGTGATTTAATTATCTTATCGTACAGTTTTGCACCTATTAGTGCACCACACAATTCTAAGCGCGGCACGCTAATAGGTTTTACTGGAGCAATTTTACTTTTAGCGCACAATAAGTGAACTGTTATCAATGGAGCTGAGTCATGCTCCTGCGCTCCGCCTCCGTAGGTACGTATGTATTAGGGTGGTCCACGGTTGTATGGAGAAAAAAAAAAGTGTTTCAAACCTACCTCCACATAGCTAATTTTTGTCTATCAATAAGTAGTAATCATTGTTCTAAATATTAACTTATTTGGTTGTGTTTTACTGGTCGCTCAAGCACTCAACTTTTATGTTGCCGTGTTTTTCGTCAATACTACTATGTCGACTAGATCGGCACCAAGTCATTGGCTTTTGGCGAAGTCAATTTCAAGTTTTTCTACGGCACGACTGCCTCATGGATTAGACGTTCTTCGCGTACTTCAATTTTGTCATTTAGATGAAGGCAATACCTAGCTAGTTAGTTACAAAAGAACCTGTGATGCATCAAAGCCCTTGAATGTGAACTGGTTTGGCTTTCGTACCGGCACAATATCATGGAGCTTGTTCTTTTAACAGCATTCACTTGCTTATTTGGTTCGTCGGGAGCGCCGGAAACCGTTTTCAAAAAAAGTGGCCAAGTTTAGATGACACTGTTTACAATGCGGCAGAAAGAAAACTGTTTGAAAATCCAATACTTAATAGTTAGTCTGCGGGACGATTTACTAAGCTACTTACCGAATGCCTTGAAGAAACAGCAACCAAGAGATGATTACAAGGAGTTTCTAACGTTATCTCTTCTATTTCTTGGCGGCGGAGATACTCAGGAAAGATTCCGAGCTCCTGGCCCTACGCATCATGCTAGCTGGATGGCAAAAGCCATTTACGCTATTAAAATATATCTTTTTAGAGAACAATTTCATTTGACCCGTCGAGAAACCAAAAATATAGAACAGTTTGCCCCTTTTCGCAGTTCTAGCTTACATGCGGTATTGGAATTGAAGCACCTCTGGGTATCAAAGCACCATTAAACGATGTACAGTTTTGGAAACCCTGAAGTCGTACCTTAATAAGAAAATCAGTGAAAAAACATAATATAGTACTTTTGCAAGACAGCTTTGGTTTCTTTCTGAACATTTAGTTGCTTTTGCATTTTTTGATGATCAGGGTGTCTTTAGAAACCAAAGACAAAATGGTACAAAATCTAAATCGCCTAAAGAAGACAAACTTTTCACGACGCATCGATAGGCGACAACGTACAATTAGAAAGTTTCGTTACTACCTCTAAACAAACTTCAGTCTTCTTTGACATGCTTGCTGATGGTGGGAAACGTAAATGCGACCAATTTTTGAAACTGCCATCTAATAATTGGCCAAGTGACAAGGTTTACTTAGAGATGAAAGAAAAGTGTACCAAGATAAGAGTTTTTAATGACACGGCCGAGAGAGGGATCAATCTTATTCAAAAATACAACCAGATTCTTACCAAGGATGAAGAACAGCAGCAATATATTCTCTGCCTTGTTGCAAATCAAAGAAAACAGTTCCCTGTGCCATCTAAATCTTCGTTAGTTTAAGGCTTTGTGATTAATAAATTTTCTTTCATACATTTTCTTACTACACAATGTTTTATTTTGAGCGACCTCTAAATGCCACTCGATCGTAATGAAAATTGGTATATATGCTTCTTATAGGTCTTGGACAAAAATGGGCTATGTGGAGAAAGAGTTTTCAAAAAAATTTTTTTTTGGACCACCCTAGTATGTATGCGCAAGCCCCGTACGCGTCAAGGGATGCGTCAGAAAAAATATGAAGTTCCGTATATTGTGTTTGTTCGCCTTTAACGTGACGAGGAATGCGTAAATATTGTAAATGGGGTAACATGTTTACGAAGTTTTCCCATTGATTAAGAATATCCGCGGGCACTGGCTCATCCCAATCGAGTTTACATAGCCACAGTTTTTGGAATATTATTTTCGCCAGAATGATAGTGGGGGCAAGTAAGCCCAGCCAGAGGATCGAAGATCTGCGAGATTCCAGATAAAATAGTGCGCTTTGTTACATTACCCACAGTTTGCTCATATTTAGTATTGTAATGTAACTCATCGGATGTATGCAACCAACCTAGACCGAGCGTTTTCGTATTATCATTTTCGCCTAATGACAATTCTTTAGAGGGAGCTGAGGAAGAAGATGAAGTGTCCCAGTTGAACACCCATTTCCTTAACGGAAAACAAGCGGAACCCAACACGTCCGAAACCCGTTCACAAATTGACAACAGTTCATCTTTATCCTCGTGTCCCGTTATCAAATCGTCCACATAAAAATCATCGCTAATTACTTGAGCGATGACGTCATCGTTGCATTCCTGCGCGAGTTGTTTTAGGCAGCGAATACTTACAAACGGCGCGGACGCGGTTCCATACGTCACTGTATGCAACATGTACATACCTATAGGGAGCGAGGGATTTTCACGCCATAAAATTAGCTGTAAATTTTGTTGATCCCTTTGAATTAGTATTTGCCGGTACATCTTGGCTATGTCGGCACAAGCCACGTATTTGAATTGACGAAAACGCAACAATATTGTAAATATATTGTTTTGTAATGGAGGGCCCGTAAGTTGGATATCATTTAGCGATTTCCCGGTTGTGGTCTTGGCGCTGGCATCGAAGACCACCCTAAGTTTGGTACTGGTACTGGTACTTCGGTACACAGCATGAAAAGGGAGAAAGAAATTCGGAAAAGGGCAGGTATCGATACGACTCATGTGCCCTAGATCTATATATTCTTGCATAAAGTCGTAAAATAGTTGTTTATATTCCGGCGAGCACTTACTCAATTTACGCTCGAGTGCAAGAAACCGGTTTTCGGCCGCGGAATAGGAATCGCCTAGCACATCAGCTGATTCTGATAATGGAATCCGCACTTCAAATCTGCCCGATTCATTTCGTTTAGTCGTAGTTTGAAACAGAGTTTCACATAATGACTCTTCTTTGGAGTAATTTGATTTTGGTTGAATTTCTTCCAGCTCAAAAAATCGCTTTATTTGCGTATCTAATGTTTGCACGTAATTACATTGCACGTGATTAATGATACCGTTATTATTATGTTTATGTAGTGAGCCAGAAATAATCCAGCCCAACTTTGTGTTTTGCAGATAAGGGCCGTTTTTCAATCGAATCAACCCGTCATTCATAAGGTCCCAGAACTTGTCTGCACCGATTAACAAGTCTATGTTGGTACCTAAATAAAAATCTTTATCGGCCAACTTAATGTTTTGTGGAATATTTAAATTAACACAGGCACGTAATGACGGCAATTGAGCTGTGATACGAGGCAAAACCAAACAATTAAAGCGCATCATAAAGTCACTAGTTTTGGATCGTAATTGCAGCTCGCATGATTGATTTGATTGCGTAACCGAATTGCCTACACCTGTGACCTTGACTGTGGACTGTACTAATGGTATTTGAAGTTTGTCACATAAAGATTGTGACACAAAACAATGCTGACTCCCGTTATCTAGGAGCGCACGAGTAGTATGGTATACATTGTTTTTATCCGCAATCTCAACTAAGGCGGTTGATAATAATACCGTTGATGTTAACGAATGCATAGTATTATTTTCGTGCATAGTGTGAGATGCCGTATGTAGTGAGGTCGTGCGCCCGGAGCCTGCACTAGACTCATCCTGCGGCGCCGCCTGTGGTGTGTAAGTAACGTCACGCGACGTCGATGCGCCGGCGTCCCGTTCGCACTCGTTATGTAGTAAACTATTGTGTTTACGATTACATTGCTTACACGGACCGAACCAACAATCCTTAACTGCATGGCCCGCGCGTAAACAATTAGCACAAAGTTTCTTTTCCTCGATGAATTTGCATTTATCTTGATTAGATAAATTAAGGAATGCACTGCAAGTATAAAGCGCATGCGCTGCGTTGCACATACAACACGCGTAAGTACGTTTATTATTATTACATGAAGTATTACTCGTCTTCCCGTTGGGTTTTGTTTGAGTGGCTATGTAACTATGAGAATACGATTGACCAGACGACGACGGTTTTTTTATATTATTGTTATCGGGCACAGATTTGCTTTGAGGTACCTTAATTGTCTCCAATACATCAGCCCTGTCTTTAAGAAACTTGATCAGGTCGGACAATTTTACCTTTAAATTTAATTCCGATTTTAAAATTGTACTTTTGTAAAGCTCCCATTCACGCTCGGTGGACGAATCGAGTTTAGACACCATAATGAAGACAATTAAGGTATCCCAGGTGTCCGTAGGTTCACCTAACGCTTTAAGGGCGCGAATGTTTCTTAAGACAGTGTCAATAAGTTTACGAATCAATAATGCGGATTCCTTATTGAGCGCCTGAGCGGCAAACAAAGCTTTGACGTGATTGTGCACAAGTAACCGATTATTATTATACCTATTCTCAAGCAAGTCCCAAGCTACGACATAATTATCTGCGCTAAACTCTAATGACTTTATAACTTGTAATGCGTTAGCGGTGAGCGCCGATCGTAAATAATGTAGTTTTTGTATGTTATCTAAATCCGTGGAGTTGTGAATTAGCGACAAATATGTATCACGGAACTCGAGCCAGTGATCATAAGTACCATCGAAGGAGGGCAATGAAATGGTGGGTAATTTTATGCAAGATTTATTAGTTGGTTGAGTTGGCGATTTTTGATCTATCATACACTTAGCTTTAGCCACAATTGCATAATACTGGTTTTCAAAGGTTTGTCTTTCTTCTAACTCGGTTTCTAATTGAAATTCAGACACTTTGAGATCAATCAAATCTTGAACATCGGAAAAATCTTGGTTCAATTGTTGTACATTTTGAATACGAACTTGCAATTCGGCTTTTTTGAGATCATTTAATTCTACTTCTTTTAACGAATCCACAAATTTTGTAAAAAACGTTAATTTACCCTTAAGTACCCCTCTCTTTTTAATTAAATCCCTAATTTCAACCCCATCATCGAGCGACTGCCTCTTTTTATTACTTTTATTAGTCATTTCAATGGTAAGTGGGATAACAAAAGTAAAAACTTACAATTTGTCCCAGCGCGAAGCGGTGCCGCGCGATATTTTAAGTTGAAGGTAGATCGCGGATGATACGGCACTTCACTGGAATATTTTACGAAACACGATATTAGTACAAATTGATTTGGGATAGGATTAAGATGGATATAACTGGCCTGACCGTTTGATGCTGATTCCTTGAAGATCCGGTGAAGAAGGTCCAATATGTTGTTACTTAGTCCATAGGCAGCCAGGGCAGCTTTCTCCTCGTTCAGGATTATTTCGTAGGATTTTAGATAGCTGGAGCTCTTCAATGAATATTCTTATTTTTTATAACTTGAAGAATAGGTTTATTGACGTTACAAATTTAAATTAAATATATTTTAAAAAATGAGTGTCGCTGATGCGAACGTGTAGTCTCAAAGTCGAAGAGTGCCCGAGCAGAGCCCGGTCCCCCGCGCCGCCCCCGCCGTCGCCCGTGTTCTCTCCAGCCGTCGCTAGATGGCGTTAGGCGTTAACACCTTGAATCTGAAGATTAGTGGCACGCAGTACCCGCAGGGATCGTATAGCCTCGCGATCGTGCTAAGTATGCTCCGCTTTGATACCGGCCTTCCTAGAGGTACATTGATTTGATATGATATTATTATTGTGTCCGTCACTGGACACCATTGTATCCCTAAGACTTTAATGAAACTTGGATCGTCCATATCAAAAGGACGTGGATGTTCGCAATGTTCATCCGGCAAATCCGACAATAACTCCCTTGAGTTGGATGACCACTTCCGTAGGTCATATTGAGCACTCCTCATGAGTGACACGAGCTCCTCCTTGAGTTGCTGGGCTTCACTGAACGTATCTGCACAAGTAAGTATGTCATCGACATAAACATCTCGTTGCATGACTGATGCGGCTACAGAGTTGGGCTGCGTGATCTCCCAGTCCTTGGCTAGCTGCAGTAGCGTCCTCTGAGCCGAGAAAGGCGAACTTCTGAGGCCATATGAGATAGTATTTAATTCGTATACCTTGATATCCTCTGTGGGGTTCTCACGCCACAGGATCAGCTGATATCTCCTGTCGTCAGGATGCACCCATGTCTGCCGGAACATCATCTTGATGTCGGTAGTGAAGACTATCTGGTGCCGTCTGAAATTCAATAAGATCCTGGTAATATCATTCTGAAGTGGCGGGCCTGAATGTAGACATTGATTAAGTGATACACCAGTAGAAGAACGCGCACTTGCGTCCCAGACTACTCTAATCTTATCTTGACCTGCGCTTCCAGGTCCCGTGCCAGGTCCTTTCTTAAAGATGGCATGATGAGGAACCACATAGTGTTCCCTGTTAAACTGAAATGATGATAATGACATATGACCCATATCGAGGTATTCCTGAATGAACGCCTTGTATTTTTCAGCAAATCCTGGATTACGTGACATTTTACGTTCTAGGGCGTGTAGCCGCTGAGTAGCTAGGGTCCGCGACTCGCCTAGCGGGGGTCTATTTGACCGCAATAGTATTCGAACCTGATATTTACCATCTGGTAATCGACTGACAGTGGAAGAATACAACCTTTCAGCTTCCACGTGATCCGGATGTGTAACAGGCTCTGCAGGAGGTGCCTCCACTTCCCAGAACTTCTCCAAAACTTGCTCCAGCTTGGTCGCGAGCAACCCGTAGTCCTCGACGAAAGTTCCCGCTGACTGATCCGCTGGTGGAGCAGGCGGTGCTGGCAGCTCCGGTGCCACTGTCCCCACGATGACATGGCAGCCGTACGCTGATATTCCTGGAATATTCGTGTCAACCTTTGAGCCATCAAGTACATAATTCAAGATATCCACTCCAAGGATAATGTCCAAATCTCTAGATCCGTCAAAGTCTTGATCCGCTAAAATGATATTCTCTGACTGCAAATGTCGCTTCACATATGAATGAGTGGCCGGGAGGCTATCCGTTAAGTTATACATAACCATAGCCACTGTACTGATGATCGGAACCAATTTATTAACTGGTTTGACTAAAAATAAAATGAATAAAATGAACTTTATTCTGTAAGTAGGCCGCAATGGCACTTTTACAAGTCAAACCCTACTAGCGTTTCACAGAGGCCACTGCCGAGAAGAAACGCCGAAAGAAACTCGACAGTCAGCCATTTTCTCACAAAATTATGCTTATTACAATGATTATAATACTTAACCTACTTAAGATCAAGAAATCTAACACAAAAACAAAGAATAAAATGAGGAAAAAAAAAACAGTTATGTACAGTGTGTAATTCTGCAAGAAAACATTTCGAAACTGTATACCTAAGCATTATCAAATTCTATTTAGGTAAAAAAAAATGGAATCAATTGGAGTCCTTTAGACTATAAATTTAGTTATAAATCTTTTGATTTGTTTTCTTGCAAGAACTGTGTCAACTAGATAAGATTAAAAAAATACACATATATGAATCTTTACTCTATTTAAGTATCTGGTTTGGGCCATGCTTTTCTGTCTGTTAGAGAGTCCTCAACCCTGTAATAAGCCTTCGACATCAATGATTTTTTCAAGTACTTTTTAAGAGCTGGAAAAGGTAAATTCAAAACTTCATCAGGTAACTTATTATAAAAACGGACACATTGACCTACAAAAGATTTGTATACTTTACGGACACGAAATTTTTTAGTGGCAATTTTATTTTTATTTCTAGTATTAAAATTATGTATATCAGAATTTTTACAGAAGGAGTCTATGTTCTTAAGGACATAAACAATATTCTCATAGATGGGATTCTCATACTGGGACGCTACAGTTAAAATGTTGATTTCTTTAAAGAGTTCTCTTAAAGATTCACGTGAGCCTAGGTTATATATGGAGCGAATGGCTCTTTTTTGTAACACAAAAATTGTCTGTATGTCAGCTGCTTTACCCCAAACCAGGATACCATACGACATAACACTATGAAAATAGCTATGATAAACTAGGCAAGCTGTTTCTACATTGGTAAGTTGCCTGATTTTTCTGATAGCATATGCGGCTGAACTTAATTTACGCGCCATAACGGCTATGTGGGGACTCCATTGTAGATTTTTGTCTAATGTTATACCTAAGAATATTGCTTTATCTACTATTTCTAAGCAGTCGTTATTTAAGAGTATACTAGTTTCCACCGGTCTAACATTAGGCAAAGAAAATCTGACACATTTAGTTTTCTTAGCATTAAGTAAC
Source organism: Cenopis cana (assembly GCA_951800055.1). Classification (NCBI taxonomy): domain Eukaryota; kingdom Metazoa; phylum Arthropoda; class Insecta; order Lepidoptera; family Tortricidae; genus Cenopis; species Cenopis cana. Next base: position 1,120,349 of record CATOHG010000005.1, read on the forward strand.
AGATTGTTAACGGTAAACCAGTCAAGTACTTTGTCCAGTGTGCCATTAACTCTACTATAGTCAACTGATTTTCGGTCAACCTTAAAGATTAAAGATGTATCATCGGCGAATAAAACTATATCACAAAGATTACTTACTATAGACGGCAAGTCATTTATATAAACCAAAAATAAAAATGGACCTAAGATAGAGCCCTGAGGCACTCCTAACGTTACTATTGCCCCACTAGACTGGGTTCTGGGACTATTAATTTGACAACAGTGCCGGGACTTAAGAGCTGATGACCGATTCCATATATTTTATTACCATTAGACTGTTGGTGCAATTGCAGTCGCTTGACTAATGACTGTTTAACAACAGAAATACTCGCTCCAGTATCCAACAATGCCCTGACCTTGACATAATTACCATCACCTGCCTTGACCAAAACCATAGCGGTGGGACATATGGTAACGGGCAGAGACATGTGTGCACCAACAGTGGCGTCACGTCATTCCTGACGCGGTGGGCTCATCCTCGAACCGAAGCGAAGATTGGAGAACGCCTCCTGAGCTTGCCGAGCACGTTCTCCGACCCTAGGCCTAGGGTAGTGTTGACCCTGCCCCATGAGATGATGATGGGGCGGCAACCTGACTGGCCTGGGTGGTGAGGGTGCAGTCGGTCTCTCCACCGTCTGCATCTGCACTGGTTGTGCCTCCTGTTGAGTTGAGACGTCCCGGCTGATCCTTGACTATGCTCGTGACGTCCCCGTTCAGACATGGTCGCACCACGCTGAAGGTAGGCTGGCCTCCTAGAGGAATGTGAAACTGTAGCACCTCGCGATCCTGACGTGCGAGGATACTCACCGCGTGCCTGAGTGTCACCATCGAGATCGCACAGGAACGTGTTGTGTAGCGACGAATCATAGTGCCTACACCAACTGGTCTGCGTGCAGTCCCGGGCGAAATGTTGCCTCAAGCACCGGTAGCAAAAGCCATTCTTCCTTGCCCACGTCCTCCTTGAAGGCGGGGCGAGATCACGTAGCCCAGGGCACCTATATAGAGTGTGATTCTGCGAGTGACAGAAAAATCACAGCCAGATGACTTCACCTGTTCTGATCCGTGGGGCTGCGCGGTCATGACACGACGCGCAGGCACCGTCGTCGACCCTGTCGCGGCTCGGTGTCCCCTCATCCTTGATGCGTGTGGAGAACTCGTCGCACCAGCCCCGGTGTCCGGCTCCACGTTCTGATGTACGCGGCACTGCTCGTCCAGCAGTTGCAGCAGTTGTTGCACTGACGGTAGCGTGGCTCTGTCACCTCCAAACCGCTCCTCGAACAGCGAGCGCAATCGAATTGGCAGCTTCTGCAAAACTACAAATAATAAGATATATGACCACTGACTGACAGGCTGCTGAAGCTTCTCCAAAGGCTTCAGTGCCTCCTGCAACGGATCATAAAAGTCTGATCTCAACCCCATAGATCCCTGGACCGTAGGTAAATTTATGATGCGAGAAAGATAAGTATCAATCAACAGTCTAGTGTTGTGATACCGACCCTGAAGTAACTGTACCGCGACGGAATAACTGGCCCCATCGATAGGTAATTGCCGTATGATCGACAATGCCTCCCCAACCAGAGACGCTCTTAAATAATAATGCTTCTCCGCCTCCGAGAGGTCCCTTGAATGAACCAGAGAATCGAAGAGATCCCAAAACGGCAGCCATTCCTCTGGCTGACCTGAAAATATAGGTATTTGAATCGCGGGTAATTTCGCTGTCAAGTTTGAACTAGATGGCCGCGTTGAACTCACGGGCGTCTCGCTTGCCCCTTGCAAACGGACCATGAAACGGTTAACTTCCATGAATTGTGTCCTGTAACCTTCCAAAACCTCGACGGACACCTCATCAACCCCTGCGCCTAATAAAACTTCGTAAGCCTCTACGAATTGTGGATAATAAACGTCAAAATGTCTTTTGGCTGCGGTCACCGCGACCCCCGACGTACTATCCGTGACTGTCGCATATAAATCGGTCAAAATCTGGTATTTAGAAGTAAATTGCACTTTCGCCCTTCGTGTGGCCATTGTTATGAGAACAAATGATACGATTTACAATATAAATCTGGTAATTGACTCGTCTAACAAGCTATGGTTAAACGCCAAACCTTGTTTACGTAATAATAACAAACACTGAACTGATTGCAAAGTTTACATACACCGATCACTTACTATTTATAACCGAAACGACACAGTAAGGTTTTAATATTACACTAATGACTTGTTGATGTTGTTTTAATGAAAACTAACTGAATGATTCTTTGTTCCAAACAAACTTAAATGTAAACAACACAAAATACTCAATATCTAACTGACTGACTGATTCTTGACACTGACGTTCGCTTGTCACTTCACCGTGACGTAAGTAATACCACAGACAACCTTACCGTGACGTGACCGGCAATTTCACAATAACAAAATTGACAAATTAAAATGTCCATTACATTGAAATGAAATATCTCAATGTCTATACGTTTTGCGGCTGATGTAATTGAATGAAATGTACTGACTTACGGTTTGTCCAATGCTTTCGCGACAAATGCACTTTTTCACTCCACTCTAAATAACTACGCAAATTGCCTTTTCGCGAACTGATTCTACACTGAATTGTAACAAAGCCGATTGCTTCCCGGCGTGAATATTTCTCGCGTGAGTTCGGTGCCGCGCCGCACTGACCTTCTTCTGACCTTGAGCTCATCACGTCGACGTCCAGTTTTCTTTCTTCCTAAGCCCTGCTTAAGAGCCAACCTTCGCACCTCGTGCTTTGAGTTCGTTTAGGGTTCCGTGCCCGTCATGACTTTCACCCAAAATGATGACTAACGAACCTCGTGCTGTGAATTCGCTCCCCTCATGGGTGCCACCAAAATGTTGGATATATGGTACATCCACATGTAAAATAGGTCTGGGTTCCGTCTTCATGGGAAACCAGATAAATTATGTATAAGTATATGCTTACAGTCTCGAAGCATACAAATAGGGCCACCAGGGGTGTTGGGATGGAGACCATAGGCGGAGAAGAAAGAGATGGAGACAGTAAATGACTTATATTTATTAATATTAAATACAAGGGTGTCGACCGTGTCGGTTCGGATTTTAGAAGAAGAGCGCGGGCCACAGTGCCGCTTCCTTATATAGGTAAATTTAGCGATATCTGTTGGCAGAGCCATGAACTAATTACAATACTTGATAGTAAACTATAGCTAATTAAACAAGGTAGATGATTCTCTAAGAATCTGGTAGATGGCGTTACTAGACGCCATCTAATCCCTTAAATTGGTATATAGTTATTAAAACATTATAGGATTAACAGATGGCGCCGCGTAGGCCTATACCTAATCTTATGTTAGTACCTAACATATTCTGCCACCCCTTGAAGTAGCTACTTAATTAAAAATAGGTACTTCAATGAATTGGCTTAGATTTGTTAACCTTAAGAATGGGCAGAGCTCTTAGTACTATTATTTTAATTGGTTGATTAGGTCAAAGCTGTGCTCATTCCTAGGTAGGTATATACTATCTAGGTTTTTATATCAATGAAACAACGAGACGATTAAGTTTTATTTGGGATAGGTAGATACTTATGAAACAGGTAATTGCTATCTAAGTTATACCTATAGGAAAGTATTCTTAAATAAATTAAACTTCGACTTAAACCTTAGATATTAATCTTACATTAAAATGAATTACATCACGAAAACAGGTTGCGAAAATTGGAAGTAACTTATGTAATTTAATTTTGTGCTAATGTGCTGATTTAAAGCAACTTGTTTTAGTGATAAGGTACATGAAAAACCATAGGAAATAGTTATATAATGTGTCCCGTTAAGGGCAAAGGACACAAATTGTTAAACGCGCGTTGGATGTTTCCCTTGGCGGTCTTGATAATGGCCACCCTGGTGACGCCGTCGCGGCCGGGCTGCGTCGCGACGATCTTCCCCAGCCTCCACACGCACGGCGGCAGGCGCTCTTCCCTCACCACGACGACGGTGCCGGCAGCGAGGCTTGGTCCCCGCGAGCTCCGCCACTTCGTCCGCTCCTGCAGCGTGCCGATGTAGTCGCGAGACCACCGCCACCAGAAGTCCTGCGTGATTTGTTGGAGAAGTTGATATTGGGTTAATCGGTTTTGAGGTACGTCTATGTAATCCTCGTTTGGCAAAGAAGTTGGCATCTTCTGAATCAGAAAGTGAGCTGGCGTAAGGACTGGATAGTCTGGATTTGAACTAGGTAAGGGGCACAATGGTCTTGAATTAACTATGGATTCTACTTGAGCTAATACAGTGGCAAATTGTTCATAAGTTAACAAAGCACGTCCTAGTACTCTTTTTAGGTGATGTTTACAAAGTTTAACAGAACTTTCCCACAACGCCCCCATATGGGGAGTGTAAACAGGTATAAAACTCCATTTGATGCCCAAGTCTGCACAATGAGATACTATTTCATTCGAGCTATCAATTAGGTATTGTTTTAATTCTAGCATTTCATTGTGAGCTCCCCGAAAAGTGGTAGAATTGTCACTCACCAACTCGCGTGGTTTACCTCTCCTGGCTATAAAACGGCGTAAGGCTGCCATGAAGTTGGCCGACTCCAAACCTGTAATCAATTCAAGGTGAATGGCCTTCGTTGCAAAACAAATAAATACCGCTATATAACACTTATAGACCTTGTAACCACGTCCTGTCCTATCTCGGATATTATACGGGCCTGCATAGTCTAAACCCGTAATATTAAAGGGGGGGGAGGGGGTAGTCCTCGAGGGGGGTAAATTTCCCATAATTGGATTAGTAATTTTTGGATTGGCTCTAAAACACACAACACATTTATTTACGATCTTTGAAGCTAACATTCTACCCTTTGTTGGCCACACGCGCTCGCGCATAGTCGAAAGTAGTAACTGCGGGCCAGCGTGTAACATACGTATGTGTGCGTTATGCATAAGCAATTTTGTGAACGTGTGTTCGTGACTAAGTATGAATGGGTGTTTTTTGTCATATGGGTAATGGGAAAGACCTATTCTTCCGCCTACGCGGATGAGGCTGTCTTTCATGAATGGATGCAATGATAATATTTTCGAGTTGTTAGGAACCGGTTTGTTGTTTTGCAACAATTTATACTCGATTGGAAACGATTCCATTTGTGCATATTTTATTAATGTATGATCTGAATGTTTTAATTCATCCACTGATAATGACCCTGACAATTTTTTGGCAGGACACTGTGTTCGTGTTTTGTTTTTGGTATTGTGTGCGAATCGAAAAATGTATGAAAGTACATGGGTAAGTTTTTTGTCACTTGACCACCTGTTAAATAGGTATTTTAATGTATCATTGTGTTGACAGTGTGTGACCATGTTATAAGTTACGTCTGTCATAACCTCTGGCGCCGGGTCCACCGAGTATGGGTTGCGAGTTGGCCATGTGTCAGCTGATTGGCTCAACCACGACGGCCCGTGCCACGATAGGCTATTGTTCTGCAACTTGCTAGGTTCTACTCCTCGCGAGAGCTGGTCTGCTGGATTTTGTTCTGAACAAACCCAGCGCGAGTCCTCTTTGTTCGTAAGTGATAATATTTTGTTTATTCTATTCTTTACGAAGCAGGAAATGTTTAAGTTACTATTTTTTATCCAGGCTAAGACTATGCTGGAATCTGACCAATAGGTAACGCTGGCTATGTTGCACTTCATAGCCCGTTTGACTTTATCTACATGCGTCGCGAGGAGTAGGGCCGAGGAAAGTTCCAAATTTGGTATAGTCTGTGGTTTGATTGGTCCAACTTTCGATTTTGAGTAAAGTATGTGAACTTGAATGTTACCTAAATTGTCAGTTGAACGAATGTAAATGACACAGCCATATGCTTTACTACTACTGTCACAATATCCATGTATTTCGAGTTTTACATGATTGGGAATGACAGCGCATCTTGGAATTTGCAATTGGTTTAAAGCACATAGATCGCGATAGAATTTATCCCATTCTTGAATTAAATCGGTCGTTAATTCTACGTCCCAATCCAACTTGGCCTTGAACAGTTTTTGAATAAATATTTTTGCTACTATTATTACCGGCCCTGTTAAGCCAAGTGGGTCGAAAATTGAGGAAATCACTCCTAAAACCTTACGTTTTGTAATTGGTTTGGAAATTTTGTTATCTTTTATTTTGTACATCAACTTATCGGTGTCGCTGGACCAGGTCAAACCAAGGACTTTATGGGTGTGGTCTCCAAACTCGGTTGGAGATGTATGTGTGTGTTGGTATGTGTGTGTATTGGTTACCTTGTTTAGGATGGCTTCTGAGTTAGACTTCCACTTTCGAAGTTTGAAGTTAGCTCCCCGGAGGATCTCGTTCACCTGTGAGGCTGTCTCAGCTACCTGATCTGCCGTATCCCCTCCGTAGATGAAGTCATCCATATAGAATTGATTCGCGATGGCCTCCGCCGCCGCTGGAAATGTATGTTTGTTTTCGTGTGATAATTGCAACAAACATCTTGTTGACACGGCGGGCGCGGATTTCAAACCGAAACTTAAGGTGGTTAGCATGTAAACTTTCAGTGGTTGGTTTGTATTTTCTCGCCAATATATACATTGAAGATGATATTGACTTGGTTTCAAATATATACACCTATACATTTTTTCTATATCTGCATTAATGACATACCTATACTGTCTGAAGCGTATAAGTATGTTAATGAGCTCGTCTTGCTTTATTGCCCCTTTGTATTGTATGTCGTTTAAAGAAACACCGTTATCACAGCGGCAGGAACAATCAAAAACAATTCTAACGGGGGTACTTTTTGAATCACGGATCACTGCTTGGTATGGTAAAAAATTACATTGGCCATCATAATTATCGTGTAATTTAATCATATGGCCAGCTTGTTCAAATTCGCGCATAAACTTTACATATTTTTCTTGTAAATCTGGGTTCCGTTGGAACTTGTACTCTAAAACTTTGAACCTCCGGTAAGCTATGTGCTTAGATTTGCTTAACTCGCTAGGTGGTGATTTTAACGGAAGTTCAATTACAAAGTTACCTTCAGAATTGCGAGTGTGAGTATTCAAAAATATCTCTTCACATTGTTTTTCATCATAAGGTAAATTAGGTGCGGAACCCTCCTCGATTTCCCAAAACTTTTGCAATTGGTTTTCGATTGTGATTTTACATTGAACCGACTGTACTATTGGTTTTGACTGTACTACGGAACCAGTCACTATATATCCCAAGCGTGTATTCTGCAAAGTAATCCCGTTATTGAGTTTGTGCTGCCCGATACAAAGCAAGTCATAAAATCGTTCCGCTCCGATAATCATATCTATTTCGGTAGGTAAATAAAATTCCGTGTCAGCTAATTGGTATTGGGGCGGAATATTCAAATCTTTTATTTCGCGTAGGTTTAGGTTGGTTCGGCAAATTGTAGGTACAATAAAGCAAGACAACTCGGTTGTATAGCTCTTATCTAGGGATTGTAATGTTATGTCACTGTAATTTAATAGGTTAGTAACACTATTATTGAAACCTATTACCTTTAGGTTGTGTTGTGATTTGGTAAGTTGTAACTTATTGAATGCACTCTCGCTAATGAAATTCGATTGCGATGCTGAATCTAGCAAAACCTTTAGCTTGTGCAGCTGACTGTACTTGTCCGCGACAAGCACTTGAGCAGTTGGGAGGATGACCGATTTATTTGGTATAATCGGTCGTGTTTGTTTTGAGATTTGAGCCTTATAATTGAGTGTAGTCTCGATTTGACTACTTGTCGAGCTTGGTTGCTCGTTGGTAAATGTTGTGCTAGGTTTGGTATGGAATGGTTTTTGGTGATGTGTGTTGGTATTTGCGTTCACTATCGATTTGTGTAGCAATGTGTGATGTTTGCCTTTGCATAAACGACACGTACTGGCCCTGCAGTTTGCTAAAACATGAGTCGCGGACAAACAATTAAAGCACAGACGTAATCTATTTACGGCTTGGATTCGCGCTTTGACACTTAGCGCACTAAATTTTTGGCATTGGTTTATGTAATGTGTACCTGTACAATGGGGACACTGATTGGATTTAAAATGTTTTGGGGTTACCTTGATAGCTTCGGACGTGGTTACCATGGCCTTCTTGGAGTCGGTGTCGACGTCCGACTGTACTACTGAGCCGGCTGCTGCTTCAAGCCGGTCAGCTCGGTTCCTCAGGAACGTTCGGAATTCCTGCAACGAAGGCAATTTCCTTGAGTCGATACTACTCTCCCATTTGGATCTTAAGTGGCTGTCTAGCTTATTTGCTAGTACATGACATGAATGATCATTAGATCCCAATTTTCAGTGGGAACATTTAGTGAGCGCAGGGACCTTAAATGTTTAGAAATGTTATCGTTAAGGCCTCTAAGGCCCGAGGGAGTTGATGGGACTGATTCTATGTCAAATAATGCTCTCATGTGATTGGATACAAGGCGCCGTGGGTTATTGTACCGCTCACATAGCATTTGCCATGCCAGCGCGTACCCTTCATCGGAAAAATCTAGTGAGCTAATCACCTCCAGCGCGCCGCCTTGTAAACAACTGCGTAGGTATTTATATTTTACGATTGGTGGCAAGTTACCTTGGTTTACTAGGGCATCAAACGTGTCTCTAAACTGCAGCCACTGGGTCAGGTCGCCCGAGTAACTAGGCAGGTTAATTTCTGGATATTTTATCGATTCACCAGGGAATGGTTGGGGCTTGGTTTCACTTACTATAGGCTTTTGCTCTTCTTGCACCAAGACCTTGGCCATTGCGGTAAGTCGATAAAATAGATTTTCAAAAGACTCACGCTCGGCTGCCTGCGCGTCGATCTCATCAGACTCGCTGCACAGCGTCTCGATTCTATCTTGTATGCTAGAAAAGTCTTTGTATAATATTGGTAATTGCTCCAATCTTAACTTAATGTCTATGATTCCCTCAGCTGTTAAATTACTCTTATCAACTTGATCTAGGTATTTCTTAAACAGGGTTAACTTTCGTTTACATACGCCACGTTTACATTTTAGTTTCTTAATTTTTTCTTCTACTGCGTCTTGGTAAACACTAGTATCTGAATGCTCTGAATCGTCACTCATTTTGGAATTTAAATATAAATGAAATAAATAAATGAAATAAATGAACTTTATTCTGTAAGTAGGCCGCAATGGCACTTTTACAAGGCACTTATACAATCGCAAATCAAAATTGGGTGGGGGAGAATTGGATTTGTAAAGGAATTGCCAGCTCACTTGCCTGATCGGTTTGAAGCTCGTGTGCAGCTCTTGGTTGTTGCTTCTTCTTCTTGCCGGCACCACCCACGTGGTCCGGTAGATTGGTAGGTACGGTCGACGATAGCACGCGCGGCACCACACACGTGCCCGCGCTTTTTGGTGTTCGTGATGTCTCCTCCGCGGTGCCAACCACGTGGCCCGCGTGTCGGTGGGCGCTAGCGCTTGCACGGATCAACGCCGCGCTCAGCAGCGCAACCTTTGTTCTGCTGCCTGAAGATCCCCAGGTTGTAAACCGCCTCAGACAGGCGTGTTCAGCGTCGTCGTCGTAAGCACACCGCGGTGCGCTTCTGCGGCCCGAATGCAATCGCGATGCGCGTGGCTGGTGCAAATGGCCGACGTTTCGCGGTGATTTTACGTACGGATCGACACCATTTAATATAGATAAAATCAGATTTAATTCGCGGGGTCACCATATGTTGGGATGGAGACCATAGGCGCAGAAAGAAAGAGACGGAGACAGTAAATGACTTATATTTATTAATATTAAATACAAGGGTGTCGACCGTGTCGGTTCGGATTTTAGAAGAAGAGCGCGGGCCACAGTGCCGCTTCCTTATATAGGTAAATTTAGCGATATCTGTTGGCAGAGCCATGAACTAATTACAATACTTGATAGTAAACTATAGCTAATTAAACAAGGTAGATGATTCTCTAAGAATCTGGTAGATGGCGTTACTAGACGCCATCTAATCCCTTAAATTGGTACAGTTATTAAAACATTATAGGATTAACAGATGGCGCCGCGTAGGCCTATACCTAATCTTATGTTAGTACCTAACAAGGGGAGATACTTATCCTCGATCTGTAACTCTCCAAATATACAACCGTCCCGAGCGTCCCTCGGCTAGGATGATTGCAGATTACAAGCGCTGAACCTCGGCGTCTGATGTGGTCGCTGCGGCCACATGTGATGCTTCTCCTGGACCCTCGATTCCTTGCCGAGGATGTTGGATATGGTGAAATATGAACAACTGACTCGAATTTACTGACTTTAATGTCCTGATAACTTGAAATATACAATAAACTGATACTGAATAGTTTTAATGGCGGATCCTTGTCGCCTTTGCGTTCCTGAATCGCAATCGTGAATGCAATGTCGTTCCGTCAATCCTAGACAGCTAGCCACACGTAGAAACACATACAGACTCGCTAGGTGGCGCTAGTGGCCATGACTTAGCCAACATTATGTTGGTATGAATGAAGTTACCTACAATGTAATTCAGTCTGAACTCAATGTTGAATTGATTCAACTCAAGATTCAATTCAAGATGGCCCTTCTGGCCACAGCTATCGCACGAGTAGTTTCTAAACCGACACCTGTCCGCACGATGAGCCTTGCCGCACCGCCAGCAGGCGCGGCCGGCGCCCGCGGCCCGCTCGCCGCGCCCGCCGCCGCCGCCACCGCCGCCGCCGCCGCCCGCCGCTCGGGAGCCGCGCGCGTCCACCCGGTGCAGCGCCTCGGCCGCGTCGAGTCCCGCAGTGGTTGCGCTGGTGCCACAGCCCGAGCCACTCGTCTGTGAGTGTCGCTCCGCCGCCTCCAACGCCAGCGCCAACTCCACGGCTCGCTTATATGTCAACGTCGCTTCCGCGAACAGGCGAGACCTCATATCGTCATTTAATAGGCCGGACACGAATTGGTCTCTTAAATTCTCTTCCAGGTTGGCCCCGAAGGGCGAAGTTACATGTACTGGCTAGGTGCTTCAACGCCTGCAAGTACTCTCCTATAGGTTCGCCTGTTCTCTGCCGTCGTTGACGAAACACGTGTTGCTCCGCAATTTCGGAACTCTTGGGTTCGAGATGGTCGCTGACTATTTGAACAAGCTCGCTGAATGTTTTCGTTTCGGGGTCGTTAGGAGCGCACAAATCACACATCAAACTATACGTTGCTTCACCAACTAACGTCACTAAAGTAGCCACTTGCAACTCCGTCTTAATCTCATTTAAGGTTATAAATTGTTTGACGCGCCTAATGTACGCCGACCACTTCTTACTCGCTAAGTCGAAAGGTTCAATTTTCCCGATTGGCATGATTACAAAACACTGCACGCTATTAGAACACAATTTAAAATTGTTATTAGCCTTTTTCCTCGTTCGCCAGTAGTATTTTATGTGGAATTCGGTTGCGGAAAGAAAGTAAACGCCTGTAACGTAAACACGTTACGTAACCTAGATTACTTTATTAAACTTATATTACTATACATAATTATAGCTTTCATCAAAATATAATAGTCTTATCTACTAACACTTACCTACAATTATAACAACATAAACAAATAAATACTATACCTAAATTCAACTATAATTTGGGTTATTTATAATACGTAGTTGTTTTCCCCCGACGACTGTACTTGAATGCCATCGCCTTTGTTTCGCGAGTAACGGTCCGCCGTCGGCCGGCACCCCTCGCCGCGCGTCCCGCAGCCCGCGCTCGTCTTAGCGTAGCTGCCTCTCGCCAGACAGAATTTTAATCTCGACGCCGGCGCACGTTCGCTTGCTTGGCGCAGCGACTTCACACGTAGCCGGCGAAATTTATAATGGTGCAGTAAAGTTATTAAATCGGGCCTCTGCCCGTATGTGGTGTACTCAGTAGTCCACAGTTTTAATATTTAAGTGTTTTAAAACCCCATTGGGTAAGTGTTAAACGTTATTATGCCTCCAAATAACGGTAATTTCAAATGGTGTGTCTAACGGCTTTTTAGGCTAAAATGTTTCTTTGTTCTCTCGCTTGCCGCATATATTTCTGCCTTACTACGCATCACAACTATTTTGCATTGCATTTAATCACGTAAATTAGAGAATATAATATTTAATTAAATGTTGTGAAACCTAGTCATTGATTTTGTGATGTAGTTTTACCATCTCATCATGTAAACTCCGTTCTGACTGTGACACCGCACATCACCACCAGGCCATCATCATCACTATCACGCAGTACTACTCTCTGTGCTTCTGCTTAATGCTGCCGTGCCGTCACAGTCAACGGAGCCGTTACAATTCGAATTTACTTACACAAAGGACGTAAATTCCAGGGTACTACCTTACGGATTAAGGCCAAGACCACCGATCGCGCGCTGACCCTAGCTGACGTCCCTCAGCTCATCCTCCTTCAGGGCTACTCCGAGAACCAGGGGAGTACTGGCGTGGTGGCGGCTGAACCCCTTCAATACCCGGGAGTAAAAATTAGACGGCTTAGTCGAACTCTGACCCTACGACTTATTCGTGTGCTTGCGGCGTAGCGGAAATAAATATTTTATAGTTAACTTGTTGTTTAATTCCACACCTTTTCCGCTAACTTGCAGCACGCCAAGTCAACGACACAACTGATTTATTTAGGGATTACCCTCAAAAAGAACATTATTAGTCTACCCCACATTTCATGCATATACGACAATCTCATTGTGCATTTAAAAGGCTATTCAATTCAGGTTTTAGTAGAGCCCTACGTCGTTTAGTATCGGCGTTATAACTCAGCAGCCGAATAAACTTGGGACCATTATTTAAAAAATGTTTTTTTTGTCATTATTTTTAGATCGATGAATGGGATCTCACTATGCTCATCTTATTGTGCATCTAAAAGGCTATTCGAAACAGGTTTTAGTAGAGCCTTACCTCGTTTAGTTTCGGCGTTATGTCTCAGCAGCCGAAAAAACTTGGGTCCACTATTTATACTTACTAATTATACTTTTTCGGACATAAATTAATACTCCGGATACTGTGATACATAAATATTGACCATGGCACCGCCAAAATCGAAACCTAGGGCAAGAGAGGAGATGGACAAAAGGTTAGTGGACGTTAGTTTGAATCTCGAAGCAGAGTTAAAAGAAATAAAACATAAGCTATATGGATGCCACGATTTAATATTAAACCAGCAACGCGAAATAACCAACAACAAGAACCAAATGGCTGAGCTTATAAAAATGGTGAGAGCTACCTGGTAATACAGAACGACCAGAAGTCGCAAGTTCCCGAGATATCCCACACAAACTACACTCGCACTTCACAAATAATGCCACTTTCAATGAGTCCGGTCCTCAAGGTCTTCAATACATTTCTGACACAGTTGAGACACAAACTACCACTCAGTGCATTCCCACGGAGGCACGGGATGCCAATGTCAACGCGCCTACGTCGTCGTCTACTCCAGTGGCACCGCCCACTGTAGCTGAGCCGCTCCGCCGTCTCCGCCAGCGGCCTACCCGGCCACCGCCAGTTACTGGAGGTCCTGGTCTTGAGGCTTGAGGTTCAGGTCCAGCAACTGTTCTGCCAGTTCCCGCTGGCCCTCCAACTCTAAGACCGGGAGAAACGACATCACCTGCACCTCTCATATCTGGTGGGCCTAGTGGGCAACCTTCAGCTCTAAAGGCACCGCTGACGGGAGGTACGACGTGCGGACAGCCGGGCCTCCGTGCAGCCGCGCCGCGCCTCGCCAGCCTGCACGTGTTCAACCTGAGCGAGGATACCACCGTGAAAGACGTCCTTCAACACGTGCGCTCCGGGTTAGGTATTGACAACGCAGAGTGTGAGCGCTTAGTTGTTACACGAGGTCAGTACTCTTCCTTTAAACTCGACGTGCCCGCGGAGAAGGTCCGCCTGGTAAGGAATCCACAGCACTGGCCCGAACACGCGTCTATCAGGCGTTTTAACTTCGTCGATCCAAAAAACTTGCAGAGCCCAGACGCCAGCGCCAGGTTAAAACCACACTAATAACCTCAAAAGAACCGTTTAAAATACTGCATCAAAATGTTCGATCTATTTGTGGAAAAACTGGACTTTTGGACTTGGTGTTAAACGCGGAAACCGGATATCAGATATACGATTGCGTAACCACGGCTTTGGATGCCAAGCAAAAGGCGGCAGGGGTATTCTGCGACTTGTCAAAAGCGTTCGATGTAATTAATCACGAGTTGCTTTTAAAAAAGATAGGGCAATACGGCATAAACAAAAACACTCGTGACTTACTTACATCGTTCCTAAACAACAGATGGCAGACTGTTGAGGTCAAAATGGGGGGAAAAAGTATGAAATCTGAGGCCGGAGTACTAAAACATGGGATTCCACAGGGCTCTTCCCTGGGAAATACCCTGTTTTTAATATTTGTAAACGATCTCCCTTCCTCTTTATCTGAAGGTAAAATGGTGTTGTTTGCCGATGACACTACTGTTGTGGTAACTGCTCAGACGTACTCTCAACTCGAGCAAAAAGTTTCAGATGCATGTAGTCAACTGCAAAAGTGGTTCTCGGCAAACGGCCTCATCCTAAATGTCTCCAAATCTAATATAATGTTGTTCACAACCGGAAACACTACACACACTCCACTGATACAGAGTCCGATACCCCTCTGTGAGTCCTGCAAGTTCCTCGGATTTACCATTGACGCCAGGTTGAACAGGAAAGAACACGTGGACAACTTGTGTGAAAGGTTGGGCAGTGCTGTATTCGCCCTGCGCAAGCTGAAGCCGATTGTCTCAAGTGATGCACTATTACAGATTTACTATTCATATTTCTACTCCTTAATGTCGTACGGTATCGTTTTGTACGGGAACTCAACGAACTCTGAGAGGGTGTTCAAATTACAAAAACGATCCGTACGTATATTGGCTGGAGTAAATTCCAGGCACTCTTGTAGGGAACTCTTTAAACAATACCATATAATGACTCATTATTCACTATACGTGTTTGAAGTAATAATGTTCACGCGTCGAAACATTAATCTATTTAAAAGAGCAAATATGCCTGGCAGAATCACCGTCAGACCGGCCGACTACTGCCTGTGGGGCGGCGACTCGCGCTGATCGACCGAAGCCCGCGCGTGATAGGCCCGTCAATGTACGAGCGTCTACCCGCCACACTTAAAAATGAATTATAGAATGACATATTTGAGCGCCGACTGAGGGAACTTTTGTTATCGAAATCGCTGTATTCCGTAAAGGAATACAACGAAAAAATGATAAATCCTTAATTTTTTTATTATTATTAATTTATTGACATTATTAAATTATATTATTGTTTTTTGATTTTTTAAATGACTCATGTTTATAACTTTTATTTTATTATTATTGACTTTTTGACATTTTTATATCTAGGATGCTATTATTGATAATTTTGACATTTATATGCATTTTGAAATTTTTGACATTGTAAAAATTGTAATATTCTTTTTTTAATGATTCATTTGTATCGAATTTTTTAATTTTTATTATTGTTTATTATTTATATACACTCTGACGATCTTTTTGTGAATTCATGCTATTTTAATTTTGTAAAATGACATGTTGTCGCGATTGAAGTCCTTGTTACTACGAGAAGGGTTTCCTGAGTGATAACTAATTAAGAAAATAAAGCAACAAGAATCCGTGCAAAAAATGTATATAATGTATATCTCAAAAATAATTAAAATTTGAGTCCGACTTTAAAATGAGGGGTCGTGGATAGGGAATGCAGAACCGGTACCATTTATCAGTCCCGGGATTTTCGGTACTGGCCGGTAGAGGAACCGGGATTTCCCGGTATTTTCGGTACTTTCGGGAAATTACTTGTGGTGGTTTTGAGACGTGAGTAGTTTTAGCCTAATACCTTTTTTGGACAATATGATAACAGTTGCTCGCGCGCACCCCCCGCGCTAGGACGTGTGTCGGTAAACATATTCGTAAAACACGGGAAAAATGACGCAGTGCAAGAAGTGTAAACTCTTTATGTCTACCGTTAACAAAGACGAGTTAGTGAAATGTAAAGGTGTGTGTGGCGGAGTGTTTCATAAAAAATGCGCACGAGCGTTTTTTGTGGAAAACGGTGTCTGTGAAGAGTGCTCAAGACGTCCAAATAGTCACAAAACTCCTACAACCGTAACCGGGCCAGCTACTTCTTCAGAAAATGTGCTTGAAGAGCTAAATAAAAAGCTGGACATAATTTACGGTATGCAGACATCCCTGAATGGGCTTATCGAAACTGTAGAGGTATATGCCGTAAAATACCAGGAGTTGCTGGACTTAAAGAAGAAGGCAGACAATAAAATAGCAGCCTTGGAGCAAAGGAATGGACACTTGGAAAAATGTATCACAACGCTGGAACAAAGAGTTTCTCTGCTGGAAACCAAGGACAAGGACAAAAACATAGTGATTAGTGGCTTGGAGAAGGTAGAGGGGGAAGATACCAAAAAAGTAGTAGAAATGTTGGCCCAAAAACTTAAATTAAACACCGAGAGTATTGTAGAAGGACGCCGAGTGGGCCCAGTCAATGATAAAAATAAGACCCCGCGGGTACTCGTAACACTCGCAACTAAGATGGCCCGCGACCAGTGGCTGAGCCAGCGCAAAAACAGGATCACGAACGCGGATGTTTACGAGGACGAGAACGATGCGCCTATCTATATTAACGAGGACCTTTCCAAAAATACAAGACACCTACTATGGCGCGCAAGAGCAGAGCTCAAACCGGGCTTTAAGTATATATGGGTAGTGGATGGGAGAATACTGGCTAGAAGAGAGGAGGGTGAGAAAAAAATTACACAACATTCGCTCTGAAAGCGATATATATACATTGAAATCGCAGCTGGAGTGATTGCATTTTAAATAGTTGCTTGTTTGGGTTGGTACTCCCAGCCACCCTCATATTTAAATAAATACCTACACTTCTCTCGAGTTGATACAAAAACTATAAGCTGGATCCCCTATCAACTATTACCCCTGATATTGAATTTACGAAATACACACAAACAGATATATGGACACAAAATGTTACCAGCGATAATCGTTATGTACATATAATACACTTGAATATTCGCTCACTGAGAAAAAACTTTAATCAATTGCTACTAATATTAAGTAACTGCCTGAAGAATGTAGGGTTAATCATATTGAGCGAAATAAACGTTACAGAGGACGAGCTACCTATATACAACATATCTGGCTATGACATGCACTGGACAACTAGAGAGACAAGACGTGGAGGGGGAGTATTGATATATGCGAAAAGCGACTTGCAGCTGGAGGCTAGGCCAGTGGAGAGTGACTGCGCAGAAATCCTGTATGCGAAATTGAGACTAAGTGGAAACAAAATATCTCATATATTAGCAGTGTATAGACCCCCAAACTTAAATAAATCAAGTTTTATTGTTCAGTTGCAAAATATAATTAAAGGAATACCACCAGAGTGTGATGCTATAGTTATTGGAGATGCGAATATTAACCTTAATGACAATTCATCGCCAACGGTAGCGAGGTACACAACAACAATGGCAGAGTGCGGTATGGAATGCGCGATAACAGATAACACTCGGGAGCAGATAGTGGACGGGCGGCTTGTTACGTCATGCATTGACCATCTGTGGCTGCGCGCGGCCAGGTGCAGCGCGCGGCCGGCCATAGTACAACCTGCAGCGTACCTACTGGTCTGCGATGTCTCCGACCACTACCTCATAGGACTACGTATTCCCCATGGTGATTTTAGTGAGTTCCAGGCACATAATAAAATAATGAAAATTGACAATAGATTGGTAAGTGAAAAATTAGATGCGGTAAATTGGAATGAA
Source organism: Cenopis cana (assembly GCA_951800055.1). NCBI lineage: Eukaryota > Metazoa > Arthropoda > Insecta > Lepidoptera > Tortricidae > Cenopis > Cenopis cana. The sequence goes on from CATOHG010000005.1 coordinate 1,138,184, forward strand.
ATAGCTCAAATAAAATGTCCGTTAGTGCTTTATTCAGCAGTAACTAGCGTGTTTAAGAACATATATGACACGTCAAAGATTTCAAGTGTGAGTCATACGAGCCAACGTATTGCACAACCATGGATCTCAAAAGAACTAAACCGTATGACAGTGAGACGAGACGAACTACTTCGGTTGTGGAAGTCAAATCCAAAGAATATGAACTATAGACTACAATATAATAAATTTAGAAATAAAGTGAATAATTGTATAAATAAAGCAAAGAATGAGTATAGAAAGTCTGAATTAATTAAATGTCAGCTTGATAGTAGGAAAATAAGGGTAAATATTAATAACTGGTTAGGAAAAAGTCACGCTACAGTAGACGATGTCACTATGAAATACTTAGGTAAATCGGAGAGTATTTTAAATATTTGTAACAACTTTTCTAAAACATTCACAGAGGAAATACATAATATTAAACACAACTGATAGTGAGAAATTTTTAGTAAGATCAAACTATGTACGTGAATCCATGGTAACGCTTCGATACGTAAGAACTGACGCTAATGAGGTTGAGCGAGTTATTGACAGATTATCGTGTAATAAGTCACCTGGCGCGGATGAGATAAGGGTCGTGGATGTCAAACGCCTTAAAGCGCAGTTGAGTCCTATCATTGCATCCTTTATTAACATGTGTGTGGAACAGGGTGTCTATCCGAATGAATTAAAATTAGCTTTAATTAGACCCATTTTTAAGCAAGGATGTCATTTAGATTATACAAACTATAGACCGATCGCGATTCTATCAGTCATTAACAAAATTACGGAAAAAATAATTGTTCGACAAATAACTGAATTTCTAGAAAATAATAATATTATCTCGAACGAACAGCACGGCTTCAGGCGCGGTCGCAGCACAGCCACCGCGCTCGCGGAGTTTACGGACTACATTAATGAACGCCTAAATGAAAAAAAGCAAATCGTGGCGATTTTTATTGATTTCAAAAAGGCGTTTGACACCCTCGACCACACGCAGCTCTTGCAGGCCATGCACGAGTGCGGCGTACGCGGGCCGCTGCTCGCGTGGCTGCGCACCTACCTGACGGAGCGCGCGCTGCGCACCGTCGTGCGAGGCCACGCCGGCGACGACGCGCCTGTGCGCTATGGGGTACCCACCGGCTCCGTCTACGGGCCGGTCGGCTACATCATGCATGTCAATAGCGTATGTAATGTGGTACGGGACTGTAAAATGTATATGTATGCTGACGACACCTGTTTGTTGTATGCGGACAAAGACCTGAAAGTCGTGCAGGAGAAGGTTCAGGGTGATTTAGGAAACGTAATTAAATGGGCTCACGACAATGGAATCATAATAAACTTAGAGAAGACTAAGTGTATGTACATACGTTCCCCGTACTGTCAACATCCGGAAGGGAATTTAAAAATAGTTGGGCATGGGTATGATTGCTTACATAGGGGAGGGCAAGATTGTACCTGTAACGAGATACAGTTTGTAGAAAGTTACAAATATTTAGGATTAACTGTGGATTGTCACCTGTCTTGGAAAGTACATATTACTAATGTATGTAATAGGCTTCGGTCTGTCCTGGGTAAATTTTACCATTTACGTAATGTGGTAAGCAGGTCAGTTATGTATACCTTGTATCATGCCCTTGTTGACTCGATATTGTCGTATGGTTTGAGCAGCTATGGCCGCACTTTTCCCACTTACACTAATCGTATTAAAACCATACAGATAAGATTCCTAAAATATTTAGTAAACAAAAACATCAAAAAGCGATGCCGTCACAATTACGATAGACTCTACTCGATTTGCAATATCCTTCCAGTACAGGAAAAGTGCGCGCTCTTGATGGCCCTAGAACAGTATAGACGCAGTGACTATAAAAAGCACTGAATCATGCATGCCGTACGCGAAGCGTTACCAAGGAAGTATCTTTGAGAAAACTGGTAGTGCCAAGGGTGTGTAACTTTTACGGAAAGCGTACCAGAAGATATTTAATACCTAGTATTTTAAATGGTGTACCAGACCAAATAAGATCCTGCCAGGATGTGTCAAAAATTGTGTACAAAAAAGACTAAAAGAAGCGCTGCTGGACAGATTCGAAAGGAATACCTGATCGAAACTGTGCAGCAGCGGTAGCACTAAACTAAACCCTTTATTTAAAATGGCACTAGGTCTAAATTTGTAACTAACATTAAAGTTCCGTTTTCCGGTGTATGTACGTACATGCTTGTGTGTATGTGTGTGAGTAGGTATGTGTGTGCGTGTGTATATGTATATGTACATATATATACATATACATGTACATATATATATATAGGTGTGTATGTACATGTATATATATATATTTACATATTTTTGTGTTGCACCTGGCCATGAGGCGGCAATTACCGCACGCTCCGCGCGCGGGAGATCCCGCTTCCTGGCTAGGGGGTGACATAAAATTTTGTACTTAACACGGGCGGTAATGGGGAGAGCCTCGGAGCGCATGTTTATCGCCCTTGCCTTCGGCTCGGGCGTCAAATACCTGCGATCTGGGACATTCTTTGTTTTGCCGCCCTTGTTAAGTAATGTACTATTTTAGAATTTTAGTGCCACTCACGCTCTTTTAGAGGTATTGTAATGTAGGACACTTTAGCACTTGCACCGTGATCCTAAAAAATGTAACTAAGAACTATAAGTATACCATATTGTTGTTGTGTTTATATTTGAAGTAGCTGTTCAAATATAAGCGCAACAATAACAAGTAAATCCCATCAGATGTGATGTACTCAATATTTTTAAGTGGTGGAGGGTAACTTGTTTTTCTGCCGACAAACTGTTATGCAGTTTGGCAGATATTAGATATGTTTGTTTAAATATTTATTAATGTATCAAATAAATTAAAAAAATAATAACAATAATAATATCAGGGATGCAAAAAGAAAATACACGTGTTTTGTTATCAAAATACACATTACTTATATAAATCACAATGAATTTGCTTATTTTATCTTAGCGTTTTATAAAACGGACTCAAAATTATATCAAAGAGTTTACTAAATGTTTACAATTTGTTCATTATTATTTTAACTTTAATTGAATCAAGAGTCTGTCATAATCATTGCTGCCGTGGAGTGTCTTGTACAACTTAAGGTTGTAGTACAGAGTTTGTCCAGAATATAGTAAGTGTAATTATTACATCGTTATGTTACATTGTTATGAATGAAGACAAATCCTGTACAATATTCTTGACTAAAGGTATTTGCATCTCAAAAAGCGTATAAAATAACCGTAAAATTACGAGGGCAGATTGTTTACACTTCACAAACAAAAGTCATTTCAATAATTAGTTATTGCTTATCTCCTTCTGTCAAATATTCCTTTGTCATTTGGTAAGCTGTTTGTCACATAATTTTATTGTAACCGTGTAGGATAACATTAATAAGAAAGAAGTAAGATTCTCACTTGAAATATTTTAATAGGTGTAATAAAGTCTAAAGTGGTAAATCGTTTTCAGCCGAAGCGCTTCTATAACCCATAGCGGTAACCAAAACCAACCCTCTACAACCACAGTGATACCGGTGGAAGTGTTAGCTGAGGGTGAATTAACACTCTTGCTGTACCTGTAATAGTACCTGCACAAGAGTGTTAATTCACTCTCAGCTAACACTTCATCGGTATTGTTGCTGTTGTCGCGGGTTGGTTAACACTGCGGGTATAAAGATCACTGCTCTACAGGCCTTCTGTAATCTTTACCTGTTGTATCGCGTGGGCTTGTTTCGGGGTTATAACGATGTTATAGCATGCTCTAACATCTTTATACAGGCATGTGTTAACACTTTAATAATCATATGGAACCGATATAAGAATGATATACAGGTATTCTTAACGCTAGCGTGCTGGTTGGGTGCTAGTTGGGCGACTACCTACTAATAGTGTAGCTGTAGAACAATGAACACGCACGTTGGGGTAAGTATGCGGGTGGAGGACTGGTTAGGTGACGGCGCTGATGAATTTGTATAAGCGGGACGGAGTAATGGCCAGCCGTGGTCGTGAATTGGCTGCTTAGAGCGATGTTTCCGTTTATAAACATCGCTTGCGTTATTTTATCGATATATATTAAATTTAAGCTGCAAATTACATTTCCCGAAAATCCCGAAAATACCGGGAATTCGATTTCGTAGTACCGGTTCCTACCTTGGTTCAAAAAACCGGGAAATCCCGGTATTTTCGGTACCGGTATTTCCCGGGAGCAAACCCTAGTCGTGGAGTACTAATTATAAATTCACACAGTCCCGGGTTCGTTTTCTGGGCCTAGGTACTCTCGCCTGGGGGTATGAAGCAGATGGTGCTCGCGAGCGCTCTTAATTCTGGCCGACTATACTTCTGCGGCGGCCCGGAAGTGGGAAGAAAGGCGTCGTGCCGAACCCGAGGCGTAGTAGCGTTGGTGTAGGAAAGAGCTGCCGAGGGTCTTCTACCCAGATCGGTAGCCCGAACTTTGGACCCTGGAACGCGCCGTCCAGATGTATTGAAAATGGGCCCGCATTTGATTTGTGAGCATCCCCAGCGAACGGCGGAGTAAAAGCGATACCTAAAGGTAGCAGTGATGCTGTGGATGTTCACAATCAGAAGCGGAGATTACAATTTTGGTGGATGATGCAACCGTTATAAAAATAAATGTTAAAAAATGAGGGTGGAATAAAGTAAGCACTCGATTGCGGTATGATGATGCAAAATCAATTGTAGAATGTAATTAAGCACTAACACTGCAAGTTACACTAATCTATACGATAATTATTTAATACTACAATTCTAGAATATTAGGTACCACTTACCCGATTCGGGGTTTATAAACACTCACGATAATAAACATTTACTCATTTGAGAGTGATTTAATTATTGTAATTAACTTCGAGGAACGTTTAGTGACGAACACTTATTTAATTTCGGGTACGTTTCTTAAAACATAATTAAGACGTATCAGAGACCGAATAGATATGTGACGTGCGTTCAAACTCGACGGCAGATCTGGAGTGTCGCTAAGGCGATGCGTAAATGCATACGGCGAGATAACAAACAAAAGAACTCGTTCGTTACCAGGGGTGCTAAGACGGCGCTGATGAATTCATGTTACATTTTAATGTTCGTGTGTAGTTTTAAGTTGATTATATGTAAATATTTGATAACGACATTAGCTTTAAGTATTGTATATATTTGTTTCTTGCTTATTATAATAAGAATAGTGTTATGTATGTAACAATAACGTTACAATGTTAATTTTCAATAAGAAATAAATGAATCAGTTAGTGCGCACGCGCTCAGCGTACGGACGCGCGATAACGGATATCTAACGTAACTTATTAGTAAACGATCTAAAAATGGTTCAATGCAATAAATGCAAATTATTTGTGTCAATGAACAAAGATGAAAATATTGTGAAGTGCAAAGGTGTGTGTGGAGCTGTCTTTCACAGGAGATGTGTGCAAAATATAAAACAGTTTTTACAAACATCATACTGTGAGGACTACCAGAAAACCAACCCGCAGCAGCCACAGTCAGGCCCATCCCCAAAGTTAGATTTAAATCTCGGTGAAGCAACTGGAGAGAAAGTCTTAGCTGAGATAAATAAAAAACTGGAAGTGCTATACAGTGTCCAGAAACAAATGGAGGACCTGACAAGCGCAGTGGAGTTTTACTCCGAGATGTACCAAACCCTGGTAGAGTATAAAGAAGAATCTCAAAAAAAAATTAAGTCGCTGGAACAGAAAAATGTTTACCTAGAAAAGTGCAACAAAGCTCTAGAAGAGAGGGTACTGGAGTTGGAGACGCACGAGAAAGAAAGGAACGTAGAAATTCATGGACTAGAGACACAAGAAAATGAAGATATTATAGCTGTAGTACAGAATTTGGCCGATAAATTAAATCTAAACCCAAGTGAGATTGAAGATGTGCAGAGGGTAGGGCAAGAAAAAGTCGACGCAACAAAGCCGAGAATAGTGCTGGTTAAATTTAAGACTAAAAGTGCCCGCGATGGCTGGATGCGAGCAAAAAAGGGCAAAAAATTACTAATAATGAAGTTCACAACAATGGCAGCACTAAGCGTGTATATATTAATGAGGATTTACCGAAGTACAAGCGCCAGCTACTGTGGCTGGCAAGAAGTGTGCTAAAACCAAAAGGCTTCGAATTCATATGGGCCCAGGACGGCAACATCCTAGTAAAAAAAAATAGCGAAGAAAAAAAGATATATAATGTTAGATCGGAGCAGGATCTAAACAAATTCGAAGCGGGTAAATAAATAAACAGGTGCGGCTGGCACATCAAGTACACATTAGGTGATTTTTTATCATCAAAATTCGATCGAGCAGAAGATTTATGCCCTGATTTTGTTTACAAAAGGTATTATAACATGACAACTTTAAGTACAGAGTTAAACCAAAATGAACAGCGTGTCCACATTTTTCACTTGAATATAAGATCGCTCCGGAAACATTTTAATGAACTTTTAGTTATGCTAGAAGAAAACAAATATAAGATAGACATAATAATTTTAAGTGAAATAAATATCAAGACTGAAGAGTTACCTTTCTATCAAATATCTGGATATAGTACATTTATATGGTCGAGAGAAAATATGAGAGGGGGAGGAATATTAATATATGCAAAAACAGAAATTGGTTTTAGCGTTCAAAAAGTTAAAACGGATGCTCTCGAAACTATATATGGTCAGCTTAAAGTGGAAGAAAATTTGTTACATATAATTGCCATATACAGACCCCCTAGTAAAAATAAAATCGTATTCATGGACCAACTAAGGACTATCATAAAACCTATCCCGGAATCCGAAAGTGTTATAGTGATCGGTGATATTAATATAGACATCTTAAACGATGTAATTAACCCGACTACTACGAGATATAAAAACATCCTGTGTGGTTGCGGCCTGCAGTGTGCAATACCGAGTACAGAGATAACGCGCGAAGCGATAGTGGACGGGCGGCACGATGCGTCATGCCTGGATCATGTATGGGTGCGAGCGGGACGGAGCGTCGGCGGCCTGTCGTCGTATGTGCTGGAGGTGCATATTTCTGATCATTATGCCGTTGGAATAGAATTGGATATGCGCGTAAGTGCTGATAAACCGTTACTAGCGGAGAGTAGGGACAGAGTGCGCGAGGTGATTAATGAAAAACTGGTTATCAAAAAGTTTGATGAATTTGACTGGGCGCAATTACTTTTGATAACATGTCCGCTTATCCTGTTTCAGACGTTATGTGTAGTTTTTAATCGTATTTATGGGGAAAGTACAATAAGCGTAACAATGCGAAACCAATGTCAAAGAACAAAACAGCCATGGATAAACAAAAATCTATATCAAATGTTATTACGTAGGGATTATTTATTTAGATTATGGAAGTCGCAACCAAAAAATATGAGTAAGAGGCTAGAATATACTAAATTTAGAAATAAGGTAAATAAATTGGTAAACGAGGCTAAAAATAGATACAGACAGTTAGAGATATTGAAATGCGAAGGAGACTTTAGAAAAATTTGGGCAAATATTAATTTATGGCTGGGCAGAAATAATAAAAGTTTAGATGATGTTATAGTAAGATATTTAGGTAAGAAAGAAAGTATTAGTCAAATTTGCACTAACTTTTCGAAGACGTTTACAAGAGAAATTCGGGAGATTAAACATATTTGTAGTATAAAATTCTTAGATCGAAAGGAGTATGTAAAACCATGTGACGTAAGTTTTAGATTTATCAAAGTGACCCCCTCTGACGTGGAAAAAGTCATAAATATGTTGTCATGCGAAAAGGCAGCGGGTTTAGACTGTATAAGGGTCAAAGATGTAAAATATTTGCGGAATCAGTTAAGTCCGATTATAGCTAAATTGATAAATACCTGCGTAGCCATTGGTACCTATCCTGATCAACTAAAATATGCAATAATAAGGCCTATCTATAAATCGGGAAGCCATTTGGAATATGTAAACTATAGACCAATCGCCATTTTATCTGTTATTGACAAAATCGTCGAAAAAATTATCGTTGGTCAGGTTAGTAGATTTTTGGAAAGGCATAGTATATTATCAAGCGATCAACATGGTTTTCGTAAATCTCGCAGCACGATCTCTGCCCTAATGGGGTTCACAGATTATGTAAATGATTGCTTGGACTCGGGTAAACAGGTACTCGCTCTTTTTATTGATTATAAGAAAGCATTCGAGACACTGGATCACGACATTTTATTGCAGGCCATGGATGAATGTGGAATACGCGGTCCCACTAAAAACTGGTTTAAAGCCTTTTTGACAGGCAGGAAAATAAGTACGAGGATCGCGGGGTACACTGGTGAAGAAACGGACGTGGACCTCGGGGTGCCGACCGGATCCGTGTATGGTCCCGTGGGATACGTGATGCACGTGAACAGTGTCTCGAATGTTGTCAAATATTGTCGGGTGTATATGTATGCAGATGACATGTGTTTGCTTTATGCTTCGAAGGTTGTATCAGAGATTCAAAAATCCGTACAAGAAGACTTTGAATGTATAACTAAATGGGCACACGATAACGGCATTATTCTGAACTTAGCGAAAACCAAATGCATGCATATACACTCGCCATATAACCAGCAAGCAAAAAGTGTTAATAGGGAGCATTTAGGTATAATAGGACATACATATGACTGCTTACATGTAAACAAACTTAACTGCACCTGTGATAAATTGGAATTCGTAGAGACATTTAAATATTTAGGCTTAACTGTTGATAGGAAGTTCAACTGGAAACCACATGTTAGTGATATTTGTAATAGATTAAGGTCTGTGCTAGGGAAGTTTTATCAACTGAGTGGAGTATTAAATAAAAAAACATTACGGGTAGTTTATTATGCACTTGCTGACTCATTAATTAGTTATGGACTTATTGTGTACGGGAGAACGTTCACAACTTATATTAAAGAGGTAAAAAATCTGCAAATAAGACTAGTTAAGTTTCTTGTTAGTAAAAATGTGAAGAAAAACTGTAACAAAGATTATGAAAAGTTATTTCCCTTATGTAAAATTTTGCCTGTAGACAAAAAAGTTAAATATTTAATAGGGTTAGAGCATTACTTTAAGGAAGATTATAAATTAATTAGGCAAAATAAAATTTATACTAGAAGTACTAAGTCCAGAAAACTAATTCAACCGAACGTAAAAAACTATTATGGTGAAAGAACGTCAAAATATTTAGTACCAAAGATTTTTAATAAAATTAAACTAAGTAAAAAAAAGAGACAGGAAACTAAACTAAGTAAAGCATCATTAAAATTAAAGCTGAGGGATTTCCTTCTCGACGACAAGTCATCGTCAGCAGGTTGATGTAGGTACTTAAGTACATTTAAAATGCCTGAACACATTCAATAAACCTACTGCCGGCGGTCGTTGTTGTCGAGGAGAAAATACCTAGTGCCTGTTTACACATACTTGCATCTGTTGGACAGACAAGTACGACATAAATATATGTAGAATAGATCGATCGTATAGCATTATAGATATAGTGATTAGTAAATAAATTAGTAGATATAAGATAACTTGCTTTATTGAAACTGAGCGCGCCTCTCGCCATCAAACGTAAAAGTTTGGCGAGGACATCATTCAACTGTAACATTTGTATTTTTTATTTTTGTTAAATAAATTAAAAAAAAAAAAAAAAAAATCTAATCAAATTTTTTTTTTCACTATTTCTAGATCGATGAATGGGATCTCACTATACTTATCTTATTGTGCATCTAAAAGGCTATTCGAAACAGGTTTCACTAGAGCCCTACCTCGTTTAGTTTCGGCGTAATGACTCAGCAGCCGAAAAAACTTGGGTCCACTATTTCAAAAATGATTTTTTTGTCATTATTTCTAGATCGAAGAATGTGATCTCACTATGCTCATCTTATTGTGCAGCTAAAAGGCTATTTAATTCAGGTTTTAGTAGAGCCCTACCTCGTTTAATTTCGGCGTTATGACTCAGCAGACAAAAAAACTTGGGTCCACTATTTCAAAAATATTTTTTTGTCATTATTTTTAGATCGATGAATGGGATCTCACTATGCTCATTTTATTGTGCATCTAAAAGGCTATTCGAAACAGGTTTAAGTAGCGCCCTACCTCGTTTAGTTTCGGCGTTATGACTCAGCAGCCGAAAAAACTTGGGTCCGCTAGTTCAAAAATGATTTTTTTGTCATTATTTCTAGATCGATGAATGGGATCTCACTATGCTCATCTAGATGTGCATCTAAAAGGCTATTCAATTCAGGTTTTAGGAAAGCCCTACCTCGTTTAGTATCGGCGTTATGACTCAGCAGCCGAAAAAACTTGGGTCCACTATTTCAAAAAATATTTTTTTGTCATTATTTCTAGATCGATGAATGGGATCTGACTATGCTCATCTTATTGTGCATCTAAAAGGCTATTCGAAACAGGTTTCACTAGAGCCCTACCTTGTTTAGTTTCGGCGTAATGACTCAGAAGCCGAAACAACTTGGGTCCACTATTTCAAAAATGATTTTTTTGTCATTATTTCTAGATCGATGAATGGGATCTCATTATGCTCATCATATTGTGCATCTAAAAGGCTATTCGAAACAGGTTTTAGTAGAGCCCTACCTCGTTTAGTTTCGGCGTTATGACTCAGCAGCCGAAGAAACTTGGGTCCACTATTTCAAAAATGATTTTTTGTCATTATTTCTAGATCGATGAATGGGATCTCACTATGCTCATCTAATTGCGCATCTAAAAGTCTATTCAATTCAGGTTTTAGTAGAGCCCTACCTCGTTTAGTATCGGCGTTATGACTCAGCAGCTGAAAAAACTTGGGTCCGCTATTTCAAAAAATATTTTTTTGTCATTATTTCTAGATCGATGAATGGGATCTCACTATGCTCATCTTATTGTGCATCTAAAAAGCTATTCGAAACAGGTTTCACTAGAGCCCTACCTTGTTTAGTTTCGGCGTAATGACTCAGAAGCCGAAACAACTTGGGTCCACTATTTCAAAAATGATTTTTTCTGTCATTATTTCTAGATCGATGAATGGGATGTCATTATGCTCATCTTATTGTGCATCTAAAAGGCTATTCGAAACAGGTTTTAGTAGAGCCCTACCTCGTTTAGTTTCGGCGTTATGACTCAGCAGCCGAAGAAACTTGGGTCCACTATTTCAAAAATGATTTTTTGTCATTATTTCTAGATCGATGAATGGGATCTCACTATGCTCATCTAATTGTGCATCTAAAAGGCTGTTCAATTCAGGTTTTAGTAGAGCCCTACCTCGTTTAGTATCGGCGTTATGACTCAGCAGCCGAAAAAACTTGGGTCCGCTATTTCAAAAAATATTTTTTTGTTATTATTTCTAGATCGATGAATGGGATCTCACTAAGCTAATCTTATTGTGCATCTAAAAGGCTATTTAATTCAGGTTTTAGTAGAGCCCTACCTCGTTTAGTTTCGGCGTAATGACTCAGAAGCCGAAACAACTTGGGTCCACTATTTCAAAAATGATTTTTTTTTTGTCATTATTTCTAGATCGATGAATGGGATCTCACTATGCTCATCTTATTGTGCATCTAAAAGGCTATTCAATTCAGGTTTTAGTAGAGCCCTACCTCGTTTAGTATCGGCATTATGACTCAGCAGCCGAAAAATCTTTGGTCCGCTATTTCAAAAATTATTTTTTTGTCATTATTTCTAGATCGATGAATGGGATCTCACTATGCTCATCTTATTGTGCATCTAAAAGGCTATTCGAAACAGGTTTAAGTAGAGCCCTACCTCGTTTAGTTTCGGCGTTATGACTCAGCAGCCGAAGAAAATTGGGTCCCCTATTTCAAAAATGATTTTTTGTCATTATTTCTAGATCGATGAATGAGATCTCACTATGCTCATCTAATTGTGCATCTAAAAGGCTATTCAATTCAGGTTTTAGTAGAGCCCTACTTCGTTTAGTATCGGCGTTATGACTCAGCAGCCGAAAAAACTTGGGCCCGCTATTTCAAAAAATATTAGTAGGTAGTAATTGTATGTTCTGCCTCACCTAGATCGCATTGTATGTTCTGCATCACCTCGATCGCTCCGCGATCTCGGCGATGCAGAACATACAATGCGATCGAGGCGAGGCAGAACATACAATTACCTACTAACGCATGTAATCTGGCTGATCTCTTCCAATGATTTTAGATATTAATCCTCCATACTCTTTAAAGTACTCCGTTTCGATTGCGATGCGGACGAATTGAATAACGGGTTTGTGGAAGCTGTCCATACCGCAGGCATTCTTTAAGGCCCAACGGAGCATCAGAACCAATAGGCTCTCTATCTACTCTCAGAGGCTCTTTGAGGAAAGGAGTAGGATGGTTCTACAATCTTCAGTCGACACGACATTATATCGGCAGCTCAATGGGCGGCAAATATCTGACCCGTGATCTGCGCCAATTCAATACGAAACGTACTGAAGAGGCCATCGAGCGAAACAAGGGCTCAAAAGTATTTGCAAGAGATCTGTCTATCTGGCAGAGCCAGCTCGTTTAGTTAAAAACCGAGGATGGTAGAATTGTCTCATCCAGACCTGAGCTTCTGAGTGAGATAGAGCGCTTTTATGGACAGCTATACACATCAACTAGCAGACCCGAAGTTGGTCTAGTGAAAGATCCGAGAGCTAGACTAACCCAGCACTATACCGATGTTATCCCGGACATCAGCCGGTACGAGATTAGAATGGCTCTTAAACAGCTCAAAAACAACAGGACACCGGTGAAGACGGAATTACGGCGAGGCAGAACATACAATTACTTATTTGTTATGACAACATACCTAATTGATAGGTAACGGACGAGATGATACTCGACAAATTATTGTTGATCTATTTGCATAGGAACACACGATCTGTCTCGAGAAGCATTGGAATAATCAGTTAATTATCGAGGGGTTCCTACTTCACTTTCGTAGTTGCTACAAATAAATACTCGGCCTGATAGAAATCTTTCATTCGACGTGATAGATAGAGATCTTTAATGAAACGATAAAAAAAACAGCAAAAGGCCTCCACGCGTGCCAGGGTTATATTTTATATATAATTTTACCACATCCCCGGCACCCGTGTGCGCTAATGTTATGTAGTAACATATTTTTCCAGGTTGGCCAGACCCGTACGCAATATAAAATAATTTCACTGTTTCCAATTTCAGTTTTCAATTTCAATATTTCAATTTCATTATTTCAATTTCATTATTTCAATTTTCGATTTTGTATTGGTTTGCCATTCAACTACATTTACAGATTCCACACTACATTGGCAGAGAGGTCTGCCATGTAATCGTTGACAAGGTTTGCAATTCAACTACATTTACGGATTGGCCAAGTCCGTTCAATGCAATCGTTGACAAGTGGTCCGCTGAGATACTCACAGCTCGCCGACATCTTTAACGAAGGTCCAACATATATACTGTTCTATGAAACAATGTCTATAGCGTGCTGTAGAATTATAACTTTAAATTGTTAAACCAATGCATAAATAAAGATTTTTTATTTAATTATTTGGATCATAGTTTATTCTATTCCCAATATTTTGTTTACTTGTAAGTTGTAAAAGTATATTATTGTATTAAATTCAATAATTTACATCTGAAACGGTTGTAATAACATTAGTACAGCCATCTATCGAAATATTTAGAAACGAATGTCAATATGTCGAATGGTTTGTTTAGTAAATATTCATTTTTAATGTGCTGGTTTGATTGGCCATTAGGAAATATAGTAATCTTACATATTGTTTCAATGAAGTATGTATAAAATAAAGTTTATTTTGCAAGTAAACAAACGTTTTCATGACGCCATCTATTGTTACGTATTAATAGTGCAAGGTAATTAGACTAGTGATGTATGACAAGTTAAGCGATTCGTTATAAAGCTTCATCTCGCAGTCGCTAGATAGCGTGAAAAAATATATTTAGTTTTTAGAAAACCTTTCCTAAACAAATATACAATTTAAAATATTTTTCTCAAAAATGGCCCGCAAACTGGACTTTAGTCGCTACATATTGGAAGGTAAAGTGTATAGTTTAAGGTCAGATCCAAATTAAAAAGTAAAAAACATTGCAGGCCACATATATGGCCTGCAATGTCACATATAAATTCCTTTATTTGTCGAGTTATACACTTTTTAAAATGTAGAAACTGTCATATAAAAGGAGGCACAGGTCGTATTCAGCCAATTCAGCTCGTATTTTTCTGTTGAAAACGCGACGTTTTTTTATGTGTCTCGAATAATTTGCGTTTTTCGGTGGAAAAATACACTTGCGATTCTGTTAAAAAAATAAACGGCGGGAAAACATGATGTTTTTGACGTTTTAAGGTTATGTTTATAAAATCTTAATTAAATTTTTGTCGTATTTTCCCCATTTTTGAGAAAAGCACTATATTAGCCTCGGCCGGAATGGCAATTGCAGGCTTCGTATTATAATTAAACGGACTCGCAAGCTCGTCCGTTTAAACAAATACTCAGCCTGCAATTGCTCCCTTCCCGGCCACGGCAATAATGTACTATTACAAAGGTAGGCGCACATATTTGTAATACACTTTCAAAATTAAACCTACACAAGTTTCCTCTTGTTTATTTCAAGGCCTGGAATGATACATACCTGTTAGAAACGCAACATAATAACCAATCAGAAACACAAAAGAAACGAGGTATTTTTACATAAATTACTCGCCGAAATTTGGTACTCGGGTCCTACGCTGCTGAAAAACTGAGCATGTGAGTAATGTTTTTGTCTTAGGGATATATACAAGAGAAGACAGATACTGTTCATGCGGACCATGCGTAGCCAAAACTAGGCCACGCCTCATAGATCATCCATAGCCCTTAACTTTAATAATATCCTCAGGAAAAGACACGAGCCTAAATCACTATATAGACTTATATAGACTATTATATAGCGGAGCTAGAGTTTGTTAACTAAAGTTTTGAAACAGAGTATAATTATGCCCCTATACCATTCGATG
The DNA here is from genome assembly GCA_951800055.1 of Cenopis cana. Taxonomy (NCBI): domain Eukaryota; kingdom Metazoa; phylum Arthropoda; class Insecta; order Lepidoptera; family Tortricidae; genus Cenopis; species Cenopis cana. The sequence continues at coordinate 1,153,210 of CATOHG010000005.1, forward strand.
ACGGATTACTTAAATAATGAACGAAATAACGAATCTTTACTAGTTAATACTAAGCTTTAAATATAATCTCTACTGGAGTAATTTCGATTGACTTAAATTAATGTTAAAAACTATTTTCTTTTTACCTAAAATTGTCCTTAGTTCAAGTAGTACTGGATATATACTTTAAATTACACAACTTTCCATCATACAATGAACTGTGAGCATTCATTACAAATATGTTTTAACCCCGACCAAATTAAATAGCCATCTGAAATGTGTTAGGTTTTATTGAGTGTTAGGTGTTTAATTAACTTGATCGAGTTGGTGGAGAGTACATGCTGCTTCCTTTTAAGTTTTGCGTATCGATTTTCATGTTGTGAGGCATTTATGCAACTGACGCATTTCTTTTATAGAGTACTAGGGCATGTTTATAACGGAATCAATGTTCAGAACATTCGAAGTGTTTAAAGATGATCTACATAAGGACTAAATTTGTTCAGCTGTGTTATATGTATTTGTATTGCATAGTCTGCCATGATTCTCTTATTAGCCATTGTAACCGTAACTTTAGAATATCGTATAATAAATAGGACAGCCGGGACATTAGCGCATCATCAGCCTCAAAACTTCCAGGACTCGAACAGTACCTATAGTTTAAAGCACATGTTTTACTTAAATAAAAAAATAACAGCCCGGTTCGGTGTTCGCTGCAATCTAGTAAAAAGTGAGTTGGTGTTTGGTGTATATACAGCAAAGCAACTAAGTACAACAGGAAAAACATGTAAGTGTGTGTATAGTACTTATCATGTTATTAAGACAGTTTATTGTTTTCCGATTTATTGGGGCATTTAAAATACAATATTGTTCTTTTTTTATTACAGGCCTGGTTGGTCTCTAAATCCGTTTTGGGAGGACGAGCTGGCGGATTCTTCGAGGACGATTGCCGAGTCCTCCTGCCCCACCCAGCCAACGCTGTTGACATCAACAGTGTTGGCTGGACGTTGTCTGTTACTTTCTTCGACGCCGAAAAAAGTAACAGAGAAAAATCCTGCGAAGAAACGCGCCCCGAAAAAACCAAAAGCGCAGGCAGCATCTCAAGTTAAAAAGCTATCAGATCTGGATTGCTGTACGGAGTCAGAAGACAACGTCATCCCATGCGCTCAATCTTCACCAGTGAAGCGTAAACGCCCTGAACAGGTGTTGGAATCTGAGGTATGCGCTTATGTGACCTACTTAGATTTCTAATTTATTTATTTAGGAAGTTAGTTGTGTCCAGATATTGGATGATTGGTGTCATTGTTGGCTACTGTCATTAATATAGAGCCTCTTAAAAATATACACGGCGTCCCAAGACTATAGGACATCAAGGAAAAGTACCTGAATATTGTAGATGGAATATTTTACTAAAAGAAGATATTATTTTCATTTAAAAACAATTAAAACCGCGTTCTTATATTTTTTAAATAATTACTTGGTTGAACCGGGAATCGAACCCCGCTACACGAGAAAAAAAAAGGGTTATTAGAATTCAGTCTTTCCATTTAATTCCGACACTATGTTATTTAGCAAAAAAATCCTTTTGATATAAGTGCAATTAAGACTTTCACTTGTTACTTTCCTTTTTCAGCCGGTTCAAGCTCTAATCCAGGCCCCTGAAGATGAGGATTTTATTATCATAGACGTATGTATATAAAGTCTTTCTTACGTTTTAGTCCCCTTGTATTCCTCAATAACCTAGCCCTAATTAAACAGTTCTAATTTCAGTAATGCCTGAACTATCTATTGATTTCATAACCACTTATACTCGGGTTTTTTTTTGTCTTAGGATCCGGACTTAGTCGCAGAGTTGGATCGGTAAATATTTTATTTATTCTTACGTTTATCATTTCTAACAATTTTCCCTGTATTTGGTTAATCATTTTTATTTATATTTTTTTTTCTTTTTCAGGCTGCTAGAGGATTAAAAAGAATAATTGTCTCTTCGTACTAAATGTTGGTATGTATTGTAACAACTCTGCTAGACAGACACTCTTTTCCTTTTGAAGTTTCTTTGTCATAAACACATGTATCTAACAGTTCTCTTATATCTGTTATCAGGAACTCTGATTGACCGAGTAAAACGAGGTCTCTGTTTTAGCTTCGACAAAAATGCTTTCGTATGTCCGGCCGGATTTTTGTATGTCCTCCTCTACAGGTCGCATTTATCAACCGATTTTCGTGAAATTTTGTGAGCAGGTTCGGTAACTATATAGAATTTTTTTGTCGACTCACTTTTTGGAAATTCAAAAAAACAAACATTGTATCAATGATTTCGTGTTTTTCTGCGGCCGTTTTTTCCTCTACAGGTCGCATTTCTCAACCGATTCTCGTGAAATTTTGTGAGCAGGTTCCATGACTACATATAATTTATTTGTAGAGTAAATTTTTGTAAATTAAAAAAAAAAAATTTTTGCGTCGTTGGCTGATCTCCTCTACAGGTCGCATTTATCAACCGATTTTCGTGAAATTTTGCGAGCAGGTTTGGTAACTATATAGAATTTTTTTGTCGAGTCACTTTTTTGAAATTCGAAAAAACAAACTTTGTATCAATGATTTCGTATTTTTCTGCGGCCGTTTTTTCCTCTACAGGTCGCATTTCTCAACCGATTCTCGTGAAGTTTTGTGAGCAGGTTTTATGATTACATAGAATTTTTTAGGCAAGTAAATTTTTGTATTTTTTTTTTTTTTTTTTTATTCATTGGTTTGTTCTCCTCTACAGGTCGCATTTATCAACCGATTTTCGTGAAATTTTGTGAGCAGGTGCGGTAATTCTATAGATTTTTTTTATCGAGTCACTTTTTTAAAATTTAAAAAAACAATTTTTTTATCAATTATTTTGTGTTTCTGCGGCCGAATTTCGATTTGTTTACCTCTAAGGGTCGCATTTCACAACAGATTCTCGTGAAGTATTGTGAGCACGTTCTTTGATTACATCGAATATTTTTGTCGAGTAATCTAAAAAAAAATCTATGGTTTGTCCTCCTCTACAGCAGCGGTCGGCAACAGGCGGCCCGCGAGCCCCTTCCGTGCGGCCCGCGAGCCTCCCTGGCTTTATTGTTTGTAAAGGTAAAATTTGAAATTCTTAACATCGTGAATGCGTCTGTATCGCCAACCACGAATATTTTCACAGTTGGTCAGGACGAGATATGTGTTTGTAAGTATATTTTACAATTAAATCTATCTAAATTTTTTTTCAAAAATTTCGCGCTCGCCGCGTTTGCGTTAGACAGTATGAAGTATTTTCCACACCTGCATCTTAATGTTCAAAAAATTTCGCGCTCGCTGCGCTCGTGTTTGCGTCTACATGACTTGATGCGTATAAAGTATTTTCCAGACCTGCATAATAATATTCGCAAAATTTCGCGCTCGCTACGCTCGCGTTTTCAACGAAGTTTGTTATGACTTGATGCGTATGAAGTATTTGCCGCATTTGAATCAGTGTTCGAAAAATTTCGCGCTCGCGTTTACATCTACATAACTTGATGCGTATGCGTATGAAGTATTTTCCGCACCTGCATCATAATGTTCAAAAAATTTCGCGCTCGCTACGCTCGCATTTTCATCTAGATGTGTTATGACTTGATGCGTATGAAGTATTTACCGCATTTGCATCAGTGTTCGAAAAATTTCGCGCTCGCGTTTTCATCTAGGTGTGTTATGACTTTATGACCCGTCCCCCCCTTAAAGTTTCTATATCTGCTATTCTATATGCTTGCATTGATCGAATGAATCGCGAAATTACGATGCGGTTGAAATGCGAATTATCTGGGTTTGGTAAGGAAACTAGCTGGTTTATCTGTGAAAAGTCGGTTTTTTCGTCTTTCTCGTTTTTCACGTAAAAAGGGGTGCGAATTTTTACTACGTTACTGTCGCGTACGGCGTACCAATTTGTTTCGAGTTGATATCAACAGACAGTGATCATTATTATCATCTGCGGCCCGCGAAGATTTTTTTAGCTACTATGTGGCCCGTGGGTGCTAAAAGGTTGCCGACCCCTGCTCTACAGGTTCGATATCTAACATAGGTTTGGAAATAAAAAAAAACACTCACGAGGTCTACAGCTCACAGAGCCACTAGTCATAAGACCGTTGTGTTAACCATTTATTACCAACAATACCTTTGAATGAGTTTAACTGCCTATATCTATACGCCTAGTCTTTTGTTTGTTTTGAAGCCTTTCGATCGGTATGATAAAGCTACAGGGTATTTTTTTTCTCGTGTGGCGGGTTTGATTCTCTGTTCAATCATGTACATAATTATTTAAAATTCTATAAATGCAGTTAAATTATTTTTTAAATTAAAATAATGTCTTCTTTCAGCAAAAATATCCTATCTACGACATTTATAGTCCCATAGTCTTAGAACACCTTGTATACAGTGTGGAAAGTTAACTCGGGCCCTGGAGGGAAACTACCTTAAATCCTTGAGATAGCTCATTTTACTTAAAGGAGACATTCCTTTATTTTGAAAAAGAAACAAAACTGCATTCACAGATTTTCTAAAACTCGCTTGCCTCGGCTCGGACTCGAACCATCTAAAAAAAAAAAAAAACACGCTCTATTTTATTATACTAATCGATAGTATTAATACTCAGGATAAAATTTCTCTAACAAACATTTGGTTACTGTTCACTTTTAACAAGTAAAAGACACGTAACAATTCTGTTATCTCTCTAACATTCAAAGACTTCGTATGAAGTACACGCTTGCTAATTTATCGCTAAGTATCTTGTTGAAATCTTCGATAAGAAAATCGTTTAACGGTGGTAATACCTCTATGCACATTTCCTTCTTACATGATCCGAGCTAAGGGTCGCAGTAGAAAATGTTATTAGGGGCATACACCACAACACTTTGATGAAGGCTACAAGAAATGAATTTCAACGGCGACTAATTTGTGTAGACGGAACCGCGGGGCTCATTTCGAACAATTTATCAGTTAAATAATTTAAGTGTAACAAATTGATAATAAAATAAAGTTAATGTTAGATTTAACGATTGTTTTTATTTTTAAGACCAAATGTTTGTTAGAGAAATTTTATAATAAAATAGGGTGTGTTTGTTTTTTTAATTTTAGTTGGTTCGAGTCCCGGGCGAGGCAAGCGAGTTTTAGAAAAATCTTTGAATGCAGTTTTGTTTCTTTAAAAAAATAAAGTAATGTCTCCTTTAAGTAAAATGGGCTAGCTCAAGGATTTAAATTAGTTTCCCTCCACGGCCAGTTAACTTTCCACACTGTATATATTTTTACGTAATATAGCCAACATTCTTATGTTAGCGATGAGTACAGTTAGGGTTTTCTCGACAATATTGGAGGGACCTACTAGTTGGAGAGTACATGCTTTTCGCTTTAACATTTTTGTAAGTATTTTAATAAGAGTGCATAAAAATAAATTGACTTAAAATCTATGTGAGTAAACATACAAGGCGCGCCAAGCCACATGTAATCAAAGAACCGCTCGCGCACTCTGCTACTACGGCGATAACAACAAAGTTGCATAGACACAGCTTGCGATTACAGTAAAGGCACTATGACACTTAGTAGGTGCGAATAAAATTTCACATAAAGTATCAAACATTTTGAATAATATTAGAGATTAGTTCAATAGTAGACTAAATTCAGTAACTATTTGAGGAGTTTGGGGCTATTTTAATATATTATATATTTATATGTTTAAGGGTTTTTTTCTGATTTAGAGTTTAGACTATACGTATAGGTATGGTACATCAAGCTGTTAGCTATTAAAGATATGATGCTTAAGGAGTCTTTTGAATGTTGCATTGGACTTAGCGTCTTTTACACTAGTTGGTAATTTATTATATATACTTGCACCTTCGTACAATAAGCATTTTTTCCCATAACTAGCGCGTGGAGTGCGAAGTATTAAGTTGTTAGCATTTCTCAATTTCATTCTTCGCACACTGTGTTTTTTAGAAAAAGATAAAAGATAATTTAAACATATTTTCTGTATCCAAAGTTATCTAAAGGACATAGAGATCTATTTGGTTTTTCAAATTTGTTTACAATCTTATGTCTTTTTTTATGCACGCAATATTTTCGTTTTGATTATAAACGGATTAATTTGTTTTTTTTGTCTTACAGGACGAGGCGCACTAGGACAAGTTCCAGAAGCCTGTTCGAGCAGCGACGTTGAGAAGTTTTTTGACTCAGCGCGGCGCGTTGGGATTTATGACACAGAGGGATCCTACCAAGACAGGAGAATACTTCGTCGAACTCCGGGTCTATAATAGCCATGAAGCGAAGCCGTTACCAGCGGAAGAGCTATGGAAAAATGCTCTTACCACATCGAAGGCGGCCGCTGACGTCAATACACCAATGCGGGCTGCGGTCTCGATATTAACACAGGCTGGGAAACAAGATTTCGTCAAAATTAAGCCGATTATGCACCCATCAGGTTCTCAGTAACATATTATTAAGAATTATATTTTTGCCTAACCAATATATTCGGCATTTAGTATATAATTCCCTTTAGTATATATTTGCATTCATCATTTTGAATTTTGTAAATAAACCGAACATTAAAGGTATAACCGTTTTACATGTTTTTGTTTTTCATTCAAATAGTGCTGTACTTCTTGTTAAAATCTCATTTCTGTTTAATAAAAAAAAATATGGAAAAGCTTGTTCATAGACAACTTACTAAACATACATCTAAAATCCATTTATGTGAAGAATGTTTTATATACTTTGATACAGAACAAAAACTGTAGTCTCATAATAGCGCTAGAGTAAAAAAAAAAAAAAAGCTATATTACCTGAACCTAAAAGTACACTGGCATTTAGCCTTATTTTAGGATAAACTGGTGTTAAGTAAAAATGATGATAAAAGGCAATTAATATACGACACAGTTAGAAGTTTATTGCGGGGTCGTTATAGTAATATATTGTAAGAGTTAATATGTCATAAGGTTTCATATATAATAAAAATGTGTTTACTGTACCTATCGGATAATTATGAATCTACATATGAATGAAGCTACGGTAGCCCAATGGTTCAAGCATGCGGCTGTCAAGCGGCTGTCGTGAGTTCGAACCCCCCCACTAGTACCAATGAGTTTTTTCGAAACTTATGTGCGGAATATCATTTGATATTTACCGCTATCTTTTCGCTGAAGGAAAACATCGTGAGTAAACCTGCATACATCCCTGAAAAAATTCAAAGTTGTATGGCCAATGTGGAGGGACTACTGCCCAATCCCTCTCATCTATGAGAGGAGGCCTGCACCCAGCAGTGGGACGAATATAGGTTGATGATGGTGATATGTAATGAAAAATGTATAGTAATAGTCTTGTTTTTTAAATAAATGTTATCATGAATTTTCAACCATTTTACTTCATCATCCTTTTGTTCCCCGCTGTTTTAATTATCTGTAAATTACGAATAGGTACAAGGCTTTGTGAGGCTACAGATTTGAAAGCGTACCTAACGTAAGTAATAACAAGTCTATTTTAATTTAGATCAACAAGTATTTATTGATAAATTATTTACATTAAAACCATTTTACAACTTGTAAGTATCAGTATCGCTTATTTTTTTCGCAATTTTCTTGACTATGGTTTCGGCACAATCTGAAATTTCGTCATATTTGTCCTCAGCCACATACTGTGCACTTAGGCAAACACTATCATCAACACTTTTGCACTTAAATCCAGGACGAAGTTCGCAAATAGTTATTTTAATCACGCGATGTCCGTTTTCATTTCCTCGTTGAGATACATACGATACATTGTTTGAAATTTCCGCCTGTGACTTTTTGAGTATTTTCTTTTTCGGTTTATTTTTTTAAAGCTTCACATTTCTTCTCATCCGCCGCTTTATTTTCCTGATGCTTAGCACTGTATAGGTCTTGAGTATTATAAAATAAATCATTCATGTCGAGATGACTGGTGACATCAAGGCCATCGCTGAATTATTGGCGTTCGAAGTTTTCGAGTTTCGACATGTTCTGTAATAAGATAATAAAATATGTATTCAGCAGCATAACAATATGTGATTGGTACATTAAAAAATATGAATGCATATGTATAATTATTTTATACAAAACATTTGAAAAGAAGCTTACTTGAATCGCGAGAAGTTTCTTGTATGACCACTGCAGAAATATCAGCATCTGAATATTAATTAAAATGAAGTCTATTTTGTCTGTAAACGTGAAAGCAAACACCACGAAATCTGACACCCGCATTGACATCATTGTGTCATGTATATAAAGAATTGTATTTTTTTTTTATTTACCTCACATTTTATCATGAAGTTTGTTAAGCAAACTGAAACATTAGAGGTGAATACCAAGTGAATACTATACATGCATAGCGCCCTGTTACCTAAGACAATTCGCTGCATAATACGCGGTCCTTCTAACTGTGGTAAAACTAATGTTATGCTGAATTTATTGTTACCTGAAAATGGTTTAAAGTTCAAGCACATTTATTTGTACTCAAAGACGGCCTTCCAGCCAAAGTATCTCTGTTTGAAGGAAGATAACTCGATATAGCTGTAGTCTACTTGGCGCCTCTGTAGAGATTGTAATACCGCCCAGGTTTCGATCGAATCGAAAGCTTTCTCATAGTCCACAACTCTTAACAGAGGGGCAGGATATACTCTTCAGTCTTCTGTATAACCTAACGGAGCGTGTGGATGCGGTCTATGGTACTAAAGCCTCTTCGGAAACCGGCTTGTTCGGGGAAGCTGGAAGTCATCTAGCCTGCACGTGAGACGGTTCGTAATGACTCTTGAAAACAGCTTGTAGACATGGCTCAAAAGCGTGATGGGTCGGTAGTTCTTCAGAAGAGTGGTGTCACCCTTCTTGAAGAATAGCATCACCACGCCTGTGTTCCATGCCTTTGGAGCTCTTCCTTCCGGTAAGACGGAGTTGAACAACTTCGGAAGGGCCGTAAGAACCGGTTTTCCACACACCTTCAGGAGTTCGGCTGTATTTCCGTCTTCACCGGTGTCCTGTTGTTTTTGAGCTGTTTAAGAGCCATTCTAATCTCGTACCGGCTGATGTCCGGGATAACATCGGTATAGTGCTGGGTTAGTCTAGCTCTCGGATCTTTCACTAGACCAACTTCGGGTCTGCTAGTTGATGTGTATAGCTGTCTATAAAAGCGCTCTATCTCACTCAGAAGCTCAGGTCTGGATGAGACAATTCTACCATCCTCGGTTTTTAACTTAAGGAGCTGGCTCTGCCAGATAGACAGATCTCTTGCAAATACTTTTGAGCCCTTGTTTCGCTCGATGGCCTCTTCAGTACGTTTCGTATTGAATTGGCGCAGATCACGGGTCAGATATTTGCCGCCCATTGAGCTGCCGATATAATGTTGTGTCGACTGAAGATTGTAGAACCATCCTACTCCTTTCCTCAAAGAGCCTCTGAGAGTAGATAGAGAGCCTATTGGTTCTGATGCTCCGTTGGGCCTTAAAGAATGCCTGCGGTATGGACAGCTTCCACAAACCCGTTGTTCAATTCGTCCGCATCCCAATCGAAACGGAGTACTTTAAAGAGTATGGAGGATTAATATCTAAAATCATTGGAACAGATCAGCCAGATTACATGCGTTAGTAGGTAATTGTATGTTCTGCCTCGCCTCGATCGCATTGTATGTTCTGCATCGCCGAGATCGCGGAGCGATCGAAGTGATGCAGAACATACAATGCGATCTAGGTGAGGCAGAACATACAATTACTACCAACTAATATTTTTTTGTCATTATTTCTAGATCGATGAATGGGATCTCAGTCTCACTATCCTCATCTTATTGTGCATCTAATAGGCTATTTAATTCAGGTTTTAGTAGAGCCCTACCTCGTTTAGTTTCGGCGTTATGACTCAGCAGCCAAAAAAACTTGGGTCCACTATTTCAAAAATAATTTTTTGTCATTATTTCTAGATCGATGAATGGGATCTCACTATACTCATTTTATTGTGCATCTAAAAGGCTATTCGAAACAGGTTTAAGTAGAGCCCTACCTCGTTTAGTTTCGGCGTTATGACTCAGCAGCCGAAAAAACTTGGGTCCGCTAGATCTCACTATGCTCATCGTATTGTGCATCTAAAAGGCTATTCGAATCAGGTTTTAGTAGAGCCCTACCTTGTTTAGTTTCGGCGTAATGACTCAGCAGCCGAAACAACTTGGGTCCACTATTTCAAAAATGATTTTTTTGTCATTATTTCTAGATCGATGAATGTGATCTCACTATGCTCATCTTATTGTGCAGCTAAAAGGCTATTCAATTCAGGTTTTAGTAGAGCCCTACCTCGTTTAGTTTCGGCGTTATGACTCAGCAGCCGAAGAAACTTGGGTCCCCTATTTCAAAAATGATTTTTTGTCATTATTTCTAGATCGATGAATGAGATCTCACTATGCTCATCTAATTGTGCATCTAAAAGGCTATTAACAACATATAAAGCTTAGTAACATACTTATTATAATCTTTGGCTTAGTTTTAATTAATTTATTTTAGTCACAAATATGTTTTACATCGTAGCATAATTTTTGCTGTCAACACTATTCTACTACTTGTTATTTTTCATTTGCTGTTACACTGTCCAAACCAAGTTAGATACGACTCTGTATTTTACGAACTCAATCCCCTAAGACACAGGTCCACACCTAGTTTAGGGGACGGAAGTCCTGACCTAGTATATAATACTTCTGTACAACTAGTATTAGTATATGGCAATTGTGTGTAACAATTCTTTGTGTACAATAAATAATTTTATTATTATTTATTATTTATTTCTAGATCGATGAATGGGATCTCACTATGCTCATCGTATTGTGCATCTAAAAGGCTATTCGAAACAGGTTTTAGTAGAGCCCTACCTTGTTTAGTTTCGGCGTAATGACTCAGCAGCCGAAACAACTGGGGTCCACTATTTCAAAAATGATTTTTTTGTCATTATTTCTAGATCGATGAATGGGATCTCACTATGTTCATCTTATTGTTCGTCTAAAAGGCTATTCAAAACAGGTTTCACTAGAGCCCTACCTCGTTTAGTTTCGGCGTTATGACTCAGCAGCCGAAAAAACTTGGGTCCGCTATTTCAAAAAATATTTTTTTGTCATTATTTCTAGATCGATGAATGGGATCTCACTATGCTCATCTTATTTTGCATCTAAAAGGCTATTCGAAACAGGTTTCACTAGAGCCCTACCTCGTTTAGTTTCGGCGTAATGACTCAGAAGCCGAAACAACTTGGGTCCACTATTTCAAAAATGATTTTTTTTGTCATTATTTCTAGATCGATGAATGGGATCTCATTATGCTCATCTTATTGTGCATCTAAAAGGCTATTCGAAACAGGTTTTAGTAGAGCCCTACCTCGTTTAGTATCGGCGTTATGACTCGGCAGCCGAAAAAACTTGGGCCCGCTATTTCAAAAAATATTTTTTTGTCATTATTTCTAGATCGATGAATGGGATCTCACTAAGCTAATCTTATTGTGCATCTAAAAGGCTATTTAATTCAGGTTTTAGTAGAGCCCTACCTCGTTTAGTTTCGGCGTAATGACTCAGAAGCCGAAACAACTTGGGTCCGCTATTTCAAAAAATATTTTTTTGACATTATTTCTAGATCGATGAATGGGATCTCACTATGCTCATCTTATTGCGCATCTAAAAGGCTATTTAATTCAGGTTTTAGTAGAGCCCTACCTCGTTTAGTTTCAGCGTTATGACTCAGCAGCCAAAAAAACTTGGGTCCACTATTTCAAAAATAATTTTTTGTCATTATTTCTAGATCGATAAATGGGATCTCACTATACTCATTTTATTGTGCATCTAAAAGGCTATTCGAAACAGGTTTAAGTAGCGCCCTACCTCGTTTAGTTTCGGCGTTATGACTCAGCAGCCGAAAAAACTTGGGTCCGCTAGATCTCACTATGCTCATCGTATTGTGCATCTAAAAGGCTATTCGAATCAGGTTTTAGTAGAGCCCTACCTTGTTTAGTTTCGGCGTAATGACTCAGCAGCCGAAACAAATTGGGTCCACTATTTCAAAAATGATTTTTTTGTCATTATTTATAGATCGATGAATGTGATCTCACTATGCTCATCTTATTGTGCAGCTAAAAGGCTATTCGAGACAGGTTTTAGTAGAGCCCTACCTCGTTTAGTTTCGGCGTTATGACTCAGCAGCCGAAGAAACTTGGGTCCACTATTTCAAAAATGATTTTTTGTCATTATTTCTAGATCGATGAATGAGATCTCACTATGCTCATCTAATTGTGCATCTAAAAGGCTATTCAATTCAGGTTTTAGTAGAGCCCTACCTCGTTTAGTATCGGCGTTATGACTCGGCAGCCGAAAAAACTTGGGCCCGCTATTTCAAAAAAATATTTTTTTGTCATTATTTCTAGATCGATGAATGGGATCTCACTAAGCTAATCTTATTGTGCATCTAAAAGGCTATTTAATTCAGGTTTTAGTAGAGCCCTACCTCGTTTAGTTTCGGCGTAATGACTCAGAAGCCGAAACAACTTGAGTCCACTATTTCAAAAATGATTTTTTTTTGTCATTATTTCTAGATCGATGAATGGGATCTCACTATGCTCATCTTATTGTGCATCTAAAAGGCTATTCAATTCAGGTTTTAGTAGAGCCCTACCTCGTTTAGTATCGGCGTTATGACTCAGCAGCCAAAAAAACTTGGGTCCACTATTTCAAAAATAATTTTTTGTCATTATTTCTAGATCGATGAATGGGATCTCACTATACTCATTTTATTGTGCATCTAAAAGGCTATTCGAAACAGGTTTAAGTAGAGCCCTACCTCGTTTAGTTTCGGCGTTATGACTCAGCAGCCGAAAAAACTTGGGTCCACTATTTCAAAAATATTTTTTTGTCATTATTTCTAGATCGATGAATGGGATCTCACTATACTCATTTTATTGTGCATCTAAAAGGCTATTCGAAACAGGTTTAAGTAGAGCCCTACCTCGTTTAGTGTCGGCGTTATGACTCAGCAGCCAAAAAAACTTGGGTCCGCTAGATCTCACTATGCTCATCGTATTGTGCATCTAAAAGGCTATTCGAACCAGGTTTTAGTAGAGCCCTACCTTGTTTAGTTTCGGCGTAATGACTCAGCAGCCGAAAAAACTTGGGTCCGCTATTTCAAAAATGATTTTTTTGTCATTATTTCTAGATCGATGAATGGGATCTCACTATTCTCATCTAATTGTGCATCTAAAAGGCTATTCAATTCAGGTTTTAGTAGAGCCCTACCTCGTTTAGTATCGGCGTTATGACTCAGCAGCCGAAAAAACTTGGGTCCGCTATTTCAAAAAATATTTTTTTGTCATTATTTCTAGATCGATGAATGGGATCTCACTATGCTCATCTTATTGTGCATCTAAAAGGCTATTCGAAACAGGTTTCACTAGAGCCCTACCTCGTTTAGTTTCGGCGTAATGACTCAGAAGCCGAAACGACCTGGGTCCACTATTTCACAAATGTTTTTTTTTTGTCATTATTTCTAGATCGATGAATGGGATCTCACTATGCTCATCTTATTGTGCATCTAAAAGGCTATTCGAAACAGGTTTCACTAGAGCCCTACCGCGTTTAGTTTCGGCGTTATGACTCAGCAGCCGAAAAAACTTGGGTCCGCTATTTCAAAAAATATTTTTTTGTCATTATTTCTAGATCGATGAATGGGATCTCACTATGCTCATCTTATTGTGCATCTAAAAGGCTATTCGAAACAGGTTTCACTAGAGCCCTACCTCGTTTAGTTTCGGCGTAATGACTCAGCAGCCTAAAAAACTTGGGTCCACTATTTCAAAAATGATTTTTTTTGTCATTATTTCTAGATCGATGAATGGGATCTCACTATACTCATTTTATTGTGCATCTAAAAGGCTATTCGAAACAGGTTTAAGTAGAGCCCTACCTTGTTTAGTTTCGGCGCTATGACTCAGCAGCCGAAAAAACTTGGGTCCGCTAGATCTCACTATGCTCATCGTATTGTGCATCTAAAAGGCTATTCGAATCAGGTTTTAGTAGAGCCCTACCTTGTTTAGTTTCGGCGTAATGACTCAGCAGCCGAAACAACTTGGGTCCACTATTTCAAAAATGTTTTTTTTGTCATTATTTCTAGATCGATGAATGTGATCTCACTATGCTCATCTTATTGTGCAGCTAAAAGGCTATTCAATTCAGGTTTTAATAGAGCCCTACCTCGTTTAGTTTCGGCGTTATGACTCAGCAGCCGAAGAAACTTGGGTCCCCTATTTCAAAAATGATTTTTTGTCATTATTTCTAGATCGATGAATGAGATCTCACTATGCTCATCTAATTGTGCATCTAAAAGGCTATTAACAACATATAAAGCTTAGTAACATACTTATTATAATCTTTGGCTTAGTTTTAATTAATTTATTTTAGTCACAAATATGTTTTACATCGTAGCATAATTTTTGCTGTCAACACTATTCTACTACTTGTTATTTTTCATTTGCTGTTACACTGTCCAAACCAAGTTAGATACGACTCTGTATTTTACGAACTCAATCCCCTAAGACACAGGTCCACACCTAGTTTAGGGGACGGAAGTCCTGACCTAGTATATAATACTTCTGTACAACTAGTATTAGTATATGGCAATTGGGAATGGATGAAAATCTCAGAAGTGCTTGATTTTTTTTCTGGTGATAGGAATAACCTCCCTTAGCACCAGAAAAAAGTTTCAGATTTTTTGGCTGCGCCACTGATTTTTGAAAAATAAAAATATTTTCCTCTCTCGCATTCTGGGCCTCGTTCGGCAGTATTACACTATCCTCGGTCCATCATATATTATAAAAAACATCTGTGGCAAACTGACAATGACAATGACATTGACAGATCTCTTCATCACAATCATAACCTTGTTTGCTTTCGCCGTTATTTCTGTGCTCTATACGATTCATAATTTTCACGAACAGTTTCTGCCCCTGGACTTTGATTATTGCCTGCCTGAACGACGAATTTTGGTTTTCGACCCTGGACTTGAGTTTGATAGCTTGTACGTAGACCACTGCAACTCTACTGGATTTTGAAATTTGCCAACATGAACACCGCTGCTTTTCTAAAAGCAGACTCCTCAAACTTGCCGGCAGTAGATATTTACATGCTAATGGAGTTTATGAAGAACAGCGACAAACATAATGTCGCTGAAATACGAGGTGCCAAAGCGTTATCGTAAGTGTAAACTTTAGCATTTTTCGTTAGTCTCTCGCGGAAGTCTCATATCGAAATTCACTGTGTAAAATGATGGACTGGTGGAAAAATGGGTCAGCAGTGGTTTGAACTATGTAGGTATGTCGGATACTGATGGTAAGATATTTTTAAAGAAAATCGATATGAAATTCATAAACAGATCATCTTTCTTGTAGCCTTTTTCCGGTTGGGCTCTGAGAAGCCCAGGGTCCGCTCCAAAACGGATTTGCCGTAGGAACTAGTTTTACGTAAGCAGCTACCATTTGACCTCCCAACCCAGAGGCAGAAAACTAGACCTTGTCGGGATTAAAGTCCATATCATTCATCATTTAATATTTATCTATAATTTAATAACTCTTAGGTACATCTTTCTGCTATACTGATAATGAAAGTTCTTGAACATATTATTTTTGTTAATTTAAGGTCTTCACGTGATTCATATGTAGAAAGTGCCATCGGATACATTGAAATTAATAGAACGGGTGGCATATGCACTGTGCGTGCTAAGGTGGTACCAGAACATAGATTGTCAAACAAATATTATGTTGTGATGGTCCATATAGATGAGGCAGGAGAAGCTATCACAGATACATCATGTGATGGCTGTGCGGCTGCAGCTGGTAAGTTTTCTTGCAAATATCTGAATAAATCTATTAACACATACATGTTGCAATAGGTCATGTAAATGTTTCTTTGTAATGACATATTATTTAGTACCTACTCATTGTCCAGCTATGCAAACTGATCCCCAATACCCAACACTGGCAGGGCAGGTCACCAGGTGTATGACACAAATATGAGAAACATGACATCATTTTGTTTTACCTAAGACAACTCGACCTAACCACGACCGCCACAGTAGACTCTGTAAGTTGTGCCTCACACGCCAAAGTCTTCATAGCAAAAGACTGAAAATGAACCTTATTTGACAGCATGTAGCTTGCATTAACTAACATCAACTTTATCGACTCAATATGAAATCATTGGCGTGCGTGTGGCACCTAATGTCCTGACTTTATATCAAGTCAATGGCGGTGAAAAGGTTAAATCACTTTCAATAAATTGTAAACTGGTTGTTGCATTGGTGTCATGTACATGTTGTATTGTAGCAATAAAAGTCATAATCGTGGTAAAACAATTAATAACACAGAGTGGTTAGTTTTTTGTTTCTTATTCTTTTTATGTTTTTCAGGAGGGTGCAAACATACTGTTGTGGTATTGCGGTGGCTACAAAAACGAAGCGATGAACCTGCACCAACCAGTGTTCAGTGCTACTGAACCAAACCCAACTTAAAGCGGGCTCGAGATGAACCACTATTGTGTGAAGATCTGAACAAAGGGAAGGTTGTCAAAAGAGGACCACGAGATACTGCTGTATTAGAAGAATTAAGACGAGAAGCAAAAAAACATGCTTGTGGAAAAAGTCTTGTTATGTTACACGATCCCACAAACAACGAAGACAAACTGACAAATTATTGTGTATTTGACCTAATGGTTGATTTTATTGTGAAAGAAAGTGACCACAGTTATGATAATTTTAGGGTGTTTAGTGACAAACTTGTAAAACATAAAACAGATGTAATAAATAAAGAAACCGTGAGTCAAGTTAATTCTAAACTGTGGCATTACATAAGGCAAGCCCGAATAACTGGCTCTAGAATATATGAAATTGCCCATTGTAAGACGCCTCAAGGTAGCCTTGTTGAAGAATTATTAGGTGGTCAAAAAGTAATTGAGACCAAAGCGATGAAAAGGGGGAAACTTCTTGAAAAACAAGTGTTAAAGAAACTTAAGGAAGATTTAAATATAGAAGTAGAAGATTCGGGGTTCATTCTTATGAATGGAATTTTTGGAGCTTCACCCGATGGTATTGGTGATGACTTTGTAGTTGAAATAAAATGTCCTACATCTGAAAAAACCAAAAGAAATTACATAAAGGATGGGAAAATTTTTAGCAAATATATGGGCCAAGTCCAGTTGGAGATGCTGGCAACTAAGAAAAAAAAAATGCATATTTTGTGTAGCAGACCCTAAATTTGAAAACAATGGCAATATCGAAAATATTTCTATAGATTTTAATGAGGAGTATGTGGAAAATTTAATGAGCTCTGCCGAAGAGTTTTGGAAAGTTAATGTATTTCCAATAATTTTAAACAGCGCTATGATATGATATGAGCTATTGTTTTAACTATGGTTAAATGGTTATTTTCTTTTAAGGCCTCCACACACCGGAGCGCTGGGCGTCGGCGGCGCGGGTTGCGCGCTTGACACGCGCGGGCGTTGCGCGGTCTGACACACACTGCACCGCCCGCGGCGCGCATGCCGCTGGCCCGTCGCGGCCCCGCGGCATGCGCGCCGCGCTACCGCGATGCTTATATTTCTAAGTTTAGCGGCACCGCGAAACTTATGACCAGGGATCGGATATTCGGATGCATACTTTTGCAGTTTTTGGCAACTTCATTTATTAAAAACGATTATTTATACGTCGATTTTAATAAATTAAACAAAAACTGCGCTCCGCGCCCAGCCCGCGCCGCTCCGCGCACGCCCCGCCACCGCGCTGTTGTGATCGGGCGCGCGGCGAGCGCGGCGCCCGCCGTCGGTGTGCGTCACCGTATACGCGCTGCGCCCGTTCCGCCGCCGCCCCGCGCTTCGGTGTGTGGAAGGCTTTAGGATATATACAATCTTGCCAATCTTTGTTAATGCCATATGTACTATAATATGTATAATTTATGTAAAATAAAACACAAAGCTTGTCAATAATCTTTTATTATTGGATCCTGAAGATTAATCAAACCGCATGCAATAGTAACTAATTCATTTAAATATTTTGTATGTTTGTTATTGACTACAGCATGGGGTTTTAACATATGAAACTCCCTTATTTTCCTTATCACCCTTTCTACGTGTACTCTCAAACTAGCTATTACTTTGGTTTTTATTACCTCTTCTTTAGTCAACGTTTTGTTTGAGAATACACTCGGGGGTCGCAAGAGTTTAATATTTTTTGTGCTTAAAGCAGCTTTTATTTCTTTAAACCCTCGATCTGCCATTATAACTGCATTAACGGGAAGAATATCGATAAACCCGCACTTCTCAGTTATTGCTTTATCTGACGTTCTTCCCCCATAACCTTGCGATACATACGCTATATAGCCAGCTGGTGTGCAAGCAATCAAATATTTCATCGTATTGCACGACTTATATGATGACCATGATTGTGCTTGTGCATTTGGATCCGATGGTTTTTCTATTTGTATTTCGAAACAGTCTATTATACATTGCACATTGGAGTACCTAATTTTAAAAGCCAAAGGTAATTTTTTTTTTATCATTAAAAGAGGTGGTAAGTAAATACAGTTTTGCATGTATGTTGACAATGCTACCACATTCTTTTCAAAGACTAATCTAATGGTAGACCTCGCCATTTCAAATTCATCACTCATCCTCGCGAAGGAATCATTATTTTTTAATTTAAACAAAGTCACAATGATGTATAGCGCAACACTGGACGACTTCTGCGCTACAAATTCTATTATCCACCAGTAGTTTTTCGGTAAACCTAAATACATTTTAGGTTTATTGTATATCTTTTCTAATAATTGTTGTCTCCCACATTTGTCATCCTCATTTTTTGCACAAGATGATCCGGAGTCAACGTTGGATGACCCAAATAATGACGGTGATTGGTGGGGCGACTCTTCACAATCCAGTAAATTTGAAACCTGTGAAGGCATAACTTTATTTATCTTCCGAGCACGAAAGTTTGTGCTTTTGTCCTTTGTCTGAGGTTTTGCCATAGTTGATTTATTAGGCATGGCTATACCTCTGCATTGTACACCAGCATTAACCTGAAACAATTACTTTATAATAAAATATATGTACATTTTCTACTTCAATATTTACTGAAAGCATTGAATGATACGTAGGCCACTAGGAAAGTTTTGAGACTTGTTCATACACGTTAGCCGAACTGCACCATACTCTGTCATTTTATAGTGCATGTCTGGACATGTTCATTGGCAACAAGAAACATCACGCGCGTTTCCTATATTTGTTTGAAATAATTTTAGTTTACCCCAAGATGTCGGAGATGACGCGTCGGGACTTACGTGTGATAATCATGTATAATTTCAAGCGCGGTTTAACTGCTGATGAGTGTGTTAGTGAAATGCAGTCTGTATTTCATGAGACAGCACCAAGCCGTAGCAGTGTATATCGATGGTATAAACAATTTGAACGTAAGGACTTTAACCTGTATGATGATCCACGGTCAGGGCGGCCGCGAGAGGTGCTTACTCCAGAAAACATAGCCGCTGTAAAGAAACTTATTGAAGAAGACAGACATATAACCTACAGACATATAGAGGCAATCTTACACCTTAATGCACCAGCCGTTCGCAGCATTCTTCATGACCACCTCAGAGTAAAGAAGCTGTGTATGCTGTGGGTACCCCACGAATTGACTGATGCCCAAAGAGAGTGTCGCGTCAAATGGTGCAAAGAAATGCTAAATATGTTTGACCACGGAAAGTCACAGTATGTAAACAGTATATAACAGGTGACGAATCATGGCTATACTACTTTGATATAAAAAGTAAATCTAAAAATAAAATATGGGTGTTTGAAAATGAAGAAATGCCAACTACTGTGAAACAGTCACGATCAGTAAAAAAGAAAATGGTGGTGGTATTTTTTAGTAAAAGAGGTGTTATTAAAAGGATTACCCTGGATGAACAAAAGACAGTTACTGCTCAATGGTACACAGAAGTTTGTTTGCCTCAGTTAATTGCAGAGCTTAGAAAATTACGCCCAAATTCGCGGTTGGACACTTGGCGCCTGCACCAGGACAACGCACCGGCACATCGGGCTGAGAAAACACGAACATTTATAGAGCAGTCAGGACTGACGCTGCTGGAACATCCTCCGTACAGCCCTGATCTTGCGCCCTGTGACTTTGGTTTGCTGCCCGTTGTGAAGGAGGCTATGAAAGGACAACGTTTTGCCTGCGACGCGGACTTAATTGCGGCCTGGCATAAGGCTTGTGCCGAAATCCCCAACGAAACATGGGAGCGTATTTTTAATGACTGGTTTCGGCGTATGGAGAAATGTATTATTAATGCTGGAAATTATTTTGAAAAAACATCATCTTAAGGTACTTAATCTCAAAACTTTCCTAGCGACCTACGTATAATGAAATAAGCAAGATGCGGCCCTGCCCTCAGATTTGGTTGAAACCGCTCACCCAATCTCACTGGAGGGCAAACTTTTAGAGTATTCCAGTGTTTAACCTGCCCGCATGGTCGTTTTGGAGGTTTCCCCTAAATTTTCCCTAAGCCACTCTCCAACTGCGCACTCCTAACGCTTTAATGGGCCCAGCCTATAAAGCCACAGTCGGGTCCAAAAAAATCTATTTATCTATATAATATAAGTATGTAAATCGTTGCTTAGTACCCATAGTTTGGGATTTGTATTTGCTTTATAAGATAAAACACTTACGGTGTAAATGGTTTTCACAACAGCACTTGAAGTAGATGCCTGTGTGAGAACTCCTACATTCTCTTCCCTTGTGGTCAAATAATTCTTGAGTGTGGCATTTAACTTGAGCCTTGGTTTGGCACTAGCAATCCATTTGTTATAATTTTCCAAATCTTCTTCAAACTGTAAGTAATCATCATAAATATCATAATCATTTATGTAAACCTTATTACCTATATGTATACATAACACAAACATTGGTCATTACATTTACATTAAATTTCTGAACTGGCTTCTGGATGAGCCAGTATCTGAGGCTCGGGCATTGATGATAACTAGTGCATGAATGAAAGGTATTTAAATAGAGTAACACTATTTTAATACTAGTTAACTGGTTTAAACTGTCATCATCATCCTCCTAGCGTAATCCCAAGATTTGGTGTAGGCACTGGTTATTACGAAAGAGACTGCCATCTGACTGTTAGAAGTTCTCAAGCCGCCCGAAGGTCACCCATTTTGTTTTTGCCTCCAACTTAGCTTAACGACTGCTGCCATAGACAGCAGCCAGAATCAAGGGTTTAACATAACCATTCAAAACAGTCACCCTTCCAAGTCCAGACCGGTGCCCACGTTGCTTAACTGTAGATACCGCACGCGGTACGCAGGCACCGCTGGACCACGAGCGCTCCTGGTTTAAAGTGTAACAGTATTAAGATATTTTACTTACATCAAATTTAATCATCTTTCAATCTACATTTATCTCTTTGTTTACTAGTGAGATAGTGAAAATATATTTATTTATTTAATGCAGAACAATATGCAGAAAACTTACGTTTAAATGGTCTTCACAGCAGAAAATTCGCCGTTTTGGACAGCTCCTTCCAGCTAATTGACACCAGTTTTCTTTCAACTCTTCTCTGACAGCAAAAAACCTTAATCCAGGGTTCTTTTTATCACTCTTAGAGCACGTTGGTACAAAGCATGTCTTTGGATCTCTGTACAGTTGGTATTTGCGGTCGTGAGCATCCATTGTGAAGACCTCGTAACAAAATCAACACGCCGGCAAAAATAGTCCAGTTTGGGTTGCAAGGGTCGTCGTTTAAGGTATCGAAATCAAGTCCAGGGTCAAAAAGCAAAATTCGTCGTTCAGGCAGGCAATAATCAAAGTCCAATTGCAAAAACAGTTCGAGAAATTATGAATCGTATAGAGCACAGAAATAACAGCGAAAGCAAACAAGGTTATGTTTGTGATGAAGAGATCTGTCAATGTCATTGTCATTGTCAGTTTGCCACAGATGTTTTTTATAATATATGATGGACCGAGGATAGTGTAATACTGCCGAACGAGGCCCAGAATGCGAGAGAGGAAAATATTTTCATTTTTCAAAAATCACTGGCGCAGCCAAAAAATCTGGAACTTTTTTCTGGTACTAAGGGAGGTTATTCCTATCACCAGAAAAAAATCAAGCACTTCTGAGATTTTCATCCATTTCCAATTGTGTGTAACAATTCTTTGTGTACAATAAATAATTTTATTATTATTTATTATTTATTTCTAGATCGATGAATGGGATCTCACTATGCTCATCGTATTGTGCATCTAAAAGGCTATTCGAAACAGGTTTTAGTAGAGCCCTACCTTGTTTAGTTTCGGCGTAATGACTCAGCAGCCGAAACAACTGGGGTCCACTATTTCAAAAATGATTTTTTTGTCATTATTTCTAGATCGATGAATGGGATCTCACTATGTTCATCTTATTGTTCGTCTAAAAGGCTATTCGAAACAGGTTTCACTAGAGCCCTACCTCGTTTAGTTTCGGCGTTATGACTCAGCAGCCGAAAAAACTTGGGTCCGCTATTTGAAAAAATATTTTTTTGTCATTATTTCTAGATCGATGAATGGGATCTCACTATGCTCATCTTATTGTGCATCTAAAAGGCTATATTCGAAACAGGTTTCACTAGAGCCCTACCTCGTTTAGTTTCGGCGTAATGACTCAGACGCCGAAACAACTTGGGTCCACTATTTCAAAAATGATTTTTTTTTGTCATTATTTCTAGATCGATGAATGGGATCTCATTATGCTCATCTTATTGTGCATCTAAAAGGCTATTCGAAACAGGTTTTAGCAGAGCCCTACCTCGTTTAGTATCGGCGTTATGACTCGGCAGCCGAAAAAACTTGGGCCCGCTATTTCAAAAAATATTTTTTTGTCATTATTTCTAGATAGATGAATGGGATCTCACTAAGCTAATCTTATTGTGCATCTAAAAGGCTATTTAATTCAGGTTTCAGCAGAGCCCTACCTCGTTTAGTTTCGGCGTAATGACTCAGAAGCCGAAACAACTTGGGTCCACTATTTCAAAAATGATTTTTTTTTTGTCATTATTTCTAGATCGATGAATGGGATCTCACTATGCTCATCTTATTGTGCATCTAATAGGCTATTCAATTCAGGTTTTAGTAGAGCCCTTCCTCGTTTAGTATCGGCGTTATGACTCAGCAGCCGAAAAAACTTGGATCCGCTATTTCAAAAAATATTTTTTTGTCATTATTTCTAGATCGATGAATGGGATCCCACTATGCTCATCTTATTGTGCATCTAAAAGGCTATTTAATTCAGGTTTTAGTAGAGCCCTACCTCGTTTAGTTTCAGCGTTATGACTCAGCAGCCGAAAAAACTTGGGCCCGCTATTTCAAAAAATATTTTTTTGTCATTATTTCTAGATCGATGAATGGGATCTCACTAAGCTAATCTTATTGTGCATCTAAAAGGCTATTTAATTCAGGTTTTAGTAGAGCCCTACCTCGTTTATTTTCGGCGTAATGACTCAGAAGCCGAAACAACTTGGGTCCGCTAGATCTCACTATGCTCATCGTATTGTGCATCTAAAAGGCTATTCGAATCAGGTTTTAGTAGAGCCCTACCTTGTTTAGTTTCGGCGTAATGACTCAGCAGCCGAAACAACTTGGGTCCACTATTTCAAAAATGATTTTTTTGTCATTATTTATAGATCGATGAATGTGATCTCACTATGCTCATCTTATTGTGCAGCTAAAAGGCTATTCGAAACAGGTTTTAGTAGAGCCCTACCTCGTTTAGTTTCGGCGTTATGACTCAGCAGCCGAAAAAACTTGGGTCCACTATTTCAAAAATGATTTTTTGTCATTATTTCTAGATCGATGAATGAGATCTCACTATGCTCATCTAATTGTGCATCTAAAAGGCTATTCAATTCAGGTTTTCGTAGAGCCCTACCTCGTTTAGTATCGGCGTTATGACTCGGCAGCCGAAAAAACTTGGGCCCGCTATTTCAAAAAATATTTTTTTGTCATTATTTCTAGATCGATGAATGGGATCTCACTAAGCTAATCTTATTGTGCATCTAAAAGGCTATTTAATTCAGGTTTTAGTAGAGCCCTACCTCGTTTAGTTTCGGCGTAATGACTCAGAAGCCGAAACAACTTGAGTCCACTATTTCAAAAATGATTTTTTTTTGTCATTATTTCTAGATCGATGAATGGGATCTCACTATGCTCATCTTATTGTGCATCTAAAAGGCTATTCAATTCAGGTTTTAGTAGAGCCCTACCTCGTTTAGTATCGGCGTTATGACTCAGCAGCCGAAAAAACTTGGGTCCGCTATTTCAAAAAATATTTTTTTGTCATTATTTCTAGATCGATGAATGGGATCTCACTATGCTCATCTTATTGTGTATCTAAAAGGCTATTTAATTCAGGTTTTAGTAGAGCCCTACCTCGTTTAGTTTCGGCGTTATGACTCAGCAGCCAAAAAAACTTGGGTCCACTATTTCAAAAATAATTTTTTGTCATTATTTCTAGATCGATGAATGGGATCTCACTATACTCATTTTATTGTGCATCTAAAAGGCTATTCGAAACAGGTTTAAGTAGAGCCCTACCTCGTTTAGTTTCGGCGTTATGACTCAGCAGCCGAAAAAACTTGGGTCCGCTAGATCTCACTATGCTCATCGTATTGTGCATCTAAAAGGCTATTCGAATCAGGTTTTAGTAGAGCCCTACCTTGTTTAGTTTCGGCGTAATGACTCAGCAGCCGAAACGACTTGGGTCCACTATTTCAAAAATGTTTTTTTTTTGTCATTATTTCTAGATCGATGAATGGGATCTCACTATGCTCATCTTATTGCGCATCTAAAAGGCTATTCAATTCAGGTTTTAGTAGAGCCCTACCTCGTTTAGTATCGGCATTATGACTCAGCAGCCGAAAAAACTTTGGTCCGCTATTTCAAAAATTATTTTTTTGTCATTATTTCTAGATCGATGAATGGGATCTCACTATGCTCATCTTATTGTGCATCTAAAAGGCTATTTAATTCAGGTTTTAGTAGAGCCCTACCTCGTTTAGTATCGGCGTTCTGACTCAGCAGCCGAAACAACTGGGGTCCACTATTTCAAAAATGATTTTTTTGTCATTATTTCTAGATCGATGAATGGGATCTCACTATGTTCATCTTATTGTGCATCTAAAAGGCTATTCGAAACAGGTTTCACTAGAGCCCTACCTCGTTTAGTTTCGGCGTAATGACTCAGAAGCCGAAACAACTTGGGTCCACTATTTCAAAAATGATTTTTTTTGTCATTATTTCTAGATCTATGAATGGGATCTCATTATGCTCATCTTATTGTGCATCTAAAAGGCTATTCGAAACAGGTTTTAGTAGAGCCCTACCTCGTTTAGTTTCGGCGTTATGACTCAGCAGCCGAAGAAACTTGGGTCCACTATTTCAAAAATGATTTTTTGTCATTATTTCTAGATCGATGAATGAGATCTCACTATGCTCATCTAATTGTGCATCTAAAAGGCTATTCAATTCAGGTTTCAGTAGAGCCCTACCTCGTTTAGTATCGGCGTTATGACTCGGCAGCCGAAAAAACTTGGGCCCGCTATTTCAAAAAATATTTTTTTGTCATTATTTCTAGATCGATGAATGGGATCTCACTAAGCTAATCTTATTGTGCATCTAAAAGGCTATTTAATTCAGGTTTTAGTAGAGCCCTACCTCGTTTAGTTTCGGCGTAATGACTCAGAAGCCGAAACAACTTGGGTCCACTATTTCAAAAATGATTTTTTTTTTGTCATTATTCCTAGATCGATGAATGGGATCTCACTATGCTCATCTTATTGTGCATCTAAAAGGCTATTCAATTCAGGTTTAGTAGAGCCCTACCTCGTTTAGTATCGGCGTTATGACTCAGCAGCCGAAAAAACTTGGGTCCGCTATTTCAAAAAATATTTTTTTGTCATTATTTCTAGATCGATGAATGGGATCTCACTATGCTCATCTTATTGTGCATCTAAAAGGCTATTCAATTCAGGTTTAGTAGAGCCCTACCTCGTTTAGTATCGGCGTTATGACTCGGCAGCCGAAAAAACTTGGGCCCGCTATTTCAAAAAATATTTTTTGTCATTATTTCTAGATCGATGAATGGGATCTCACTAAGCTAATCTTATTGTGCATCTAAAAGGCTATTTAATTCAGGTTTTAGTAGAGCCCTACCTCGTTTAGTTTCGGCGTAATGACTCAGAAGCCGAAACAATTTGGGTCCACTATTTCAAAAATGATTTTTTTTTTGTCATTATTCCTAGATCGATGAATGGGATCTCACTATGCTCATCTTATTGTGCATCTAAAAGGCTATTCAATTCAGGTTTAGTAGAGCCCTACCTCGTTTAGTATCGGCGTTATGACTCAGCAGCCGAAAAAACTTGGGTCCGCTATTTCAAAAAATATTTTTTTGTCATTATTTCTAGATCGATAAATGGGATCTCACTATGCTCATCTTATTGTGCATCTAAAAGGCTATTTAATTCAGGTTTTAGTAGAGCCCTACCTCGTTTAGTTTCAGCGTTATGACTCAGCAGCCAAAAAAACTTGGGTCCACTATTTCAAAAATAATTTTTTGTCATTATTTCTAGATCGATAAATGGGATCTCACTATACTCATTTTATTGTGCATCTAAAAGGCTATTCGAAACAGGTTTAAGTAGAGCCCTACCTCGTTTAGTTTTGGCGTTATGACTCAGCAGCCGAAAAAACTTGGGTCCGCTAGATCTCACTATGCTCATCGTATTGTGCATCTAAAAGGCTATTCGAATCAGGTTTTAGTAGAGCCCTACCTTGTTTAGTTTCGGCGTAATGACTCAGCAGCCGAAACAACTTGGGTCCACTATTTCAAAAATGATTTTTTTGTCATTATTTATAGATCGATGAATGTGATCTCACTATGCTCACCTTATTGTGCAGCTAAAAGGCTATTCGAAACAGGTTTTAGTAGAGCCCTACCTCGTTTAGTTTCGGCGTTATGACTCAGCAGCCGAAGAAACTTGGGTCCACTATTTCAAAAATGATTTTTTGTCATTATTTCTAGATCGATGAATGAGATCTCACTATGCTCGTCTTATTGTGCATCTAAAAGGCTATTCGAAACAGGTTTCACTAGAGCCCTACCTCGTTTAGTTTCGGCGTAATGACTCAGCAGCCTAAAAAACTTGGGTCCACTATTTCAAAAAAAAAAAGAAAAACAAAAAAGAAGAAAAAGATAGACGTCGTGTCGTATAGAGAGGTCAAAGAACTGGCGTTAAGTAGAACGGACTGGAGAGAACTGCACCGACAAGAGTGAAACTCTTAAATAATGATGATAATGATGAATGTGATCTCACTATGCTCATCTTATTGTGCAGCTAATAGGCTATTCAATTCAGGTTTTAGTAGAGCCCTACCTCGTTTAGTTTCGGCGTTATGACTCAGCAGCCAAAATAACTTGGGTCCACTATTTCAAAAATGATTTTTTGTCATTAATTTTAGATCGATGAATGGGATCTCACTATGCTCATCGTATTGTGCATCTAAAAGGCTATTTGAATCAGGTTTTAGTAGAGCCCTACCTTGTTTAGTTTCGGCGTAATGACTCAGCAGCCGAAACAACTTAGGTCCACTATTTCAAAAATGATTTTTTTGTCATTATTTCTAGATCGATGAATGGGATCTCACTATGCTCGTCTTATTGTTCATTTAAAAGGCTATTCGAAACAGGTTTCACTAGATCCCTACCTCGTTTAGTTTCGGCGTTATGACTCAGCAGCCAAAAAAACTTGGGTCCACTATTTCAAAAATGATTTTTTGTCATTATTTCTAGATCGATGAATGGGATCTTACTATGCTCATTTTATTGTGCATCTAAAAGGCCGTTGTGTCGTTGACTTGGCGTTTACTTTCTTTCCGCAACCGAATTCCACATTAAATACTACAGGCGAACGAGGAAAAAGGCTAATAACAACTTTTAAATTGTGTTCTAATAGCGTGCAGTGTTTTGTAGTCATGCCAATCGGGAACATTGAACCTTTCGACTTAGCGAGTAAGAAGTGGTCGGCGTACATTATAGCCGGGTATTTAATGTCCCCATTTGTATGGAGCACCTTGCAGATTTTCAACAAAGAACGCCACTTGGCACAGTTGTACCTAGAGGTCATCTGAGCAGATTTAGATCTGTACCCACGAAATTCTTCCATTCGGTTGGGGGGTGGAGGGGGGCGAAAACTCATCTACCCCGCTTCAGTCTGAGGTCAATTTCTACATAAGTATAGTAAATAGGTCGTGTTTGGTATCGTTTTCGTATAATTTAAGGACGAGGAATTCATTTCTGGAGCAATATTTTTACTCATCTGTAGAAAAAAACAGAGTTCTGCACAAAAATAGCAAAAAGTAAAAAAAAAATTAATTACTTAATCTTATCCTACAATTAAACCACGATGTAATTCACCACAAAAAAATATGAGTGAATATCCCATTTTATGCAAAATATATATAAACATAAACTTTGTTTACAAATTTAACTTAAAAGTGTATTAAAAAAAATAATTTCTATTTAGCGGCGGAGCTGCTTACTGGCGAGATGCTTTTTTATTTATATTAAAGTTTAGTAAATATGTCATGTTTGGTATCGCTTTCGTATAATTTTAGGACGAGAAATTTATTTATAAAACCCAATTTGCACTCGTCTTTAGAAAAAAACAGAGTTCCGCACAAAACTCGTAAAGAAGTTCAATGAATTTGTATAAAATCATGCCCAGCAATTAAACCGCGGGGTAATGCTCTGTAAAATATGCATTAATAGCCCATTTTATGTAAAATGTATTAACAGAAACTTTATTGACAGATTTAACCTTTAAATGTGTAAAAAAATATTTTACGGCGGAGCTGCGTATTGGCGCGCCAATATGCAACTCCGCCGTGAGGCGATATTCTCAACATTAAAACAAACTAAAATTTGGTCAAATTGGTAATGGTGGTACAATGTCCCTTGGAAACTATACTTTAGGTTCATTAAAATAAAAGAAAATAAGGAAAGTAGTATAAAATAATTATATATCTAAAAAGTAAAGTACCTAAACCAAAATACGTTTAATAAAAATCAGGTCTTTACGTAAGATGCTTGCAGCGTTTCCTCGGTAAATAGTTATGCTGATGTATTGAGCGAGGGACCTTCCAGTGATCCCCGTAAAAATAACACCATTTTGGATCTTCTTCTTCGTGTTCTTCATTAATGAAGGTCGTAACCGTCCTGAAACACTGACGGAGTCGGTGGCGAGCTATTTCCATGCCACTCTATTTTCAACAAGTGGTGATACTGGTCTAAGAAGTCCCGTTATCTTTTTTATCTCGTCGAACCATCTCGGCTAGATGATTGCCCATGTTGTTATTTGGCAGTTTTGTTCCCTACGACGGTTGGACGGTTGGTCCCTGGTTAGCTTATGGACGATATCGGGTTGCCTTCGGTCATTGTGGCCAAAGTAACTTAGGAGTCGTTGGTAGCATATCGTGGAGAGCCTAGTTTAATTCTCAGTTGGTAGGGAATAGATTTATTAGTAAGTCGTGCTGTCCATGGCATGCTCAACATCCTCCTCCAACAGCACGTTTCAATAGCCTTGATCATTTGCGCGAATCGGCCACTTTGTGGAGCTGTGTAGAAATATCGAGAATATCAGAGTGTTCACGAGTCCCAGTCCCATTTTATTTGTATTTGAGATATTCCTGTGCTGCAAGATCCTCGACATGGCATTTTGAATAGGTCCTTGACTAGTAATAGTAACAACGGCTGGGACTTCACACCGACCGGTGCAAAAGTGTTCCAGGGCCGAGGCCCCTATATTTGTGCCATTTAAGCTTAGAAGGAGCCAAAGTGTCTATACAGCTTCCATTCCAAACTAGCGCCAGTGTCTATAGAGCTTCCATCCCAAACTAGCGCCTTTCCCACCTTACAGGGGATGAGGGTGTCCCGTCTTGAGCGTTCTGCCCTCCTAAAGGTCCCTAGCAGTGGGAAGGTTTAAAATGAGGAGGCAGAAATACGGTCAAAAAAATATATTCGGTAGCTCAATCGGTTCACGTTTAAAATAATGTAAATTCGTGTGGGTTCGGGCGAATACACTTAGGATCGGATTCCGTTAGTTTTCCTGTAGTCGAAGTACTCCCCTGAGCCCGCCAGGTAGGTTGGCGGCGGAATATCTTATTTGCGCTGAGTTCAGCGCCACCCAGAAAAGCTGCTCCGCTGTCGTCTCTACTCCGTGGAAGCAAATCGCAAGCAGGCGGCAAGCCATCAGCCAGTAAAAATGGTCAGTCTAGACCTTGGACCCTGGAACGCGCCATCAAACAAGGCGTTAGAAACGGTCCGCCAGTCTTGGTGAACGCCAACGGCATACGGGAAGCACTTTGGTAGTTGTGATGCCGTGGATGTTCACAATTCAGATACGGAGATTACAATGAAATGAAGTTGATTTAATCTATTACGAAATTAAATGAATTTATAACGAAAATAAATGAATTTATACTTTTAATTCTAATTTGACGGTGGCTTTGAAAATGACAATAATGGTTAGCAACTTATAGTAAGTGCCCGTTATTAGCCAAGATATTATGTAGAAGTGAGATTTATATTCTGAGGCCGAAATGAGTATAAAACAGCAATGATATCGATTGGCAAGATAAAATAATTAAGCACTAAATATTTCTAAGCGATTGCGCAAACAAATATAACTACTTACCCAGTTTGGGGTACACTAAAAGCACTTATAAATCACCACAGTGATTTTATTTTGTTGAGGAACACGTAGGGACGAACACAAGAAGATCGATTACGGTTCCAAGCCGTGGACCGTAGCAGAGATCGACTTCAAGCGACGTGCGTTCTTCTCAATTTCTTGTTGAATATGTTGTTTTACAGATAATTCGCCAAACGTGAACTATGCGTCATTGAAGAGTTCCATTCTGATCATCATCAGCAGTTACTTATCAAATGTCACTTATTTAAATGTAAATTTTTGATTTGTTTATGAAAATGCTAAAATTACTATGTGTGCCTTTAATATTTGAGGAGTTCCCTTGATTCCTCATGGATGCCATCATCAGAACTCGAGCTTAACAAATGATTGTCTTGAAAATCTAACAAACTTAACAAACACAGCAAAGAGGACAATTCGCCAAACGTGAACTATGCCGTTAAATCTAACAAGCTTAAGAGCCCTCGCCCACGGCGACTTTTTGCAGCGATGCAGTAGCGATACTGTCGCGCGTTGGCATCGATACACTCGCAATACGGTCGCTAGCTGTGTACCCTCGCCCACGTAACCACGATGCAGTCGCGATGGAAACGCGATACTGTCGCGCTTTAGTCGCGATGCAAACGCGATTCAGTAACGGCACAAGTCAACAGTCGCGCGTTTGCATCGATGCAGTCGCGATGCTGTAGCGCGTTAGTAGCGCGTTGCAAATGCGACTAAAGCGCGTTGGTTGCGATTCTGTTGCGCGTTTACAGAACGTGCGACAGCATTGCTGCAAAAAGTCGCCGTGAGCGAGAGCCCTAACAAACACAGCAAAGAGGACAATTTGCCAAACGTGAACTATGCGTCGTTGAAGAGTTCCGTTCTGATCATCATCAGCAGTTCCACTTCATCAAATGTAACTTTTATGAATGAAAATGCTTGATTAGTTGATAGAAATACTAAAATCACTATATGTGTGCCTTTCACATTTGAGGAGTTCTCTCGATTCCTCATGGATCCCATCATCAGAACTCGAACATGACAAAAATTAGTCGTGAAAATAGAACTTGCTTAACAAATACAGCTAGGACAAATCGCCAAGCGTGAACTTTTCGTTGTTGAAGAGTTCCATTCTGATCATCATCAGCAGTTCCACTTTATCAAATGTCAATTATTTAAATGTAAATGCTTGATTTGTTTATGAAAACACAAAAAAACACTATATGTTTGCCTTTAAGATTTGAGGAGTTCCCTCTATTCCTCATGGATCCCATCATAAGAACTCGAGCTTCACAAATGATTGTCTTGAAAATGTAATTTGCTTAACAAACACAGCAAAGAGGATAATTCGCCAAACGTGAACTATGCGTCGTTGAAGAATTCCATTCTGATTATCATCAGCAGTTCCACTTTATCAAATGCCACTTATTTAAATGTAAATGTTTGATTTATTTATGAAAATACTAAAATTACTATGTGTGCCTTTAGCATTTGAGGAGTTCCCTTGATTCCTCATGGATGCTATCATCAGAACTCGAGCTTAACAAATGATTGTCTTGAAAATCTAACATGCTTAACAAACACAGAAAAGAGGACAATTTGCCAAATGTGAATATGCGTCGTTGAAGAGTTCCGTTCTGACCATCATCAGCAGTTCAACTACATCAAATGTCACTTTTTTGAATGAAAATGCTTGATTAGTTGATGAAAATACCAAAATCACTATATGTGTGCCTTTCATATTTGAGGAGTTCCCTCGATTCATCCTTAAAAGTTAAAGTGTCCTTTTTTAATGTTTGTTGTTTTTTAAGTACTTTGTATTCTTGTTCGAAAGCTTCTTTTTGCACCTGTAATCTGTTTTCTTGCTTTGTCAATTTCCTCACACGTCAATATATCTGTAGTTTTTTGTCGCCGTATGAACCTCAGGCAATAGGCAACTACGGGCTACCTTATTTCCTATAAAATTAAAAGTTATAAAATCATGATCTATAACTACGAATTCTGTAAAATCATTTAGTATAATGATTCATTTACTATAAATGTCATTTTGTATAACATTCAAATGGTATAATTCCAAAATCTTTAAAATCCATTAAATATAATATTCAAAATCTAGAAATACAGTTTATATATTGTTTAAAATGGGATTTAACACAAAGGATTACAAAATAGTCTTTAGGTCAGGTTCCTATAAAATCCAGGATTAGGATGCGGAATACAGGAGTCTAGGCGTCTAAATAATACAAGCTGATACTAGCAGTTGGAGATTTAATCGCAGACTGGCTTACGTGACATATAGATGCATGTCTACCCTTAACTATAAACTAATACCTAATCTACCCACATACCGAGATATAAACATATATCACACCTCCCCACTAAATCTATTACACACATAAG
The DNA here is from genome assembly GCA_951800055.1 of Cenopis cana. Lineage (NCBI taxonomy): Eukaryota > Metazoa > Arthropoda > Insecta > Lepidoptera > Tortricidae > Cenopis > Cenopis cana. The sequence goes on from CATOHG010000005.1 coordinate 1,186,405, forward strand.
AAACATACTGGCAAAATATGCGAGCATGACTTAAATCACAAGGGTACATATATACCTATTGTTGTACAGCTTTAGAAATGCACATATTTTTATGCCTTTGACTGAACATGATGCGATATATATTCCTAATCTATTTCTAACCTACGAATTCTATTCGGTAAGGGCCTGAGATTCCGCGGCGACAGCCGTTGTGGTTTCAGAGACGGACGTGGGGAGGGCGTGCGAGCACCAGATGCCCCACTAGGACCATTTGTGTCCTCATTTATCACATCCTCCCTCTGTAATTGCTTCCCGCTCTCCCTGCCCACCTCCGTCTGCGGACTGCAGGGCGCGGCCACGACCTCCGCCCCAGAAGACCGCTCGGTCTCCGTTGGTTGTTCCGGACAAGGTACACTCGACAACCTAGATCTGCGCCTGATTTGATCCACATGTCTAATAACTGGTCCACCGTTATCCCTATCCAGTGCATATCTCACTGAACCTTCTGCACCTAGTACCGTTCCCTTAACCCATCTGTCCGTCCCGGTATAATCTCGAGCCTAGACCGGTTCTCCGGGCTCGAAGAGACGGTGTGTTCCGCCCGCGTGCGCGACTTGCTGCTGCTGCGCAGTATGCACGCGGTTCTCGAGCGCGCTACCACTGCGTAGTAAATCTAACCGGGATCGTAATGGTCTCCGCTGCAATAATACCGCCGGACTTTCCCCCGTAGTGCTATGAACACTATTTCTGTAAGCCATTAAATACGTCTGTAACGCCGCGTCCACGTCAACGTGATCCCTCAATGCCTTACTAATTGCACGTTTGCATAATTTAACAGCATTTTGCTGCTTTCGCGGACGTCCTCTTCATCTTCCTTCCCGGAGTAAAGAAATGTAAGGCCTCTCGATGTTCTCAGTCCCCCGAATCCGGTTCTGCGCACTTCACTGAGACCGAGTATTTGCAGCTTGTATCTTAGCATTTCTGCTTCTGCTTGGGCTAGTCGGCTATCCTCGCTCAGCGCTTGCTGGAATGTGCGTACACATTCCAGCAAGCAATTCGTGTCCGTTTTTTCATGCCAAAGGTCGTCGTATTATGATCGGTCCGGTTTTGCACTGTT